>OX465248.1:21700355-22180355 GCA_949987775.1 Aproaerema taeniolella
CCTCTTGATATGTTGAATCAGTGCATGATATGTTGAATCTCGCATTGGTGGGATATAATAATAATAATAAATATAAATCAATTTATTTTCAACATGCTTAATACCTAATGTTACATAGTGGTTGGTACCTCCTTGTAAGCTGTTAAGCCTGTGTTAGGAGGAACCGCTCTTCCATACTTATATCTGCTATTTTAAACATTTATATGTTATAGGTATGTTGTAAATAAAAATAAATTAATAAATAAAAAAAATAAAATAAAAAATAAAAAAAAAATTAAAAAAAAATTAAAAAAAAAATTAAAAAAAAATTAAAGCTATTTTCGATAGCTTTATTTTTCTTTGTGAAAAGAATCCTTCTTGCTACATGTATATCGTTAGTTTCACTTGCAGGATAATACATGTGCACAACAAATGATTCTATAAGTGCAAAGATGGCATTATCTTGGCAAGGTACAGCCTCACAAGAATATGCATGAAATGCGACATCGACTTCTCTCGATGATGCCCATGTTTTCCACGACGTTTTTTTTACCGATTCCAAAGAACGCTGGGGTTGGCAAAAAAAAGACAACGGTTCTGCCTACGCACCAGTCTGGAAAACAATTCCGGATGCTAGCTTGAGCTGCAAAGACTTGTGTCATGCAAGTGCAAGGAGAGGTGTTCCAGGTGCCGATGCGTGAAAAACGATTTAAATTGCACTCTCCTTTGTGCGTGTGAAGGTGCATGCTCGAGAGCGTAGACCGTCCTTTTATTTTTAGATTATATATGAAGGCTGATTTTTAAAGTTAGATAGATTAAAATTAAAAACGTAACACACTTAATCCTCTTTGCACCTAGCGTTAATTGAAAGCTGCACACTAGTTTGAAAGTTGTAATTTAAAATTACCCTTTACGAGGCTATATAAAATTTAGTTCATCAGAAAGAGCTTGAAACACTAGTTTACTCATGGGCATAAATGTGGGTTAAGGCTCACGAACGTTTTGCCCGCCCGTTCCAGTGTGTTATGAATATTGATGCATAAGCATTGATGCAAGTAGTTTCTCTTCCAAGTGAAGTCTTCATCCTGATTATTAGTAGAAACGGCCATCGTTAGTATGCATCAATATTCATAACACACTGGAACGGGCGGACAAAACGCTCGTGAGCCTTACCCATGTCGCGTTGTTAGCGTCCGCCGAACTATCTTTAAACTGGCAGAACTATGTCTGTTTTTTATCGATTTAGATGATTTAAATTTTAAACTATAGAAAAATAACATAACATTATACGAAGAAATCATTTTTTGTCTCTAATGTAATGGTTCTCTGGCTATAGAAATAAATAAACGTATTCCTTTCTCTAATTCGATTTATTTGTTACACATTTTTCTTATTTCTATATTTACGCAGAGTACATTACATTAGAAAATTAGAGCATATTAAATATGCTTTCATTTCATATCCGAATGTATACATGCATACATGTGTGTTACGCAGTTCAGTGTATTTAGACTCTTCAAAACGCGCCGGCGACGTCGGTTGAATATATGGCATCCGCCGCGCTTTATGTTAAACCAGCATAACTATGTCTATTTTCACCCGATTGTGATGATTTAAATTTTATACTATAGGCGAATAACGTAGAATTATTTATACGCTACATTATTTCTCTGTAATACAATTGGTTATCTAGTTATAAAAATAAATATGTATTTTTTTTTGTAATTTGTATTATTTGTCCTATATTTTTGTTGTTTTCATATTTACGCAGTTACATTTAATGAAAACAATGCAGCAAATTTAATATCCTTTCATTTGATACCCCATACATTCATATGCACTGCGTAATTTAAGTATAATTAACATTTTTCAAAACACGCCGGCGACGTCGGTTGAATATATGGCATCCGCCGCGCTTTAGTTAAACCAGCATAACTATGGCTTTTTTCACCCGATTGTGATGATTTAAATTGTAAACTATAGACGAATAACGTAGAATTATTTGTACCCTACATTTTTTCTCTGTAATATAAATGGTTCTCTAGCTATAAAAATAAATATGTATTATTTTTTTTGTAATTTGTCTTATTTGTCCTATATTTTTGTTGTTTTCATATTTACGCAGTTACATTCAATGAAAACAATGTAGCATATTTAATATCCTTTCATTTGATACCCCACACGTACATGTGCACCGCGTAATTTATGAGTAATTTACGTTTTTCAAAACGCGGCGGCGGCCACATTGATGACGTCATAACTGGTGACCTTGACACCTCACGAAGTGTTTCCCGGCAGTTTTGGGGTCCAGGTAACATGCCTAACCACACATAAAAATTTGGTGCTGGTTTCCGGAAGCGAAATGTTCCGGCCTTTTTTGGACGTAAGGCAGAGCACTAAGGAGTTTTTACTAAGCTGGGGTTTTTACGAGTATATTATACTAGCTGATGCCCGCAACTTCGTTTGCGTGTTATTTTTTTTGTACAGAGTACACAGATTGAAAACATCTATCTTACGTGATTTAGATTTTTACATACAAAAGTTTTTTCCCGCTAACTCCCGTTCCCGTGGGAATTTTGCAATATCCTGTTGCAACTAAGCTTAAGGTTACTAAGGTACTTGCATGCCAAATTTCAAGCGTCTTACTTAAGCGGTTTAGATTTTTCATACAAAAGGATTTTCCCGCTAATTCCCGTCCCCGTGGGAATTTCGGGAATTCCTTTCTTAGTGCACCTCTACGGTATCTAAGCTACGTCCCTTCTAAATTTCAAGTGCCTACGTTTAGCCGTTTAGGCTGTGCGTTGATATGTTAGTCAGTCAGTCAGTCAGTTTCTCCTTTTATATATTTAAAGAATTGTCGTCAATTACTTTGTCACAAACAAGAAATTCAATGATGCAGGCTGCAGGGGGCTTCGCAATTCATAGCTTTGTTTTCTTGGATCTTATGTACCTATCTTCAATAACATCAACAAAATTGAATGGAGGACAAACCGACATAAGACAAGAAGTGATGATTGAAATGGACCTTCAAGTGCAACAATATCCTTGCAATAAACTTCTTCAGTACCAAAGAATACGACTGGAACACTTTGGCATGGTAATTTGAGTAAAACCTGATTGCTGTAGTAGGAAATTCCTTTTAACAGTTTATGACTTTCACCAAATGTCTTCCACTAGTTGTGCTTTTGCGCGGGCTGTGCAGGGTATAATTTGTGCTTATTTGAGATGTCGTGTCACCGTATGTCCGGCTCGGAAACATGTGGGGGAGAATTTAATGAGACTTGTAGCCAGAGAGAATGACAGCTTCGTAAAAACCATATAGCACAGTATTATTTTGATACTTCTAAGTAGCTGCCAAGAACTTAAAGGAATGGAAGCAATACATTCATTTACGTAATTTAATGTAGGCCATACTCCGTGTTATTGAAAATGGTAAACGAAATGTCGCAAGTGTAGCAAGCTGAAGTGGCAGTGGGCTGGCCATGTCTGTCGCAGAACCGACGAGCGTTGGAGTAGACAGGTTCTCGAATGGAGACCACGTCTTGGCAAACGTAGTGTAGGACGCCCCCCAGCCAGATGGTCAGATGACCTAAAGAAGATAGCGGGTAGTGGCTGGATGAAAACAACGGAGGATCGTGCAAAGTGGCGCACCTTGGGGGAGGCCTATGTTCAGCAGTGGACTGCAATAGGCTGATATGATGAAACGAAATGTCAGACAGATTGCATCATCCTTACTTACTAATATTATAAACGCTTACCAATTTTGATTAGATTTTGTATGGAGGTAGCTACCCTGGTACCCTGGATTAACACATGGGCTACATAATTTTCCCAAATTTCCACGGGAACGAAGTCCCGTGCGGAAAGCTAGTGTATCCATAAGGTAAGTAACAAAATCTGTGAAAATCCTTTCATACCCATCTCATTTTTTTTTTCGTGCCCTTTTTTTTCAATTTACGCATCGCTAAGTGGAACACATTTTTTTCATTAAATGGAATCTCCTCCTCCACATATTAGTACGGCCTACAAGCAAGTATTTAGCGCGTACCATTTCGCAGACAAAGCGCGATTCATTTTGGCGGGAGCCGCCATGATGGATGGTCGCGGTTGACAGGTTAGCGGCACGCTCGTTTCATAGTTAATTCGTTAAAAACGTTCCGGGGGGTGTGTTCCAAAAAAGAAAATATTAAAACTAAGGTTTCTACAACAAAATGTGATGAAAATTGGAGTTTTTTTAAGCTTATATTCTCTGCACCACTCAAAAATTAAACTATATACTTAACCATGATGAGAGAGACGTTGTCCAACATCTGCAGCTCGAGTATGATGGTGATAGCGTGCGTAATGCACCGCGGTCCTATGTCAAAATATCAACATTGACAACGCTAGAGGGCGAGCAAGCTTTCAAAGTAAAGTTTCACCGTCAGCCGAGTGTTGGCTGATTAACACTTAATTTGACAATTAATTGATTAACACTTAACTTGCACCCGCCCCCTCTTTCTGTTTAAACATTGTAGCGCAAGTATTTGAAGGGTTCAATGAATCAATCAATAAATAATTTATTTCGTGGGACCTAAAGTGACTTAAAATACATAATATATATTTTTTTAATATTTTGCCTGTTCGCTTACAGTATTCACTTACAGTTACAATTCACCAATATACTAGGTACATACAGAATCAAATATGAAATAAAAAAAATATATCAAATTTCCGATCCGTCAAGACGTAAAAGGACCAAAACAAATGTAATCAGAGAAAACAGCAACCACATATCAAGCAACAATCCTCAAATTTCAAAGACATTTTCCTCGTATACATTATCCTCATCGTATCCTCACCGTCTGTTTATGTCTAATACTTGTAATACGCATGCTGGTGAGCGTCTACCGCTTCAACGCATTTTGAACATGTATAATGATAACTTACTTCATATAGATATTTTTTCTTTGTCATATTATTCATTTAGAGAGATCGTGTATCAAACCTTGCTAAGTAATCAATAAAAATGTAAAGATTAAGTATGTCATGCTCTGGGAGTTCTAAGTAACGCTTTAAACATTCACTAGAAAATTAATTTTGTTATATTTTAGTAAAAGTGTTTCTATCTAGTTTCTTAAATCACATATTTAGATTGTTTGTGAAAACTGTGTGTAAAGTCTCTTAAGTGTTTATATTTAGATGTGGAAAACGATGCTGGCTGTACTATTAATCATAGTTATTGTTATTTAGATGAGTAAGTACATATAGTATTGCTGTTTGTTATCCTGAATAAAATAAAATAAAATAAAATAAAATAAAATAAAATAAAATAAGGATGACGTTACACATTTAAGGATGACGTAACGACTTCCCATTTCTGGCTTCCCACGCACTTCATTTCATACCTTTTTATTTTGACAAGTGAAACGACCAATTCTTCCTTTCATTGTCGCTTCTGTTCCGATTCATCAATTTTCCGAATCTTTCTTCCAAAGCCTTCTTATGGAAATTTCTTCTTTCAATCAGATCTAGTGCTTTGATTTTCTTTTAACATTAGTGTATTAGTAGCATATTAGTAGTGAGTATTGTGTAGGTTTCATTGTAATCTTGACTTGTTTTAAGTGACATCCTGAATGTCCTATAAAATAAAGATTTTTCTATTCTATTATATTCTGTTCTATCTCCATGATACCAATCTACTTAGAACGCCTTTGGCAAAAGGTTCTATAATCAAACTGAGTCGCAGCTTTTGGCGCCTTTTTGTATACATTTGACATACTATCCTTGAATCAATTTACTTATACATAACTGCCCAAAAACACATGTAAATAAATCATACCTGTTGTATAGGTATGTAATATACCGATTTACATTCAATTTGTCTAATGACTGTTTCTCTAATTTTCTTCGAGTCCAATTCCATATGACCCGCACAACTGCTTAAAAAGTATAGAAAGTGATATGTTTTGTAAAGCCGGGTAATGGTAGCAGAGGTCTCGTTAACTGGTTGTTTGTCGTAAAGCGCCTAAACTCGTATCGTTTGTATGCCAGCCTCGATTATAACAGAGAAGGAATTTAAGGGAAAGGACTTAGTGAGGAAAAGAGCTCTGTCGTCATTACGTTTTGGTAGATATGATTTTCGGGAACGCTAGTAAGAATGCAAAGATTGACTACAAGAATGGCTGAAATTGATGACTTTGTTTGAATTAATGAGAAACATTTAAAGCTAATTAATGTATATTTTTATCTGTTCCTGGTTACTAGGACTCTTCAAATGTCAGAGAAAAGTTCATCAAACTTTACTGTTTACGAAGGCATTTGAGGAAGTTTATCTTAATCCAATTATCTTTTCTGTGCTCATTATAGTAGAAATAATTATACATTCAAAGGCCTAAAGTAGTGGTTACAGGTAACCTACCCAAAAAAAAAGTTAACTGCTGCAACGATTTCGTTTTTAATTTCAAGAAACCGACCATACTACAACAAAAAGCACGCGTCTTTTTCAAGCGTTATCTGTCTTCATTTCTTTAAAATTTTTAGTTCTTATATAAGCTTTATTCCCGCTCCCGACGACAACGAGTCCTCTCCGAATCCACTCTGTAAGTTACCTGTATAATTTGCAAAGCCCGTGTATGTAGAACCAAAGTCGAAATGAGTCGGCTTTCTTTCTGTTTCTCCTGTTTTTGCTAAATCAACCTCTTTTCCAACGACCTCGAATTGAACCTGTTTTTTTAGAAGAGTGGATTGAGATGGTCTCAGCGATTACTGTTGAGTAATCTATCATTAGGTGAGTAGGTATTAATGCTTGTCTATTATTATGAAAACGGTTTGGTTCGGAACTAATCAGAGAAGATATTAAGCAACGGTACGTAAGGTGAAAGAATCTTGCCAACTTAAACGTCTTAGTAATATGTACAATTTATAGGTACTGCCTTAATAATGCATTCAATATATTATACTTACTGGTTATGGTATTTGGTCAGTTTACTAACGTAGAAGAATAAACAATAGGAAATGTTACAGAAAAAAATCCCCTTTCTTTGCTTGAAAAAAGATGCGTGCTAGATAAACATGCAATTTGCATTCGACAGTTTTTTTGACAATTTAAAGTTGAGCAAAGAACTCCCGACGTCTCTTCACCGTTTGTGATTCTGTAATGTGCTCTAAAGATTTTATTTTGATTAATAAAAAAACAATCCAGAAGGATTAAATTAACGAGCTGAACTAAAAACTAAATTGTTTCTACAAATGTCAAGACAAGTAAATATTATATACTCTTCTCTTGTATAAAAATATCAAAACAACAGACAAATAAAGTAAAATAAGCGCATAAGTATGTATTATGAAACAATTGCGAAGAAAATAGAGACGAGCGATTTTCTAACAGTAAGCTGAAAAAATTCAGCAGGCGGTGCTAATGAATGAAGTAGTGAAACGATCGGTCAATCAACATCACTCGGTCAGTTTTTCTTTAGCGCGGCGTAGAAAAACCATCTCTATAAGCTTGTACAGGCACAGACGGAAATAGGAACCCATATTATTATATTAGTAGGTATAAAAGCATAAATTGAATACGCGTCGATAGCGAAACGACACGATGGTTGGGCATGTTTTTTTTTTTTTATATAAGATGGGTTAACTCTTGACCTCATTCTAGACCATGAGGTCAAAGATGAGGTCGACGATGGAGCGAGTTAACCCAGAAAATGCCTATAAAGGCACTGGTACTCCCACGCACCGACGGAACACAGCAAGCTGTTTGGCGTCGGATTTCGGTAGGAGGGTGGTCACGAACCAGACGGCCCTTTACAGAGCCTACCACACCGCATGAGACCATAGGACGACACCTCAGTTCCAGAAAAAAATGAAGTGTCGTTGCCTGGGATGGATTACTAGGAGGCAGGTCTCATTTGTGTTTCCTTAATCGCTTCTTAAGACACCCACGGAAAGAGATGGGGTGGTGTTATTCTCAACCGATCACCACACGGTAACACATGTAAGCGATAGCATGTAAGCGAGGTTCGAGTACCAATGATTTTTATGATTTATGTACCATTACTTTAATACAGCTCTGCATGGCTTGTTCGGTGTAGGATTGATCCTGATTTGGACAGATTCTTGTTGCGACAGATTCTATTTGACATACTAACCGATGCTCTTAAGGTAGGAAAACGTCGGTCCCGGCTGTTTACCCACAAGACAGGCCTAGCCTAGGGTGGGGGTCTTGTAAGTATATAATAAAGTCACAGAATTTGGAAAGATATTTTTTTATTTTTTTATTCTGTTGTTAATTGACTTTTTCTTACCAGCCCATATACGTCCCCACCGAGGGGCACGGGCCTTCGAAAACACGAAGGGGATTTAGGCCATAGTCCACCACGCTGGCCCAATGCGTGTTGGTGGAGCGCTCGTCTTTCGAAAATGAATTTTCTTGGACAGGCAAGTTTCATCACGATGTTCTCCTTCACCGTTGGGCAAATGATAATTAGAAATCCGTACATAAATCCGAAAAGATGAATTTAGTGGTACAGGCCCGCATCAGGATTTGAACCCGCGACCTTCGGATTACAAGTCTGGCTCATTACCAACAGGGCTATCATTGTTAATTGACTACAATCCAAAACAAACCAAGACAGAAGCCGTTTGGCGATTTAAAAACTGACACAAGAGTTAGTAATGTTCGCCACTTACTTGATTATATCTATGATGAGATAAGGATGGAAGATGGTATCAATAGAATGTCAGCACGAGTTGGAAAATACATGCAAACTGCAAGATAAAATCTCTCTACAAAGCAGAGCTAAGCAAATAATTTTCCGATACCCGGTGTCCCCTAACTACTTTTAGTAACACGATTTACTTAGCATGCAGGCAAGCTATAGTCATCAAGAATTCTGACCTTTACTTTAGTGTTTATATTGACATCCTAACTCGATCTAACTTAGGTCCTGCGATCGTGGATGCCATGGCAAGTTATAATTCATTTTCCAAAGTTATATCTAAGGTAACTATGTATTTTACTTTGTTAGTACCTAGTTTAAGTTTCATGTTAGTACCTAGTTTATTTAAGTTTGAGTATGTTTCTTGTTTAACACTTTTGACTTTCATTGATGTGCCTATGTAATGTGTGTGTTGGATTCTCTCCCAAGCAAGATTATTCTTCCTTCACCAGTAAAAGTTTTACACCTAGGAAAAAGCACCCGAGGTGAAACAGTACTTTTAACTGTATTGTTTAACCTCAATACGTATATTACTTTGATGTAGGCTGCAGCAGCTCTGCGATAACGACAAACCCGCGCTCGGCTCACGCTGACACTTCACTTTGATTGCGCGAGGGTCCCGCGCAAAGGCTTTATGGCGTTGTCAATGTTTACATTTTGACATAGGACCGCGGTGTTGTCGCGGCGCTGTCACTATCGTACTCGGCCTGCTGATCATGATGATGAATGCCAGTAGAACCGTTGAAAAATGTTTAATTGATAGCCCTATACAAACTAAAAAACAATCCTTACCTACTTAATATTATAAATGCGAAAGTTACTCTGTCTGTCTATCGGTCTGTCTGTCTGTCTGTCCGTCTTTCACGCCTATACTACTGAACCGATTTTGATGAAATTTGGTACAGAGATAGATTAGAGCCTGGGAAAGGACATAGGCTACATTTTATCCCACGGTTGGGCACGCTATACCCTGTAATCCAAGCTGGCAGAGCCGCGGGCGGAAAGCTAGTTTAAGATATAAGCGAAAGGGCCTTTTTATAATTCGAACGGCACGGCACGGCATTACAGAATTTGTATTACAACTACTGCTTCTATGTTCCCAGCTTCTATATAGTATCACTATCTAGTACTATTTAGGAGGCAATGGCAATACAATTTTGCCGTGCCGTTGTAACGGTACCAACCCACCCCAATGATTTTATTTCATTTTCAGAGTAGTCGATTACCTTTCTTAGCTGTGATCGTCTATAAAATTGCATCAGTAAACTAGCTTAATTATTTTTCTTTGCCAATTCTGTTGACAAACTTATTTGACTTCATATATTTGTCACCATTAGAGAGAGTACTTAGGTCAAGACTTTTATTTTATCTCTAGATGTTTATTTCCTCGTGATAAAGACAAGACGTTAATTGCATATTCAGGATGTTTTCATCACAAGGTTTTGTCCATAAACAAGCGGAATACAAGTTGCAGGCGCCGTATTTCATACCAGGACGAACCGACCATTGCCAGCCTTACATACCCTGCTTGTAGATAGACAGAGATAATGAGTTACTAATAATAAAAACAAGAAGGCGCCTAAACGCTCAATCCCGAATTTATTAAAAGTTTTTACCCGTAACCAAGCGGGATACAAGATGCAGACGCCGTATTTCATACCAGGATGAACCGACCATTGCCAGCCTTACATACCCAACTTGTAGTAACAGATATAGCAATATTATTTATTTGTGGGGCCCCATTTATATATTTGCGCTTTTATTATGTATTTGTAATTGTGTATTGCTGTAGTCTATGACTCAAAGTCCCAATCTTTATATGGTATACTTGATATCATGTTTATAGCTCAGATTATACAGTGCAGTGTTTATTGATGCAATAAATCAAAAGAGCTCGACTTTAATAATGGAATTGAAGTCGTTGTGTCTTGAACTCAATTACTTTGTTTATAACTCGAATGAAAAATCAGGTATTTTATGTTGGAATTAAATGACTATATATTAATGTTATATTTTAGAAGAATAAAAGAATTTCAAGAATGTGATCAGTGAATCCAGCTTTACTTTGTCAATAAAATATCTACATCGATTAATAATTGAGTATGCTGAGATTTAGTAAATGGAGAACTAGCTTTATAAGAATGATATTGAGAGATTATAAATTAGGCTTGAGTTTTCTTAATTATGAGAGTTATGAAATTAAACCAACCAAGACCTTTTAGGAGATTTATTGGGGTAATGCATAGGAAATCAGTACACATATAAGCAAAGCTTAGGTGTTTTATAAATATTCAGAAATTGTTATGCGATCAACAATAGAAATAATTCAATAAATATGGAAAATAGCTCTTCCACCGCTACTTACTATAGCATAGACCCCACAACAGTAGCGGTTTCTATTCTTTAGTAAACCCTTAGCCTCGGGGCAAGCCCTTGTTTCATACGGAGACAAGTCCCCCTACCAGAGCTAGAAGACACCGATAGATTCTACTTTACTGAGTCTTGATTAGGCATTATAGATTTAACTGACTTTAACAGTCGCATAACAATCCCTTGCAGGATACAGGAAGTATAGAACGCCTTAGGGCTAATACAGTTTTACTTAACTTTTATTGCGCCGGCCGGACACAAACACTACAACCACTATAATAACAAGATTATCTTAATTAATTATAGACTAATACTCGGTTACATTTTAGTTATCTAAAATAGAGAAAATGGCTGAAGGCCCACACGCGTGATGTCAGTTTCACGGTTAAAACTTGAGTGTCCCCCTCTTCCTTCTCTTCATCTTCAGCTCCTGCGCAGCCTGGAGCCGCCCACATCGTTCTCATTGGTAAAACGATTCTTCCCGCTTCAAAGTAGGTCCACGTTTCATGTCGTCATTGGTGGAGCCTTTAGGGGTAGCCTGCGACATTGTCTCTCTTTCTCGCAAGCGTCTTTAATCCACGCTCTCACTCGCTCCAGGGGTTGAACACTTGTGTGTCCGCTGGCTATTATGTTCCTGGAACTAGAAAACATTTGGCGAGCATCAATTCCTCTTAAAATAATAAAGATAAGAAAGAATATTGTTTCTAAGTATAGAGAATAAAAACTCTCATAAATTTATAAAATTTATGGGTCACAAATGTTCGTTTCCTGGGGCGTTAAGTATTTCAAAGATTTACGCATTGCTTCTCAGCTTACACTTTTAAAATTGGTTGTAAAGGATAGTAAAAAAATATGTTCCTTTGAATTTGGCTGGTGCGGCTTTCTAATTTATAACATTCAATTTGATGTCTAGGTTGTACCGTCACAGTCCACTTTCTGGAAATTAAACTTTCTGAACGTAGGTCGAAAGGTGAATTTACATATTTTAAACCTTGCCAGACCTTTTATAAATCGCAATGAGTGAACCATTTTTTTTTTGTGTAAGCTGAGGAAAGCAACAGACTAATACTCTTATAAAAAGTTGATTTAAACTTTGTCACTCCTGTATTTTTGTATTAAATTAATTCAATCACTACCGTGATAATCAAGATATCGTCCTTGTATGGACCAATAAATGCGCTATTATATTCTTTAAGTTTTAGCGTCACCCATTCTTAGAAAATTCAGTAAATTGATTAAACGAACATTTGCAAATTAATGGATCAAGAAGATATATAATGTAAAAGTATTTCTAAGATTGATAATAAATATTCAAAAAACTACCAAAAAATATTTTTATAGTATTTTAACTTTTCTGTTTCTAGTGTAAGCGTCACCAACGTACATGACCAATAAAAATCAGGAACACTTTCAGAGGTTGGACTCATCATTGGGAAAATATGGGCTACACGCCCGAACGGCCTCCCTACTCCCCTCACAGCCGTCCCAAGCCTCGCATCACAAGAAACAATTGTAAACGTTGTTCTGTCCAAAGGAAACTTTCTTAGGACACGACTACTCTCCTCAATTGCCAAGCAACGAATGTCCCCATCAGCAAAACTTCCCTTCCTTCACTGTACAACGGCTAACTCGCTTCTGCCTCGAAGAGGGGTGAACGTCTCCTTTTATAGGCGCTCCGCCCGGTGGGGCAAGCGCGCAGGTGTTGATGACTCAGTGAGCTAGCAACGCACAAAAGTGGCGTGATCAAGTCAGACCACGCACTGCGCCAACAAATAATCCAATAAAACGAACACAAAATAGCATACTGCTTACATTCGGCCATACTGACTCACAGATCGCGTCCTCGCGGTATATCTATGTTGAGTTTAAACAAAAATATGTCTGAAAACAATACTTTTGGTCTTTTTGGCAATACTTGTCCAAATGGGTCATATATTTTTTTTTTTACAGATTTATTTATTTGTTCATTGTCAATACCGTGCTAACATTTACCAAAGAGTACAGTACTAGGTTTACTTCCCTTAATACAATTCTGACTTCTCTTAATATAATACTGATTTCCCATTGTATACCAACTTCAAACACTGTAACATCAATATCTCATACTCAAATACCAAATCTAAACTATAATATTAACTTTTACTACATTTGTAGTTTCCCACTCTGCAATAGCAAATCCAATGTTACCATACTAAGTTACACTTGTAGTTTCTCACTCTGCAATAGCAAATCCAATGTTACCATAATAACTTTTACTATACTTGTAGTTTCTCACTCTGCAATAGCAAATCCAATGTTACCATACTAACTTTTAATATACTTGTAATTTCTCACTCTGCAATAGCAAATCCAATGTTACCATACTAACTTTTACTATACTTGTAGTTTCTCACTCTGCAATAGCAAATCCAATGTTACCATACTAACATCACTCATACTAACTTCACTTGAAAGTCCTATTTTTTTTTTCTCGTCCTATCGCCGGCTTTCTCCTGTTACCCAAGGTGGCCATAGCGTGCTCTTCGACGACAATGCCGCACTTAGGCTTCATTGCTCACGTCCAGACTCACCGACTCACCGTTACTTTCCAGCCCCTGACTTTGGCTACAGAATCATTTTTGTGCTCGGTCCATGACCCTGACCGTTACCAGCACTAAACTCGCCTGCCCGGTCCATGACATTGACCGTAACCTGCAGAATCATTTTTGTGCTCGGTCCATGACTTTCACCTTGACCAGCACTAAACTCGCCTGTCCGGTCCATGACATTGACCGTTCTATCTATCTATGTGCCTGACACAGGCGGGTGATCAGTCCTCTTATTTGGGACCATTTCACCCAATTCCCCACAACAGCGTGTGAGTTTTACCTCTGTACTGACAGTTCCACCTCTTTGAACCTACCCGAAGCTTTAGCAAACCCGATTATATCCTTTATGTTAAGCTCTTGTATTTGTTCTTCTTTTACCTCATCCATGCCTATTGTCTCCCATCTTACCAGCGCGTACATTGGACACTCAGTCAGGAAATGGAGACTTGTTTCCTCCTTGTCACATTCTGAGCATGTGGGATCACTTTTTAGGCCCATTATTGCTAGGTGTCGGTTCAAGGGACAGTGTCCCGTGAGCAGACCCACTACAATCCTGATGTCCTTTCTATTTAGCTTTAGAAGTTGCTTCGACTTTCTTTTTTCATATGTCTTTAGGAAGATGTTTGTTGTGCTTCCATCTTAAATTGGCTTCTTCTGTTATCTTGCTTATTATTCCTTTACTGATTTTACTTGATATATGTAACCTGGGTTCCAGGCCAATAAATGTCTCATCGGCCCCTTTCTTTGCTAGCTCGTCTGCAATAATTACCTATATGTCCTTCGTGCCCCGGCACCCAGGCAATGGTAACTTTAGTCTTTTTGGCTAAGGCGTTAATAGCCTCCTTACATTCTGTTACTAGGGCCAAGTTAGTTTCGGCTCTGTTTAGTGCCTTTAAAGCAGCCTGGCTATCAATATATATTATGATGTTTTCTTTGTTTTCAGTGATCATGCTGTCTATGATTCCAACTCCCTCTGTAATAGCAAGCACCTCAGCCTGGAAAACGCTAGCGCATCTTCCCAGGTGCATGGTAACTTGGCCGTCTATCTGGTTCATGATGTGTATTCCCAGTCCTGATAGTTTTGTTTTTTCTTTCCTGGAGCCGTCAGTGTAACACACTATCTTTGGATCTTGTATGTCCAAGCTCCAGCTTTCTCTAGCTCCTATATGGATCCTGTATTTTTTGTCAAAGATTACTTTTTTCCTGATGAGGTTATTATTAGAAAGTATCATTGACAACTTCTCTCCATACTTTCCATCTAATATGGTGTGTCCTTTATCCATGAAGTTCCCTTTCTATTCAAGGCTTGATTCCATCCTATACTATTGCTCCATAGCTCTCTTTTTAACTTCCAAGTCCCGAGGATGCAATCCCAATAATACATCTAAGGCAGCTGATGGAGTGGTTCTCATCGCTCCTGTGATCATTAGGGTTGCCAGTCTTTGTACTTTCGCTAGTTCATTCCTGTTTGCTTGTATGGTGGTTTTATGCCACCAGACAATTGCTCCGTATGTTACTCTTGAAATTATGATTGCTTTGTATATCCACATCATGACATGTGGCTTGGTACCCCAGGTTTTGCCTACAGCTCTTTTGCATTGCATGAGTGTGATTTTTGCTTTATCGCATTGTTCTTTTATGTGTGTGTTGAATTTAAGAGAGTTATCAATTGATATCAATTGTTACCTGCAGAATCATTTTTGTGCTCGGTCCATGACTTTGACCGTGACCAGCACTAAACTCGCCTGCCCGGTCAATGACATTGACCGTTACCTGCAGAATCATTTTTGTGCTCGGTCCATGACTTTGACCGTGACCAGCACTAAACTCGCCTGCCCGGTCAATGACATTGACCGTTACCTGCAGAATCATTTTTGTGCTCGGTCCATGACTTTGACCGTGACCAGCACTAAACTCGCCTGCCCGGTCCATGACATTGACCGTTACCTGCAAAATCAATTTTGTGCTCGGTCCATGACTTTGACCGTGACCAGCACTAAACTCGCCTGCCCGGTCCATTACATTGACCGTTACCTGCAGAATCATTTTTGTGCTCGGTCCATGACTTTGACCGTTACCAGCACTAAACTCGCCTGCCCGGTCCATGACATTGACCGTTACTTGCAGGTTTGTGTAACGTTCACGGCTGTTCCGTAGATCTTCAGAAGGCCAAACCCTTGACCTTGTCCTTGACCTCGCTATTGACCTCTGCATCCGACATCATCCACGCTTCTGGGGTCTTGGGCCGCGACTGCGGTGCCAGCCCCGACCTCGAGGTCGGCCATGAATGCGGCCGCGCCACCGTCTCTCTAACCCTGCTGCCACCGGTGGGGCAGCCAAACGTCTGCTCGACGCTTCATCATTTTGCTGCATGTTCTCTGAAACTCACAAAAAAAAAAAACACAAACATCCATTCTTTCTGCTAATAAAATTACAGTTACGTTACGAATGTATTCAATCTAGAACAAACTGTAGTGTAGGTAGGGTAGGTATTAAATATAACTAGAATATTAAATAATATCTTCAAATAATATCAGGTAACATTTCAAGATCGGTTCTATGAAATGAGTCCACGTGTCTTCTTATATGGAAAGGAATATATCAAATTAATTCAGTAATATCATATTATATTCACAGAAGCTTGACACCATTTTCGTGCCTCCATCCATTACATGTAACACGAATCCTACCTACGTCATAATTAGTATTTAAGCTCCCCTAAATTTAAATAAACAGTAGTAGTTAACCAGATTCGGTGTCTTACTTATCTACTCGCCTTGCTAACAACATCACAAAACAAACAAAATTCAAACTAGAAAACTATAATGAAAATGTATAAGGCATTTTTAAAAGTGGTCATATCTTCAAAACGGCTACTCCTAGCGCAAAAATAACCAATTTTCGGGCCCCCTTTAAGAAACCCCTACACACAGTTCGAGTAATCCGGTGCCACCATATTTTATTCCCTCGGTAACAGTTTTGTTCTCGATCATAGATTGAATGTAGGTAGAGAGAAAATTTCAAAGCACTCATAATTATTGTTCAAAAATGTACGTTTACGTATGTACAGGTACCGAGTTGGTATTTTAAGACATCGATTACGTCATTCTATGTAAAAGAAGGACTATTCTACGAATTGTACATAATAGTTGTAAAAATAGCTCTGCCAAAATGTAGAATTATAAAAATTACTAAAAACAGTTACCTTCATAGTGATTCCCTTTTATAATTGGTCGCTTTTTCCAGTTGTGTCGAATTAATCATGAAATATCTACATCAAAAGGAAACAAAATGATTAGGGCGTGTTACTTACGCGTTTATGCGTTGTTCAATCCCGCTTCTGAGATGTAAGCGTCACCAACGTACATGACCAATAAAAATCAGGAACACTTTCAGAGGTTGGACTCATCATTGGGAAAATATGGGCTACACGCCCGAACGGCCTCCCTACTCCCCTCACAGCCGTCCCAAGCCTCGCATCACAAGAAACAATTGTAAACGTTGTTCTGTCCAAAGGAAACTTTCTTAGGACACGACTACTCTCCTCAATTGCCAAGCAACGAATGTCCCCATCAGCAAAACTTCCCTTCCTTCACTGTACAACGGCTAACTCGCTTCTGCCTCGAAGAGGGGTGAACGTCTCCTTTTATAGGCGCTCCGCCCGGTGGGGCAAGCGCGCAGGTGTTGATGACTCAGTGAGCTAGCAACGCACAAAAGTGGCGTGATCAAGTCAGACCACGCACTGCGCCAACAAATTATCCAATAAAACGAACACAAAATAGCATACTGCTTACACTAGTATCATTTATTTAAGCGTACTCGCACACATTTAGTTCATAACTTTCTCTTTGTATGTTTTCCCTTGTAGGTGTGCAATTCAGGTTTTTTTACCTATCTATTCCTGTTTCATTGTAGTTATTACATGTTATTTATAGACTCTGCTTGGTTGACATAATATAGATAGTATAGTAACTCGATTCGTTTCCCTGCAATAAAACAATTAACTAACTGAACCCTCATAATACAAATACTGGCTACGTCAAATTCCTAGCGGTTGTGCAGATGTTAAAATCTTCACAAAGAGTCCTATAAAGCAATAGAATTTCGGAAAGAAAGTCAAACAAATACAAGCCTGAGAATATTTGAAACAATATCGTTTAGTTTTGTGCTTAAAAACGTATCCCTTTTTTTTCTCTTTACAATAGTACCTAGTTCAGAGGAAACTATTATGGTCATATAACGCAGCTGTGCGTGGGAAGTAACCCAAAATAACTAAAACGTGAAAGTGCGTTACAATGTTTTTTAAAGATTTTGCAATGCAACTTGCCAATTACGCAACATTATTATTTAAGCCTGATATCCAAATTGGCTTCATTGTATTTATTTCTTATGTTTATTGTTATTAAAACGGTCAAGGCTGTTTTTTTTTTTAAATGAATCTTAGTGAAACAAAAAAATTCCCTTAGTCCACTTCTTCACCTTACTTCTATTTGCATTTAATAAGATATTTCTGTATACATTAAACTCAACTATATCTTAAAACTTGGTTTTAATAAAATCATCATTCGTTTACTTAAACAACCCATGTACTCAATACAACTTTACGAATTTATACTACATACGAACTTATTTATTTATTTTGATCAACTCTTACGATTGCGACATATGTAATTAAGACGTTAGTATTTACTTAATTTGGTATACGATAATGCTATCGTTTCCTTTTTAAATTCATTCTCTGGTCACCTTAGGGTTTGTCTGATATTTGAGATCGATCACTAATTTATTCTCTTCTATACATATTCCACTTTCATAGTGCAAAAGGCTTCATACCCTTGATCTAAATCTTACATTAAAGATTTACCCCAATACCTATGTGATAACTGTTGTAAGTGTGGAGTCTTACAAGCGGCTGTTTAACAAATATCATTAGTAAACTATCGTTCCATTCAAGTACAGACCGGTTTTTCTATTCGGTACAGTATTGACATTAACGTATTAAATTGACTTGAAATAATAAAAAACTAGGCTCTGCTATACTGACTAAATTGTAATCTTCTTCTAGTCAAGTGTGTGGTAAACTTGGATGACCCTGGAGTCAGAGTTTTCAAACCGCACAATGGCCTCTGACTTGGTTTTATCGACTTTAGTCAATCGACAACGGGCGGGACCGACAGCTTAACGTGCCCTCCGAAGCACGGAAACGCTCGTGATAAATTGCTACTTTGGTCACCCATCAGGTTCCCTGCCTCTGTGTGCGTTGCTTAACCTGGCTGATCGGTTGAGATCAGCGAGCGCTTCTGGGCTACGAGCGCTACATATGTAATAACATAATAAATATAATATGTTATAACAGTATGAGTCCTGCTTCACTGACTTAGATAATTGATTGAGTCCCGTTTTACAGACTTTACTCCTGCCTATAAAATGTTAATCTACTATTTTTTTTTTCTGAAATCACTCTCCGGGATTACAACTACTGTAACTTTATATTCTATATTCTACTATTATATTCTTACTTTAAGTTTTTATTCCTTTAAAATCACCATAACCATAAAGTCTTACAGCTTAGCTAAAATTTTAGATCTGCGTGGCTTTTGATAGTTAAAACGACCTTTTAAAAACATAGTTCAACGCGAATAATAATACATACATACACGATTCAACTGAGTGCCTTCAAATAATGTTATAAAATAACTTCTTCATCTTCTAATAAATTTAAATCTCGCTAGCCTTAGTCTAAAATGCGTCATTATATACGATTTGGAGAGCTAATATAAATCGTTATTCCAATAAATAATTACTTATTTATAACTCTAACTTGAACTAATTAAGTAACCCCATAATCCACTGCTGGGCTTCGTTTGTGATAAACATTTTAATAAAACTATCGATATTTGCAATGCAATTATATCACCACTGCTAGGCCATACTTTTCGAAATATTAATTTATAATTTCTTTCTTCACATAATACATACATACTGTTCACTTCAAAGTATTTATTTTATTTTCTGCTACATCATCAACTTTACATACTTCCTTGATGGTTTTATAACTAATTTCGTTATTGTCCGGTGGACATCATTTTGGTGCTACAAAAAAACTTACGCCACTGCTAGGTATAGTACCTGCTTCAAAACAAAACCTATGCTAGGCCTTAGGATTTATATTTACTTCACAATTCATTCTACAGCTGCTGGCCATTTATTTCGAGTATAATGAACTTTTAAGCTCAAGTAAACCTCTACAACCTTTGCCTGATATAGTGAGTCCCTTGGGACACAAACAAAGACAGACACAAATACTTCCAACTACCTATTCTTCCCCACTTTCACATTGCTCTGCAATATTTAATTATTTTCACCTTTTTTCTCTAATAAGTACATACATTTAAAAATATGTAATCCTAAACTTATAAATTTATGACTAAACATAATCCACTCCAGAACAGTAGATTTTTTTCTATTTATCTACATACAACAAAATGTTAGTTCGATTCAGTAGTTTCTGCAGGTTTCATTTAAACTATTCCA
Source organism: Aproaerema taeniolella (assembly GCA_949987775.1). Taxonomy (NCBI): domain Eukaryota; kingdom Metazoa; phylum Arthropoda; class Insecta; order Lepidoptera; family Gelechiidae; genus Aproaerema; species Aproaerema taeniolella. The sequence continues at coordinate 21,720,529 of OX465248.1, forward strand.
ATTTTAATTTTTCCTCTCTCTATTAGTAACAAAGACCCTGAATAGCCTATTGAAGTCGACAAAAACGCAAGACACAATAGACAACACATCCAATGAAAGTGTTTGTGACTATTAACCTGTTTGCCAAACATGGTTGTTAGTGAATCAACCTAAATTTCATCAAAATCAGTCCTTTGAAATCATGACAAATCATTTCTCAATTAAATCTTAATAAAACTATCAATAAAACCGTTCTAGTAGTTTTGAGTTAGCCGCTTACATACATACTGACACCGTCGGGAGATTAATTGTATTATAATAATATGCTTTTGAAATCAAGACAAATTATTTTTCAATTAAATCTTGACAAAGCTATCAATAAAACCGCTCTAGTAGTTTTGAGTTAGCTGCATAGACACATACAGACATCGTCGCGAGATTAATTGTATGCTTTTGAAATCAAGACAAATTATTTTTCAATTAAATCCTGATTAAACTATCAATAAAACCGCTCTAGTAGTTTTGAGTAAGCTGCATAGAGAGATACAGACACCGTCGTGAGATTAATTGTATTATATGCTTAAAATTTAACGTTATTATAACACTATCTTAACATTCCACTATAGCTTTTCTCTCAAAACATCACTATTAAACCTTCTACTAACCTTAATAACTATTTTATTCATTTCCTCCGTTCAATGCCTAGATGAAAGCTAGCTTAGAGCTCCCACTTTCAGACCTTTCTAATCCCCTATTCCTTATCTTAAATTTTTAGGCCACCTATCGAAACTTCCTTTACCTATTAAACTACCTATTTACCTACACCTACTAACTTTACCTAACCTCTAAATCTAACCTAACCTAACTAATCACGCTTATTAACGAAGCATCCGCCTGGCTGTACCTATTCGCGTAGCTCACCTACTCCCGCACTATTAATTCTAAGCCCTATCATAACCCTACAGTCAACCTCGCAGTCCTAGCCTAAAACGAAAATCCTATAAATCTATTCTGTTTAAACTTCCTAATAAATAACTTCTTTTCCTAACTCCCTAAAACATCTAATCTCTAATCCTGTAGTTTTAATGCTGCAAAGAACAGAACATGTTCATGAACTTGTAATGTTTTAAACGAATAATACACACAAAATATTCTGATAATAAAAACAAATCAAATGACCTGTAAATACCATGCACACACAAGCAAAATACAACAGTAAGGTCTTGGTTTGGTTTTAATGAAAAAATATTAGTCAATAAGTTGAAATGAAAATTTGCTAGTAATTTAAATAAATGTAACTCTTGCCATATTTAATTTCTACGTTGTGTAATTTTAATTCAGGTAATTTATCTAGCAGTTTTTGTTGCTACAAAAACACTTTCTAGATCCTCAGTCACGCGGACCATCTGTAACGGTACCAACCCACCCCAATGATTTTATTTCATTTTCAGAGTAGTCGATTACCTTTCTTAGCTGTGATCGTCTATAAAATTGCATCAGTAAACTAGCTTAATTATTTTTCTTTGCCAATTCTGTTGACAAACTTATTTGACTTCATATATTTGTCACCATTAGAGAGAGTACTTAGGTCAAGACTTTTATTTTATCTCTAGATGTTTATTTCCTCGTGATAAAGACAAGACGTTAATTGCATATTCAGGATGTTTTCATCACAAGGTTTTGTCCATAAACAAGCGGAATACAAGTTGCAGGCGCCGTATTTCATACCAGGACGAACCGACCATTGCCAGCCTTACATACCCTGCTTGTAGATAGACAGAGATAATGAGTTACTAATAATAAAAACAAGAAGGCGCCTAAACGCTCAATCCCGAATTTATTAAAAGTTTTTACCCGTAACCAAGCGGGATACAAGATGCAGACGCCGTATTTCATACCAGGATGAACCGACCATTGCCAGCCTTACATACCCAACTTGTAGTAACAGATATAGCAATATTATTTATTTGTGGGGCCCCATTTATATATTTGCGCTTTTATTATGTATTTGTAATTGTGTATTGCTGTAGTCTATGACTCAAAGTCCCAATCTTTATATGGTATACTTGATATCATGTTTATAGCTCAGATTATACAGTGCAGTGTTTATTGATGCAATAAATCAAAAGAGCTCGACTTTAATAATGGAATTGAAGTCGTTGTGTCTTGAACTCAATTACTTTGTTTATAACTCGAATGAAAAATCAGGTATTTTATGTTGGAATTAAATGACTATATATTAATGTTATATTTTAGAAGAATAAAAGAATTTCAAGAATGTGATCAGTGAATCCAGCTTTACTTTGTCAATAAAATATCTACATCGATTAATAATTGAGTATGCTGAGATTTAGTAAATGGAGAACTAGCTTTATAAGAATGATATTGAGAGATTATAAATTAGGCTTGAGTTTTCTTAATTATGAGAGTTATGAAATTAAACCAACCAAGACCTTTTAGGAGATTTATTGGGGTAATGCATAGGAAATCAGTACACATATAAGCAAAGCTTAGGTGTTTTATAAATATTCAGAAATTGTTATGCGATCAACAATAGAAATAATTCAATAAATATGGAAAATAGCTCTTCCACCGCTACTTACTATAGCATAGACCCCACAACAGTAGCGGTTTCTATTCTTTAGTAAACCCTTAGCCTCGGGGCAAGCCCTTGTTTCATACGGAGACAAGTCCCCCTACCAGAGCTAGAAGACACCGATAGATTCTACTTTACTGAGTCTTGATTAGGCATTATAGATTTAACTGACTTTAACAGTCGCATAACAATCCCTTGCAGGATACAGGAAGTATAGAACGCCTTAGGGCTAATACAGTTTTACTTAACTTTTATTGCGCCGGCCGGACACAAACACTACAACCACTATAATAACAAGATTATCTTAATTAATTATAGACTAATACTCGGTTACATTTTAGTTATCTAAAATAGAGAAAATGGCTGAAGGCCCACACGCGTGATGTCAGTTTCACGGTTAAAACTTGAGTGTCCCCCTCTTCCTTCTCTTCATCTTCAGCTCCTGCGCAGCCTGGAGCCGCCCACATCGTTCTCATTGGTAAAACGATTCTTCCCGCTTCAAAGTAGGTCCACGTTTCATGTCGTCATTGGTGGAGCCTTTAGGGGTAGCCTGCGACATTGTCTCTCTTTCTCGCAAGCGTCTTTAATCCACGCTCTCACTCGCTCCAGGGGTTGAACACTTGTGTGTCCGCTGGCTATTATGTTCCTGGAACTAGAAAACATTTGGCGAGCATCAATTCCTCTTAAAATAATAAAGATAAGAAAGAATATTGTTTCTAAGTATAGAGAATAAAAACTCTCATAAATTTATAAAATTTATGGGTCACAAATGTTCGTTTCCTGGGGCGTTAAGTATTTCAAAGATTTACGCATTGCTTCTCAGCTTACACTTTTAAAATTGGTTGTAAAGGATAGTAAAAAAATATGTTCCTTTGAATTTGGCTGGTGCGGCTTTCTAATTTATAACATTCAATTTGATGTCTAGGTTGTACCGTCACACCGTTTTCGTATTATAAAAAGGCCCTAAAACTTTCTTCAAAATTACAATGATAACTAGAAATAAAACAGTTACTGGTAGTACTGAAAATATTAATGAAGTCTTCAATACTGTATACCTTCCCACACTGACGTTACTTTTAACACAATGCGCTGCAATTCTCTGCATTGTTTTCATTGTGTGACGCAACAATAATTGCATATCGACTTCAATTATTACTGCCTTTGTTGCCAATGAGAACCGCTGGCATATTGGATTATTTGCCTCTCAAACCATGTTTTGTTTGTTGCCTATTGTATTTGAATGACGTGAAGTTCCTATTCACTAAACTAATTTTTTTCCGCAAGGATTTAGGTTGGAATTAGGGCTTCCAATACCGGGATCCCGGTATTGGCTAATACCGGGATCCCGGACTTTTTTTGACACTTTCAATACCGGTATTGAAATGTCTTATACCGGGATCCCGGTATTAGTGATTTCATTGTATTTTTAGTACAAAACTCGTTGCAATAGACAATCACTGCCGCAGAAACACATTAATTATATTATTTCGAAAATTTCCAAATCAATATTTTTATTACTTAACGACTTAGTGGCAATTACAACAAAATTAAGTCATTTTAAGAGTCCTTGCTAGTTTGAGGTGACACTAGTGCCACGGCGCCCGGTAGCGGAGGGAAACTCGCCCCGCCTCAGGTGCAAGGCGAAGCAGTTAGTCATCAAACAGTGAGCAGTGGAATCGCATGCGTTATCATAGCAGTGTTTTGGCTGACTTTGAGCTGTGAATTTTGTTGTACGTGCTTTATAACTAGATAGATACGATACGACATAAAAATGTAAGTTATGACTTATATGAGATCTAATATTTTTTATCTATTTTACGTTTAATTTTGATTTTCATACTTATGTACTCAAAAACGTACCATAGCACAAGAAGATCGATATTTGGTGAACACCATGCTTCGTAATCGCTTTCTCACAAGAACTAAACTTACAAATCAGTTTCGACGCCTGGGAGGAAGTAACCCAAGCGCATGGACGGTAAGAAGACGACTAGCTGAGGCTAACTTGAAACCACTAAGACCTGCAAACGGCCCTAAATTGGAGCGTGGGTATCGTATTTCAAGACTAAACCAGTTGAATTGGAATATTGAAGATTGGTCAAAAGTTATGTTCTCCGTCGAATCTAAATGTATGCTCTACGAGCATGATGGAAGACACAGAGTGTATAGAAGACCAGGGGAAAGGTTCAAGCAAGCATGCATCGAAGGAAAAGTAGCCTAAGGCGGTGGGTTTGTACTTGTGTGGGCCGGAATTTCTTCTGAGAGTCGCACAGAACTGGTGTTCATAGAAAACGGCTCTTTGACTAGCGAAAGATATGTGGAAGAAATCCTAAATGAACACGTTGGTCTATTTATGGTCAATTTGGGTGAGGATGCCATTTTTATGCATGACAATGCCCGACCTCACACAGGTCAGATTGTAAATGACTATCTTCAAGAGATGAACATTACTTGTATGGACTCCATACTATGGAGTGGCCAGCACGCAGCCTGGATATCAACCTGATCGAGCATGCTTGGGACGATCTAGGGAGATTCGTAAAACAACGAAACCCTCCACCAACCACACTTCGTGAGCTCACAATTGCTCTCACAGAGAAATGGGAGAATATTCCCCAAAATCGTATCAGGAACTTGATGTACAGTATGCCGAACCGCGTAAACGCAGTAATGGAAGCACGAGGAGGCAATACGAAATATATAAATTCAAAAAATTCGTAATGTTATTCAAAAATGTCATGTTTTCTGTTTTTGTTTTATGGCGAGATCAGCAGTTTTTTCTTATGTAATTTTTTGTAAATAAAATTTAGTAAATCATTAATTTTATTACTTTCATTTAAGGGGTATTAAATGGTCTATTAAACACAATTTATTAATATGATTAATTTAAATAGAGACTGGTTATATGGCCGAAATTTTCGATCATATTTTTTTTAGTAAGAATTATTGTTTACAAAAAGACTGATCAGTCTGAGTGAGACGTAATAAATATTATTACATAAATAAATGGTTTTGCATGGCAAACTTTTAGTGGAGAAAATACCTTCTACAGAAACACCTTCCGAAAGAATGATAAATCTGAAAAAAAAAATGATTTTTTTTTCAATACCGGTATCCCGGGATCCCGGTATTGAGAAATTTTTTTTCGGTATTAATACCGGTATTCAAAAAATCCGGTATTCGAAAGCCCTAGTTGGAATACGCTTGTGAAAGTGAGAATTTGCACCTAATGATGTAGTTAGGTGCAAATTTTATGAAAATTTGCACCTTACTACATCATTACTCCGCTCTATTCCAGTATTGTAAAGTCTTAAATGTTTTTGACAAAACAAGATTCGCTTATAAAAGTGAGAATAGTAAACTAACCGAGAATCTAATATTGAATAAAAGAAAAAGCAATCTTCGCGAATTAGCTCAGTTACCAATGTAACAACTACCTAAAAACTAATGAGTATGGCAGAAGGGTCGGGAAATATTACCTTCCTCGGGTATTAAATAGTCTGCCAAAGTCACTCACTCAGAAAATCTACTATAACAACCATACCAAAAATATTAAAAATATTTTGAAAAAATATTTCATTATAGATAAATTTAAAGACCCCGGGGAAGGGGCCTCCGAGCCCTCCTGTCATACAAATTAAAATTATTAAAACTAACTTTAAGGGTGTCAACTCAATAACCTCACAATCTGTAATATTAAGATTATTTTTAAGGAATTTTGTTCTTTGTGTATAAATTGAAATAAACAGTTAATTTTTTTTTCCTAAACTACGGGAATGAAATTCCGGGCGGAAAGCTCAAATGGTATGGATGGGGATGAGACTCGTATCTAGGTGACAAACAGGGCAAAACCATAGCCTGGACTGTAGGGAAGGCCTTTGTTCAGTTCATGATAACAAATGGAAGGGAGATAGAACAAAACGCTATACGACATAAGGCCCACAAAGCTACTCGACAGTTTTCCGTTCAATTGCCTAATAATAGGCCTACTGGTCGCTCACACGTTGTGAACTCAATCAAAGTCACTTCAAATCGATTACTGGATCAAACGCGTCCTTCGTGCTGAAGCTGTTTCGTCACCTCACACTTCCATCAAATTCCTTGCCGTAGACTGCCAAAGAAGACAAAACAGTGATGGTAAACTTCATTTAACTCCCATTCTTAACTTATTTTTCGTAATCTGTGTCACCTTTGCTACCATCGTTGTAACGCACAGTTCGGAATCTATCAGTTAAGTGATGTGCGCTGGACAAGTAACCTGATGGGTTGCCATGGTGGCCGTTTATTCACGAGCTGTTGGTTCCGGCTATTATCAATATACCACAGTCATTAAACCGAGACTTAAAAGTTTGACATTTTTTTAAGTACAGGGAGTCTAGTTTGCAACGTAGGTACACTGTTAGGAAGGACCTTCAAATCTACATCATTTGTTTGGTTCGATTCCCGGCTGGGGCAGACTTTTGTATAAAAAGCGAAGGTTTGTTCTCGGGTGTTCCTGTTATATCCGTCTTTATAACTGATGATGATAATAAACACACACTATGTTACCTTGTTCACATACTCCTCAATATTCTGGCAACTGTCTAGTGTTGTTGTGATTAAATCTCTCAGAAGACCGACTCGACGTGTTAGCCCCTTGTCGTCGAACGCTTTTTCTAAATTCAGCCAAACTTCTCGCGCAGTTTTTGCTTGTTGTATATGCACAAAGTTCACAGGGTCGACTAGAAGTATAATTTTCGACTTGGCTTTCACATCAAGTTTTGAATCAACGCTCGTACCTGGATCGATGCATGACCACAATTCTTCATGTTGTAGATAAGTTTGAACGGCAAACTTCCATGTGTTGTAGTTTTCTCGTCCAACTAACTTCTCAATAAGCGTCATGGGGTTGGATGATGACATTGCAACACAATAAATTATCACGGCACACGATAGTTCAGAATTATTTGGTTTTGCAAAACAGAAAAGGTGACAGATTAACACGGGTCTTCTTATACTGCCTAAAATTCTGTTTATCTCGCGGATTTCATACAGGTCAGGGCTGGGCCCATAACCTGATGAAATTAAACGAAATATTTGTACGAAATCAGCGAGTTTTAATTAGTAATTTCGTAAATATATCACAACGTAAATGCAAATTGAAAAAGAACATGGAGGAATGACATCGAAAGTGCAAGCAGGACAATAAAGAAAGAGATGGACTAGATTCTAAATTTAAAGAAGGCGCCATTTAATTTGACTTTACAACAATAACCTTATGTGTAGTTAACTTATCATCTGTGGTAGTGGCTTCCCTGGTCAAAATAAAAGTGATGTCATTGATTCCAAAGAATGGAAAATTCTGCCAGCAATGCGTCTTTATTTTATTTTATTTATTTTATATTTTATTTTATTTGGGAAAACAAACAATTGTACAGGAGGTTATAACAGTAGTTATACAACAAAGTTGGATAATTGTACAATCAACACCGTTATACACAAATTACAATATACAATGTTAAAACAAAACCAGTAAAACTAACTTAAATTAAATTAAATAGAACTCTAAAAAAGTGTTCGCGTGCAAGTATGACGTAATGTATGAGAGTATTGTGAGTGTCGTGAAGTGTGTATTTGTGTGTAAATATGAGTGCGATTAGCCGAAGAAAGTGAGAGTGCCCTGCTTAGCCCTACGACAGAAGGTCTTGGGATCGGAATTAAAATAGCCACTAAGCAGGGCGCAGAGGGGGTGACAATTTTGGTGTAGGTATGAAGTTTAAAAATTATTTACGAGTTCATATTATAACCCGAATCTCTTTAAAATTTAAATGATTTTTTTTTTTTTTTTTTATTTATTTATTCTTAAGTCTACAGCATTATCAAAACTTATAATACTAATTAATTTAAATGATTCGTCTTATTCAGTACCCATAGTTATTTTTACCGTCAGTTCTGCGACTTCCATAGTCGGCTCAGAAGTTCAACACTCTATTTTATTGTAAGTATCTAGTAATCGCAACGCATCATTACGCGTTTAACCAGAAGATGTAAGATGGTTCAAAGATACGCGAAGGGTTTCGTGTTTAACGAAGGGTTTCACGTTAAAATTGAAGAGGTACAACTAATATTAAAATAGAAAGTTACAGTTCCTTTTACCATTGTGAAAGTGTGTTTGTTTGATCTTAGTGTCTAAAAGTGGAAATGCGAGCCCAATATTTTCACTACATAGGTACCTCCTTCTACACATCGCAGCACATCATGCTATACAGGGCATTAGGTATCTCTCTTTCAACCTCTCGGGTGGTTAATCAGTCCATGAAACTGAACAACTTCCCCAAGGAACATAGGTCAAAATACGAAAAAAAAATTCCCATTCCCATGTACATACCAACATCATCAGCATACACACATCAAAAAAAGTTTGCGATCACTTGGAAAAGTGCTAATATTTTTTATTGTAGAAGAATAAAACTTAATCACTTTTTATCTTTTGATTCCTTATTTAAAAATATGAAATTTAAATATAAAATAATTTTGTAATTCAAATGTTTTTTCATTTAAAAAGACAATCAACCCTTGCTTGCTTTCATTCAGAAATCTGACATAGTCGCAACTTATCAATATTTTCAATTTATTCAAAAAAAATTAAGTTGGTAACGATGCCGAGAGGATTAACTGCAGTTTTACGAGCCAGAATTCTAACTTTAAGTGGAGAAGGCTATTCCACGAGGGAAATATCACGCAGAGTTCATGTATCCCAATCCTGCGTGGTGACCACGTTGGAGAGGTATCAGGGCATGGAAGATTTAGCTGATCGACCTCGCAGTGGTCGCCCAACTGTTCTTACTGCAATTCAGAAGCGATATATCAGATTACTGGCTGCCCGTGACCCAACAATGAACGCTACTAAAATGAAAGCAGAGCTGCGAGCTGCCACCGGCCGCGAAGTTAGCACCCAAACGATTAGAAATTGCTTACACCAAGCTGGATTACGAGCAAGGAGATCCTGGCGAGCACCTCTGAACTCACAGCAACGGAAGCGGCGCAGATTGCAATGGGCTAGGCTCCGTCAAAATGAAGAAATTGAGGACGAAAGCATCTGGCAGAACTGCTTCTTCGTTGACGAAACGCGGATCAGTACACATCCAGATAACGGACGTGTCCGTGTCTGGAGAAGACCTGGCGACTCTGAAAGGCAGAGAACTGCCACTGGAACCGTTCAGCAGGGCGGGAAATCAGTGTCCTTTTGGGCCGGGATAATGATTGGGGCTAGGACGCCCTTAATCCCGTATCAAGGCACCATGACCGGAGCCATGTACAAAACGATTGCAATCGATGGATACGTCAGACCATTCCGCATCAACCACGGGCGCCAATTCATAATGGTAGATGATAATGCGCCCGCACATCGAAACGGACGTGTTGATGCTGCTCTCCAGCAATACGACATCACCAGGTTAGACTGGCCTGCCGGCTCGCCTGACTTAAACCCGATCGAGCATGCGTGGGATGCTCTTAAGCGAGCTGTTTGGAACCGTCAGCCACCTCCGCGAACAGTGTCAGAAATCAGGGCAGCTGCTATTGAAGAGTGGGACAGGTTACCACAAGAAATGCTAGATAACTTAATTCTTAGCATGCCCAGAAGGGTTTCCGCATGTGTGCGAGCCAGGGGAGGAGTCATTTTATACTAACTATTAATTTTTTCGTAATAAATTTTGTTTGTTTTTTCATTAATTAAAATTTTTCATTACATTACATTTAAGCCAAAATTGCATTTCCTAGCTTTGGTTAATAAAAAGTAAATAATTAATAATGATCTTTTATTTACTTAGTGCATTTTCATTATAAAATCATAAAACGTAAACAGTTTCTTTAAATAATTTATATTTTAAAGAATACACCTGATTTTGCTACTGATCGTAAACTTTTTTTGATGTGTGTATAGCGCATTTTGTATGGGAGATCAAAATTTTTTTTTCGTATTTTGACCTATGTTCCTAGGGGAAGTTGTTCAGTTTCATGGACTGATTAACCACCCGAGAGGTTAAAAGAGAGATACCTAAAGCCCTGTATATATGTTGACCATTCTATTGGGTTACTAATTCAAAATTATGTTGTGGACGCCAAAATACTGATAACTTTACAAATGATCATATAAAAAATCAAATAATTATCTACAGCCGCGAAATATTATAACATTCTATAAAATAATGCATTACATTCCAGTTACCTACTTTTGAATAGGTACACAGCAATTTAAGTAAAATACTTTTCGCCAGGCCCCTTTTGAAAAATAACCCTAGATAGGTACGCCAATGATTACATATGTGTAATTTGACCTGCTTTCATTTTCACTTACCTATCGCTGTCGTTTTTCCGACAAGTTAGTTACAGGTAGGTAGATACTTATTCGTAGAATTTTACCGTCGTTGGGCCTGAGCAGTAAACTCCTGGGTGAGATCGTAAATCTGGGCGCAATGTGACCGCTTGACCGCCAACCGATTTGAAGCAGAACAGTTTATGTGCCTCTTAATGTAGGTACCTAGTTGAATCCCTTTTCACCGCCCTATGTTATTGTGAGTAGGACTAAGTTTTGGTTGTTGAAATAACGCTTTTTACTACTAAGTACCTGTTACCTACAAAGAATAAATAATAAAAAGTAAAAAGTTTAAAATATTAAAACGCTTGCCAGTTTTGAAGGATATTCAGGAAGATTCTTTCCCCGTAAATAAAAAGTTCAAAACTATTACACTTTAACTTATTGTGAGTAAGTACCTACTTAGGTACTTGGTAGCTTGGTAGGTACCTACACTTTCACCTGATTATAATGTATTGCTAGGTCTGCACAATTTTTAGGGGTAGGCATAACAGCTGCTGGTACTAAGTACGTGTAACAACAACTAAGATTACTAAATAATAAAATAAAATATTTTACAAATCACTTAACCTACAAAATATAAAACTAAAATTAAAACTAAAACTTATTCTAAAATAAAAAGAAACTACCCACATAATACACATATTTACAAAAACAGCCCACGCCTGATCGTTCCCGGCGCAAAGGTGCCCATGACTCTTGCTGCGTTACCGCGCTGTATAGCCATGGACAGCCTTTGCGCCAGAAAAAACTCGGAGCGGGGGTCGCCTCCATTCTCCCTCAGGCGACGGCCAACCTCTGCCATGAATTTTTTGGTCGCCTTGCCCCAGCAGCCCGTTGTTTCAACAGCAAGCGGAACAAATATATAATGCTGCTCGAGTGCGCTATATTTGTCCCGCTTCCTGTTGGCTGCGGTTTCGGCAGCAGCTCCAGCCACCCTCGTCGTGCGGCCAAGATGTGATGCGGCAAATGTAGAGACGCATGTGGCGTCCCATAATAAGCATCTGCCCTTCTCCCATGGTACACAAGTCATGCCGTCCGGTCTTTTTCCATCCGAACGGCTAAGACCTGGTGGTTCGAGTAAGCATTGGATGTTGGCTGATACCAGGGCCCTGTTTCATAAAACTTACAATTGTAAAATACTATGACAATTCGATATACATTGCTGAGTTACCACCCTCATAGCTAATACTATATTATTCTAACTCATAATGACTACACAATGTATATCGAATTGTCATAGCATTTCACAATTGTAAGTTTTATGAAACAGGGCCCAGTGCTCTACGGATAATCTCGTTTAGAGCATGATGCCGCGGGAACCTCCCGGAACATCGGCAGCAACTCAAAGCGTGAAGCCCATTTCTCTCCACCATGGCCCCGCAAATGTATGAGTGTGGCTCACATACATCGCAGCCCAGGCGGAGAGCAATCGCCACACACAACGAGTCACTGTCCAGGAGGGTACCCATATGTGGAGAGGGTAGCGCCTGCAGCCTACCCCAGACTCGGGCTGTGAGACCGCTCTCAGTCTGGCCGCTCTGTCTACAAGGTCATCGAAGACTTTCTTTGTCCCTACCTCATCCCAAGCACGCTGACTAAATAGGACCTTTGGTGTGGGTGCCGTTGGATTAAGCGCTTCCCAAGCCGGCAAGGCATCCGCGGCAAAGGGGATGATTGCCTTGTCACCATTGATATTTAGAATGTCAGTGTCAAGGTCTACAACTCCATGTGCAGATGCACGACGGAGAAGTGTCAGGAACTCCTAAATGCAAAACTGAGACTTTACAAGAAACGAAAAAAACGTTTAATTGAATTCTGAAATACTTTTTTCAAATTATCTGGGTATATTATTTAACATTAGTAAGTGCAGATTATGGGAGTATCAATGAAATTAACTGTACATTGCGTGGTTATGAGTTACGAGAAGATAGGAGATATTGTTTTAAATTTAGTTCTGTATCAGATGTTCTTAGTAACGATAGGAGGTATTGCTACGTGGCGGCGTAAAGATAGGAGTTATTGCTTTAAATTTTGTTCCGTATCACATTATGGTGGTAAAGATAGCAGGGTATTGTAATGAAAAGCCAGCGATATTTTTAAAAGAAAAAGTGTAATTTTAGGAAAATATCCTATTTAAACCGTTGCAATGGTGAAAAAAAAACTATTTCTTAATAAGTAACATACTCATAAACTAGCGACATAGCAAACAATCGCACACAACAGGGTTATTTCCATCCCCAAATAAAATAATATTTAAAAAAAAAAACAAATTTAAGTAGGGCTCATAATATTAAATTATAATAATCCAGTTAACCTTTTTGTTAAAAAATAATCAAAAACAGTACACTAACGCCACGGGAGTCTTTTCATCCCAAAAATTTGAACGCATCCCCCTAGCTAACTAGCGCGGTCATCAGTAAAAAAACACTTATTCTTTGATTAGTTACATACTTTAACGAAAATGTTTTACGATCAAAAAGAAAAACCACTTTTGCCAATTAAGCTATCTGTAACTGCAGCGAACTATAAATCACGGAGTTGATAGTTTTTAAATTAACTACAGTACCTATTCTTCATTTTAATCGCAAAACATTTTCTTTCATGTATTCAGCGAGTAATTATTTTTTAATAGATGGCGGCGCTAGTTACTTCGGGATACCCCTTAATAGACCACTTAAACAATAATCAAAATCAAATAATAATCAAAACACTAAACTAACATAAAAAACAAACAAAATGGTCATCTGTATCGTTTGTACTTCACAATGATATGATTTTTAGTAAATTTATTTATAAGGTAGGTTATCGTAGAATGTATGGCAGTCCCTCGGCAACACTTCTTTTAATTGTTGAAGGTGGTTATATTTTGTTACCGAAATAGGAAGTCTATTTTGATGCAGCTGGGGATACGTCACAGTAGAAGTTAATATTCTTGGTCTTTGTGGCAGTGGAACCCAGTCAGTGTCATCTTCATAACTCAGTTTGACTTCAATAGTCATCATGTTATATTTAATAGATCTGATATCAGTAACTTGTGGATCACCTGCTTTACGGCCGGGTCTAATGCTTTTATAATATAAATATGATGGATTTGCATAATCTTTTATAAAATCGTAATTGACATCAACTACATCATAAGGTTGAGATCGGCGTGCTTGTTTAGTTATGGTTATATACTCACTTGGTAAGTGAATTTCCTTGTTTTTAAGTTTGCGCTCTATTGCACCGTGGACGGAGTCAACTTCCATCTGTGTGTGTCCTGGCTCCAAGAACTTTTGTGTAATCTCCACATTGTGAAGTTTACTGAAATTCAGCAGCGCGTTTGCCAATACTGTATTTCTATTCTGATATGTACATCCGTCTGAATATATGACTATTGGAAGATTTTGCGACAAGCAGTGCTTCTCCAAATAATCAATAATAAATGTTGCGAATGTACTTGCCGTTAGATCGGCTGCCGTCTCGTCAAACCAATAACAAGTGCAATGCTTCGTTTTCAAATTGTACACAGTGAAATTATGACATGTCAACTTAGTTTTGAAATAAAGCGCGCTTGCTGTTAGGTATGGACATAGTTTGACTGATTCTAAGTCCATGGTCAGTAAAATAATCTCACCTGCTTTAGCTCTTTCTTTATCAATTCTCTTCTCTTTTCGAGCTCTGTTTTTTTTAATTATATGCATGTTGTATTCGGTTTCTTCTAAATTTCCTGCTTTGTACCGAGAGCAAACATCACACATATCTTTTTTCAAAGTGTAGAGTGAGAGATTGTTAGCATGAAACCGTTTCTCAAATGTAAATCTGCTCACTGGAGACTGCTGGTTTTCAGTGCAATATGTCTTGTAAGCTCTATATAATTCGGCAAGAGTACTATAAAACGGTTCTATGAATAGTTTGTTGCTTTCTCTTCGTGCGTAGTGCGAAGGCATTTTTGGTAAGCAAAGAAGAAAGTTGTCCAGGGTCAATATTTTGCTTTCGATCCTAGATCTATCTGGTTTAGAATGTAAGGTTTTTTGTACATTTTGGCAGGGAGTCATCCCAAACTCACTCTTTTTAACCCATGACTGCACCGTATATGACCCAAGTGAAAGAGTATTTAGGAACATTGTTCTGCAAACTTGTATCTTTTCAGACCCATCTTTTTTGATAGGCAAGAAGTAAGCAAGAGTCGCCTCACGCCTGGAATCGGATTCATCAGTTTTTGTTTTCCTAACAGTAGCTGATCGTGTCACCAATGACGTAACATAAACTTTACGTTGATCCCAATTCATTTGCTTCCAAAAGACTCTGTGAATGTTCTTCCGACATTCTTCAGTGAATCGTCTACAACCTCTTAAAGGACTTTTTTTGCAAAACTCTGAGTTGCACGTTTGTCCAAGTTCTCGAGCTGGTCTTAGTGTGTCGTGTTTAAATTTTCCATCACGAGGTTTTGAGTAGCCCAAATATTCTTCGCCATGCATACGTCGTAATTTAGCCTTATTTCTTTTCCATGAACTAGGTTCAGGTACGTGGCGGCGTTTTCTACCTTCACATGGATTCCCATATTCTTCCTCAAATTCACAGTCGGTATTTGTTTCGTCATCATCACTATTATGTGTTTGATTCTCAGTTGTATAAATATGTAATGAATGAATTAATGAAGGACTGGAACATGAATTATCAACTATATCAGTGAGTATAGGAGCAGAATTTGATTTTTTAAGCGATTTAATGGCATCATTATTTTTGTCTTCGGTTAAGTCTGATAGAGACCATGATCTTTGAATTCTAATTACGCCCACGTTGATCCCTGGCGGCGGCGAGGCGCAGTTGACGGGTGCCGGAGGCTCGGTGAGGTCGCACTCTGCAGCTGGCGGCGAGGCGCAGCCGACGGGTGCCGGAGGCTCGGTGCGGTCGCACTCTGCAGCTGGCGGCGAGGCGCAGCCGACGGGTGCCGGAGGCTCGGTGCGGTCGCACTCTGCAGCTGGCGGCGAGGCGCAGCCGACGGGTGCCGGAGGCTCGGTGCGGTCGCACTCTGCAGCTGGCGGCGAGGCGCAGCCGACGGGTGCCGGAGGCTCGGTGAGGTCGCACTCTGCAGCTGGCGGCGAGGCGCAGCCGACGGGTGCCGGAGGCTCGGTGCGGTCGCACTCTGCAGCTGGCAGCGAGGCGCAGCCGACGGGTGCCGGAGGCTCGGTGCGGTCGCACTCTGCAGCTGGCGGCGAGGCGCAGCCGACGGGTGCCGGAGGCTCGGTGCGGTCGCACTCTGCATCTGGCGGCGAGGCGCAGCCGACGGGTGCCGGAGGCTCGGTGCGGTCGCACTCTGCATCTGGCGGCGAGGCGCAGCCGACGGGTGCCGGAGGCTCGGTGCGGTCGCACTCTGCAGCTGGCGGCGAGGCGCAGCCGACGGGTGCCGGAGGCTCGGTGCGGTCGCACTCTGCAGCTGGCGGCGAGGCGCAGCCGACGGGTGCCGGAGACTCGGTGCAGTCGCACTCTGCAGCTGGCAGTGGAGTGCAGCCGATAGGAGCTGTAGACTCAGCAACGTTATCGTCTGCAGCCGGCGGTGTATTGCAGCTAACGTTTCCCGGGGTTTCATCACTTTTACCATGGTTTTCATTTTTAGGTGTTTTTCTTTGGGCTCGTAGTTTGCGACGAAAATTTGAAGTGTGAGATGCATTTTTTTTGTTAACTGACTGAAACAGTAAAATTAAAGTAATGAAAGTTGCTGTCGCATTTTAAGTACATACACACCTGAGTTTTATACAAAAATAATAAAGCGTAAACACAGGGTTCAACATACCGGATCTTTTAGCCCACATTGTTGGTATTCTTCTGCAGTAGAATGTCTTAAATAAGTGACATTTGTTTTTTCAGCTAGTGCTCTAGCTACTAATAGCTTTCCTCTTTTTCCTTGAGTACGACTACTCATTTTTCTGAAATAAACACAAAACATTTTATTATTCTTATAAGAAGCAAAAGCAATACCTCTTATTTACGTAGTAGAATGAAAACGGAATCTCTTAACTTCAACAAGGTTAGATACCTTGTACCAATTTTAATGAAATTTACCTAAACGATTACAGATAAACTTATTCAGTAATATAATTCGGTTTAGTAAAGGTTTTATTTTAGAATAAATACGAAGCATTATTTTATTTTTATGTAACAAAGATGAAACAAAACCGCTTATTTACGTAGTAAAATGAAAGCAGAAACTTCTAACTTCATGAACGTAGGTACCAATTTTAATTACAAACTTAACAAAATTATAATTTACCTATTTAATTTAGTTTAACAAATCGTTTAAAGTAACCAAAAAGTATGTAACACAAGTACATACCCCGAATATATCATAATCTTCATTTAAAGAAAACCGTTTTTAGAGGCTAGTCCCATTCTCGAACGAGAATCCATTAAACTGAATAAGTTGTAGTTGTTTCAAGAAAAATACATTTTACTTACCTTAGTTTAATAGACTTTACACCTATATGATCACTTTAATTTACTTATTTTTAAGAATCTAGGATAATTTCTTTTTCAAAACACCAAACGCAATGCCGGACGAGTAATGAGTGAGGGGAGGGCGCCGCCGGGCGAGGCAGGAGCGCGACACGATTCTACTCGAATGTTTTATGTTCTACTTCTACGAACGCTCTCTTTCGCACGATAACGCGTGATCACTTCCTTCGCTTCGCGCTTACGCTTCAACCGCAGACCGCCACGAGCAGCAATGAAGTAAACACGTTTTGTCTCGCAGATAGGAGATGTTGCCACAAGCTCGTACGGAAATTTACTTAGGAGAAAATGATACAAGAAATTGTCAGCAGGATATTTTTAAATTTTTACAATAGCTATTGTCACTTGACGTTTTCCCGCCTAATATTGAGAATTCGCGCACGGTGTGAAGTTAGGAGGATGAAGCATCTAATTTTAAGACGATCTGTAATAAAAAGTTAATATAGGCAAAAATGTAAGTTAGGAGGTCCTGACACTTCTCCGTCGGTATATCGAATTGTCATAGCATTTCACAATTGTAAGTTTTATGAAACAGGGCCCAGTGCTCTACGGATAATCTCGTTTAGAGCATGATGCCGCGGGAACCTCCCGGAACATCGGCAGCAACTCAAAGCGTGAAGCCCATTTCTCTCCACCATGGCCCCGCAAATGTATGAGTGTGGCTCACATACATCGCAGCCCAGGCGGAGAGCAATCGCCACACACAACGAGTCACTGTCCAGGAGGGTACCCATATGTGGAGAGGGTAGCGCCTGCAGCCTACCCCAGACTCGGGCTGTGAGACCGCTCTCAGTCTGGCCGCTCTGTCTACAAGGTCATCGAAGACTTTCTTTGTCCCTACCTCATCCCAAGCACGCTGACTAAATAGGACCTTTGGTGTGGGTGCCGTTGGATTAAGCGCTTCCCAAGCCGGCAAGGCATCCGCGGCAAAGGGGATGATTGCCTTGTCACCATTGATATTTAGAATGTCAGTGTCAAGGTCTACAACTCCATGTGCAGATGCCAAGAAAGCTGGTAAGCTCACATCCTGTATACGTCTAACTCCTAATCCACCGTGACGGATTGGTAAAGCAGCTTGAATCCACTTTTCGGTGTCCAGGCGAACGTTCAATATACTTTCCATCAATTGTCTCAAGACGTGGTCAAAAGCGGTGGTCTCTGCTGGAAATAGCCAACTTGGGGTTGTCCGCAGAAGATAGGTCATTTCTGGAACAGCCAGGCACATTCTTAAAAGAATCAAGGCAACGTGGGCAGAAAGATTGTTTAGACGTTCCTGTGTGTCAATGAGTTGTTTTTTCCGGGTTTGAAAGGCTTCAGGAATGACTTCGGGAAATATAGGCGAGCCTAGGTAACAGATTAAAGGTGAGTGTCGTGGTTGACGTGATGCCTGGAAGCAATGAAGAGAAGAGGGGAAGGGAACAAGAAGAATGATGACTGCAGGGGAAAAATTCACATTTGCTCGTGTTCAAATCCAAGCCTAACTCTCTGAGACACGAAATCAAATAAAGTAAGTAATTCTAAGTAATAAACTAAATAAAAATTTGTTTTGTTTGAAACTATATTTTTCTGTACAGCGACATCTTTGCATTTTATTAGGAACTAGATTGCTCTCCAGCAGCATCCTATTCTGCGCGCTTTCCTGGAAAAAGTTTCGTAAATTATTGATAGATGGCAGTAGTAGATTAAAATAACGTTTTCTAAATAACGTTATAGGAGCGTTCTTGGAGAATTCTCCTAATACTGGCAACTTTGTGCAACTTCCTGTGTTGTCAAGTCTGTTATATGTTAGCTATAGTTGAGAATAATTAAACTTACGTCCTCACCTTAAAAATTTAAATTAAGTAGGGAACGCAAGAAATGTGCCTAATTTGAGACATATTTTGATGATTTTTCATAGAAAGTCGCAACCTTACGTCAAGCCAGTGGTTGGAGACACGTTATTTTGATTTTTAGAAGCATATGGTGTGTTAATACATTTCAAGGACCAGTTTACCGAAGTATATTCGTGGTAGCCTCCATTTCACCAGTCACTAGTTAAATAAGAAAAAACTTTAACGGTCTTTTATTTTATTTTATGTTGCCTATGGATCTTTGGTGAAGGGGTAGAGTGTAGCACTGGGATAAAATCACAACTCCGTAATGACTGTTCACAACTGTTTATTGCTCTACCACAATGTTCACCAATTTATTATTCAGTAATACGAAATCACGGAAGTACAAAATATCTGAAGAGACGTGTGGAGCGCGTGAGAGCCACGAGAAGAAGGAGGAAGCGTGTGAATGGAAAAGTGTAGAATGAGCGAAGAAAGAGTGAGACAGATAGAGCAGAGGAGAAAGAACGAGATATGCTCGTTTGCATTAGTGACATTTGAAATATGCTGCCTTTACACACTATTGTGGCTGTACGCCACATCACCCCCCTACGGAGAATGATGAACGGTTGCAATAAAAAAAAAAAAAAAAAATTACATACAGAAAAGAAAAACTTAAGTCTATTTTTCGAGTGGAAAAAAAAATGTCAAATGAGCATATGTTTAAGACATAAAACAATGGTATACAAGTAATGTTTTTAACTAAATCGTACAATTAAAACTGTACGTACAATATAAAAATAAAAACTACTCCTTAAAAACTACTCTTATGACTAAGCTAACACTAAAGATTCAATCTATCCCTAAACCTAACTCTACGGCCAGACCTAGTGGTGATGGGTGGACTATCTGTCTGCGCGGAGGGCACAGAGGACGTAGTGAGCGCAGAAGGCGCGGCGGGCGCAACAGGCGCGGGCGCTTCGGGGTCAACGACCGGCACGGGGTCAGCGACCTCCGTGGTCGGCGCGCGCGCGGCTTGGGCGGCCGGCGGGGCGCTGGGACTACCGTCAGGGTCTGGGGAGAGATAAGCGGGTTTAACGCGGTCTATACTCACGGTCGATTCCCTGCCAGCAATATCGATGCGCAACGTTTTTTTGTCGCGCGACAAAACGAGGTATGGTCCGGTGTACGGCGGTTGCAGAGGACGGCGTACCGTGTCGTCACGCAGAAAAACGTGTGTAGTGCTGGACAAATCCTTAAAAATAAATGTCGAGTGCTGAGAGTGGCGCGAGGCGGGAATGGGGCGCAAATCGGACATCTTGGTACGGAGGCGAGCGATAAAATCGTCGGTTTCGATATTTGGAGCGCTGGCTACCAGGAACTCGCCAGGTAGGCGCAGCGGCTCTCCATACAAAAGTTCGGCCGAGGAACACTGGAGATCCTCTTTGAGGGCGGACCGCACCCCGAGGAGGACGAGAGGCAGTGCTCGGTGCCAGGTGTCACTGTGACACATGAGGGCGGCCTTCAATTGTCGGTGAAAACGTTCCACCATTCCGTTTGCTTGGGGGTGGTAGCTGGTAGTTCGTACGCGGTTGGATGCTCCCAGATGCATTAATTTGCTAAACAAATTTGACTCAAACTGGCGGCCCTGGTCAGTAGTGACCGTAGTGGGCACGCCGAAACGAGCGATCCAACCACGCACGAACTGGTCGGCTACTTCTTCGGCCGTGATGTTCATCATGGGCCACGCCTCGGGCCAGCGGGAAAAACGGTCCACTGCCGTAAGGCAATAGGTGAAACCTTCTGACATAGGGAGGGGTCCAATTATGTCTAGATGGACGTGCCTGAACCTAGACGTCGGCGTCGGAAAGGTCCCGAGAGGCGCCGAGACGTGGCGGGAAACCTTACTGCGCTGGCATGCGACGCAAGAGCGCGCCCATGCGCCGCAGTCCTTCCGCATGGAGGGCCAAACGAAGCGGTCACCCACCAGGCGCGCGCTCGCACGCGCACTCGGGTGGCTGAGGTTGTGAAGCCGCTGGAACGCAGCGCGGCGGAATGATGCGGGGAGATACGGTCTCGGCTTGCCGGTGGATGTGTCACAGGTCACCCTGATGTCTGTGCCTGGAATAGAGAGCAGTTCGAGTTTTAGAGAGGAGTCAGTGCGGCATTTGGCGAGCTCTTCATCTGAAGCTTGGGCCTCGGCGAGTGCGCTGTAATCGAGCACTCCAGTAGCGGAAACTGCCTCTATCCGAGACATGGTGTCCGCCACTATGTTGTCCTCTCCTTTTATATGAACTATATCGGTAGTAAATTGGCTTATAAAGCTAAGTTGATTGAGCTGGGCCGGTGGAAGCTTTTCTCGCTGCTGCCCGAACGCATATACGAGAGGTTTGTGGTCAGTGTAGACAGTCACGTGTTGGGCTTCCAGTATGTGTCTGAAATGCTGAACGCTCTCGTATATGGCGAGCAGCTCGCGATAATAGGCCGGCCACTGCGTTTGCTTGGGTTTTAGCTTCCTGCTAAAATAAGCCAACGGTTCCCAGGTGTCGCTGTTCTTTTTCCGCTGTTGAAGACAGGAACCGATGTGGGTGCCTGAAGCATCTGTGAACAGCCCGAGTTCAGCTTGGTTGTCAGGATGGGACAACATAGTAACAGTCGATAGGCTATCCTTGCATTTCTCAAAACTTCTTTCCAGTTCCGGCGTCCATGGGAAAGGTTTTTGACCCTTACCATGTGTGGCAGCAATGGCATCGACAAGGGGAGCTTGGAACCTAGCAGCATCAGGCAAATGTCTCCGATAAAAATTCAGCATACCCAAGAATCTGCGCATCCCTTGCACAGTTTTAGGTGGGGGAAAATCGCGCAGGGCCTGGATGCGGTCTGCTGGGGGAGAAGTGCCTTGCGCGGATATGCGATACCCGAGAAAGGTCACCACTGGCGCGCCAAGGACACACTTGGCAGGGTTCACGACGACGCCATACTCGTGTAGCCGCTGGAACAGCATGCGCAGATGTTCTGCGTGCGCAGCGTGGCTCTCTGAGTGGACAAGAATGTCATCGACGTATGTGAAACAAAAATCAAGCCCCCGCACCACCTCATCGATGAATCGTTGAAACGATTGGCCAGCGTTCCGCAACCCAAAAGTCATAAAGGGGAATTCGTACAGTCCAAACGGTGTTATTATTGAAGTTTTACAAATATCGCTTGGGTGGACTGGAATCTGCTGGTATGCCTTGACCAGATCGACTGTGCTGAACACAGAGGATCCGGCCAGGCTCTGAGTAAAATCCCCAATATGACGGATCGGGTAGCGGTCTGGAATGGTGCGGGAGTTGAGACGGCGATAGTCGCCGCAAGGTCGCCAGGTCGCATCCTTCTTGGGCGCTAGGTGTAGTGGAGAAGCCCACGAGCTGCTGGATGGCCTCGCAGTGCCAGAGCGGACCATAGCGTCGAACTCTTTTTGCGCGATGCGGAGCTTGTCCGGAGCGAGGCGGCGGGGACGGCAGGTGACCGGCGGACCATCAGTGGTGTTGATATGATGCACAGTTGAGTGCTTGATCACCCGGTTGATGCCAGGGGGTCGAGTCACCTCCGGGAACTCGGCGAGCAGGCGCTCATAAGGCGAGTCACCGCTGCAGGTGACTGCCCGGACACTCTCCTGGGAGATACTCGCTGCTGAGGCTGCCACCGACAGCTTGGTCGTGCCGTCAATCAACCGCGTATGTCTGCAATCAGGTAGTAGGTTGTAAAAACTAAGAAAGTCAGAGCCTAAGATTGGTGTGCTCACGTCGGCTATTATAAAGTTCCATGTGAAATCACGGCGCAGTCCTAAATTTAAGTTTAAAGTTATGCTACCATAAGTTTGAATGTTGGTACCATTTGCAGCGCATAGGTCGTAACCGCTGCCCGTGATACGCCCTTTGACCAATCGCCGTGGATAGCAACAAATGTCAGAGCCGGTGTCAACCAGAAATCTCTGGTTGGTACACCGGTCGACTATAAAGAGGCGACGGCTGGGTGCAGGGCGATCGGTATTCGCCATTACCGACCGCTGTTGGCGTTTCCCGAGTCCTTGGACCAGGAACAGGGGGCATTGCATTTCTTGGCCTTTGCGGCAAAGTGGTTATGATACCAACACAAATCACTATTAAATTGTGAGCGACTACGGCTGCGGCTGTGACCTCTGTTAGGTCGGCGCTGTTGGGAACGACTACGGTTTTGTGTGTTGGTGGTGAGTGATGCTACCACCCGAGTCAATTCAGCGACTTGATTTTGTAATGAAACCAAAGCGTTTGGTTCTGGTTGTGGAAAAGGAGGAGACACCGCACAGACCTCGGTAGGCAGGCCCTGAATGTCCATTAGGGTATCTGCCAGTTCCGAAAGTTCGCCTAGGTCCTGCAGCCGCTGAGCTGCCAGCACTATCTGGATCTGACGGGGCAGACGGCTGCTCCAGATCTGCCTCATCAGATCGTCAGGGAAGGTGGGGCCAGCCAGTGATTTCAGGTGACGCAGGAAGGACGAAGGTTTTCGGTCCCCGATAGCCTCTTTTTCCAAGAGTCGTCGGATTTTCTCTTCATGGGAATCTGAAAACCGTGAAATTATGGCCTTTTTGAGTGTAGTGTAAGGATTATCCGAGGGAGGTTGTGTGACGATGTCCTCCACCTCTTTAGTGCAAGAGGTGTCGAGGTGGGCAATAGCAAAACTGAACTTAGTGCTTTCCTGCGTTATTTTGTTAATATTGAACTGCGCCTCAAGGCTAGCAAACCACAGGGCGGGTCTGTCTTTACAAAAAGGCGGCGTGCGAATTGACACCCTGTTTACAAAATGTGTCCCTCCAGATGCATCGCGGGAATCCTCCCCATCACCACCAGTGGCCATTATTATTCACAGATCGGTTAATATACTCCAAACAAGATGCAAAGCTTACATACAAGAGGTTATTCACAAAAAGAAACCTTGTTTACAAAACACAAACCAAAAGAAAAACATACGCACAATCGACAAACACAAGTTAATATGCACAAAAACACACAATTTGCAGCCCTCAGGTAGGCTATTATTTGCTAAGACTAAGTTTATTAGTATTTATAGCAAGAATGATAGCGAAAAACAAAATGTATTACGTAAACACGAAAACAAAACAAAACGAATGTCAGTTTGACTTTGACAAGTGTTAGTTCGTTCCAAGATGGATGCAAAAAAAAAAATGTTAGTTCTCAGTTTTGCCACACTGGAGTTTGGCGCCTGTGCCACCGGATGAGTGAAAAAAAAAAAAAATGGAAGTACATACCACGTGGGATGATAGGATGCACAAGCACAAAATGGATGCACTTTTAGGTTATATGAAACTATGCACAAACTTGGGTGCGTGTACGGGAATGGGCCTCCGCACACGGGATGATCGTCGATGGGCCAAACGGTCTGCTTGGCGGTCACACCGGCGTTCCTGTCCGCACTGTGGGTGGGGCTTCGCCCCCACGCCGACTTCCAACCCCGCAAACTTGTCCAGGCACGCGGGCGTGGGCCTCCGCGTGCGAAAAAGTTGCCGTAGCGCGTAGGCACAGGCCTCAGCGTGAGTTCAGATGCGGCGGCGCGGTGGCGCGTGGGTATGGTCCGATGCGCGCGCGTCGGTCCCCCCTGCCGGGGCGCGTCGTTTCGTGGGGCGCGCGGCGCGCGAGAACGGCGAAGGCGTGCGGGCTTGGGCCTCCGCACGCGTAAAGATGGTTGCTGGGCCTCCTCTCAAGGCTGCGCGTTGTAGCTTGTAGCCAGCGTCGGTGTCACCAATTTGGTGAAGGGGTAGAGTGTAGCACTGGGATAAAATCACAACTCCGTAATGACTGTTCACAACTGTTTATTGCTCTACCACAATGTTCACCAATTTATTATTCAGTAATACGAAATCACGGAAGTACAAAATATCTGAAGAGACGTGTGGAGCGCGTGAGAGCCACGAGAAGAAGGAGGAAGCGTGTGAATGGAAAAGTGTAGAATGAGCGAAGAAAGAGTGAGACAGATAGAGCAGAGGAGAAAGAACGAGATATGCTCGTTTGCATTAGTGACATTTGAAATATGCTGCCTTTACACACTATTGTGGCTGTACGCCACAGATCTGTCTATCATTTTTCGCCACTTTTTGTTTCATTGACATGGCAACATTGTTTCCGGCTGTCATCATTTTACTGTCACTTTGCTGTCACTTTCACGCCAACGTTGGCCGAGTGTGACTGTGCCGCTTACATTTTTTCGCTGTCACTAATTTCCCTGTGAGTATTTTATTATTTTTATTACTGTTCTATGGTTCTATTCGTGTATTCGCAGACATATTTGGTCGTGGCCTTAATATTTGAGCGAATGTGTATGTAATTTTTGGGATGACTGGAATTCTAATTGTACCTACCTACCATCCTATTGTGTGCCGGTGATTGTGGGATTCATCTAGAAAAACGGAACCTAAGCACAGCTACTGCACAACTTGACATACTTTCGGAGTAACTACGACACTTTCATGTGTAAAATTCACTGAATTTACTGTAGTTTTTGTGGAAATATACTTAGAAATTCTTGCGGTTGGGGGTAGGAAGTTCATGCTTACGCCACATTGACAAAATCATTTACTTCATGCGATTAATGATCATAGTTCGTTTTTCCAGCCTTAGTTCTATAGCTATCAATAGGTTACAATAATGCGTGAATTATATGATTTTTATTTTTCACAGTACATACTGTTTACATGACCGTCTGATTGAATATTGAGTTAAATATCGTCCTCGTGGTTGCATTTTCATGAAAAGTAGTCGTTTTTCTTGTACTAAAATTACATGTAGGTACCAACTTCTTAGTAGCGAAGGTCACAAATTGGTCAACTAATAACTATATAGCAAGAGGAAATTACTTTCATGATTTTTTTGTTTGAGTAAAAAATGGCATTTACTTGTCCATAAAAAACAACAAACATTTGAATATTATATGCGGGCTGAAGCTGGTGATATTCTGCCACATCCTTCACAAAATACTAAAGACAGAAACCCATCATACAAACAATAAATAAGGTAAAATACTACACATAACAAACTTAAAATATGTGCACTTTGTTAAGGTTGGCACAATGGAGAATGGTAGGAAACGGCTGCGTAGTCAGTCTAGTAGTGAAGATGGGAATTTAGCCAAAAAGCTGCTCCCGGAGAGGTATGCAGCCCTTCATTTATTGTGGTGCAGGGTTGCTGCATGCTGCAGACTATATGATGGGTGGAATTTAATACCTATATGTATACCTATTCATATTTTAAATGCTACACACTAAGGTTTTTAATATTTATCTTTTTTCTTCAGTAGGAATACCTGTTGAGCATATGGCATCAGTTTACTTCTAATTTAAGCCCGTATTACAGAAGGAGACTCAAGTCTTGATCTATACTTAGGTATTGATTGTCTCTTTCTCTCAGTATCAAAATGACAAAGGACTGCTAGTGTTACTCAAGTATAGAAGATCAGAGTCTGAGTCGCATTCTGTAATAAGGACCTCATTAAGTAAAACATGTTACCGGGTTAGCAATATGGAAATGCTAAGCAGCTTTAAGGCACCTTTATGAAAAATAATTTAGGTTTTTATTTTGCAATGAGAAATGGCTTAATTCTTATTTTCCAGCAGTTATTACATCTTTCTTTCGTCTTGAACTTGGTATGGTATGATATGGATTGGGGCTTTAAAAAAATATAAAAAGTATATTTTTATTGCATGCCATGAATATTGCATTGTTTTGTTAATGTTAGGTATTTTACATGTATGCAATCATATTTCTTAAGATGTAAACCCATCTTTACGATAAGTAAATAAATAATGCCCCACACTTACAGGTTCACACTAAGGTTTCAATGCTTAGAATCCCTCATGATGACACACAAACAGATAAAAATTAGAAACAGTCTAGAAACCTTACTTAACACACCTTAACAAACCTATAATCCTACCAAGAACCAGTAAAAAAGTACTTGGCATCAAAGGGTTGTCTCGAAGAGATCACTTTTAGTGATCTTTTTGCACTTATTTCAATATGTCCTACTGTTTTTGTTTACGTGTGCAATCAAGATTTTATTCATTCATTCATTGACTACTACTCAACCTAAAGCAAATCTCCAAGTTAAAAATGTCATGAACATATTCGAATCCAACACGTAGATAGTGAATTACATTGTGACACTCCATTATGATGAATATAACTAACATAACCTATCCCTTTCCCTTAGAACCTTCCTTACCAACTTTCTCGCAGCTGAATCGGCAAGTGTCTGGTTTCAAGATGATGGACCACAAGTGCTATTGCCGGGGCGATGAGCTCGATGGCCTCGATCTGAACAAGCCGGAGCACCTCATGCCTATGATGAGACCCTTCTCCATGAGGTTCCTTTCCTTGTCCCTTTATTACCTACCTGTAGTTAGACTATAAGCTATAAGTTGCAATCTAGAAATAAACAGTAGTAGAAGTATGTTGATTTTGTTGAAAACAGGTCACAATTCAATGGAATCTTATTTATTTTACTGTTTATTGTACACAATAGACATACAGAAAGAAACAAAGAGAGAGATGGCTTTCTTATAGCGGACCTAATCTTAACAAGTATTATAGCAAAACATTCTCTTGAGTTGTAGCACAGATTGTAGACAAATTTATCAATTGAAATTAAAATAGCTTAATTAAATAGATTTCTATCTTGAAATCAAGAGTACATTTCATGCTCATATGCCTACTATAAAATACGCAAAGTAGCTTGCCTATGTGTTTTTTTACAAGATGTACGGTCAACAGCACATCAGGTTACCACAAACTGTCAAATTTCCCCAATGGATAGTAAACTCTAATGCTTTGAGATAAAATCTAGAAATAAACAGTAGTAGAAGTATGTTGATTTTGTTGAAAACAGGTCACAATTCAATGGAATCTTATTTATTTTACTGTTTATTGTACACAATAGACATACAGAAAGAAACAAAGAGAGAGATGGCTTTCTTATAGCGGACCTAATCTTAACAAGTATTATAGCAAAACATTCTCTTGAGTTGTAGCACAGATTGTAGACAAATTTATCAATTGAAATTAAAATAGCTTAATTAAATAGATTTCTATCTTGAAATCAAGAGTACATTTCATGCTCATATGCCTACTATAAAATACGCAAAGTAGCTTGCCTATGTGTTTTTTTACAAGATGTACGGTCAACAGCACATCAGGTTACCACAAACTGTCAAATTTCCCCAATGGATAGTAAACTCTAATGCTTTGAGATAAAATTAAAAGTCGATTGAAGAAATTTGACAGATTTGGATAGCATGATGTGCCGTTGTCCCTGTACATCGGGGAGTGTGCTCATGAGCTGCACAAGCTCATTCCGCCTGCCCCTTTCTTCTACCGGACGTCCAGACGCACCGCTGGGTGGCTTACCTTGTGGAGATTCCTCGGATCCGTACTGAGCGCTTTTCTTCATCTTTTATATTGCGCACCGCTAAGGAATGGAATTCTCTGCCTGCGTCTGTATTTTCAGGCACATATAACCTGAATCTATTTAAAGTTCGAGTGAATAGGCATCTTCTGGGTGAGCTTGCTACATCCTCGACCACATCTCTGCCTCTGGGCTAGATTGTGGTCAAGAGCAAATCCATTATCTATTTAAAAAAAAAATGTGGAGTGGTAGGTAACTTTTACTTAAGATGTTTTCCCAAATACATGTACTACTTAATTCCTTTATATTATACTGATTTGTACTTGTAGTTGTAAGTTTTTTTTTAGTTTATGGCTGGTAGTTTTTTTAGTTTATGGCTGGTAGTTTTTTTGTGGTTTATGGCTGGTAGTTTTTTTGTAGTTTAACTCTGTCTAGCTTTGTTACATAACATAATATCTTGACATATAGCTGTAATTCAAGTATTTTATTACTATTTGTATATCTTGAAGCACCTCTATTGACAACAGATATTGCTGTCTCATCTAACTCATATGATCTTGCCTGAATAAAAACATTTCCCTAGTATTTTATGTGAAACCTATATCTTGACACATGAGCTTATTACAAGTGTTTTTTTATAAGTAACAAAAACACTTGAGACACTTAATAATACAAAGGTTCCGATTTTATCATTTTGTTTGCGGCTTACCTTAGGATAATAGATTATTTATAAATTTTGCTACGAGGAATATACAACATAGTTATACTCTTTACCTACCTAGTGTTTATACTAGTAGTTTTTTTGGTAGGCTTTTTGTCAAATTCGATTTTCTTTTTATTTATTTTTTATCCGCCCAATACGTCCCCACTGAGGGGCACGGGCGGGCGTCCCGAAACACGATGGAGATTTAGGCCCATTTTAGGCCATAGTCCACGTGCGGGTTTCGCCATGTACCCAAGTGCTATTAATACAGTTTAAGCTTTAATACTTACTTGAATTATGTTGGTAGAAACATAATTCTACCAATATAATTCAAGTACTAAAAGTTTTTCACCGCCAAAGTCTGATATATCAGACAGATAAAATTACCCATTTAACTGTATTTTTTTTATTTAATAATGTCGCGGCGTGTAGTGAACGTTTTTGACGAAAACTCTTGGCGCTAAAATAAAAAGGTTAACCTTCAAGCCCAGAATATTAATGGTTCGATACCATTAAGATACTATTATTTCTAATTTACTGCCTACATACAGTACTACATTTGGATTGGAATCGATTTTTCGCATTGCTTCACGACCGCGAGGTATGACGTCACATATCGATCATTGAATGATTCAGCGTCTTGTAGGCGCTAACTAATCAAATAGCTAACCTTGAAGACTTTTTTTTTAAGATAAAACAATCCAGTTTCCTTAAAAGACTCCAGTTTCCTATTTTTTATGTTCAGTTAACAATTGTAACTTTTGTATAATTGGCAATATTTTTCTAGATTATAATGGTGTACAATATGGCAGCACCTTCACAGGTTGTACACTTAAAATGATCTAATGTTAAGTTTTGTAAAATGTAATAATAGTGTAACATCCCTTGGTTGTCCGAAATAAATAAAATAAATAAAAGATATAGGGCGTAAATGTATGACGCGAATTATAAATATAGAGAAATCCAAAGAGGGGTGCAATCTCTAGTCTGCCTACCCCAATATGACAAAGATGGGACCTTTTTTTAGGCTTTAAGGAAAGATTATTAATAAATAGAAGTGCTTGCCAAATTAAGAGAGAATGTCCCGAACAGTCTGCACTAATATTCAGCCCGGGGCTTCGGGAAAATTATGTAGCCTATGTTACTCAGGGATAATGTAGTATTCTAATGGTGAAAGAATTTTTTAAATCTGTCCAGTAGTTTCGGAGCCTATTCAATGCAAACAAACAATCAAATCTTTTCTCTTTATAATTTAGTATTAGATATATAAAAGAAAGTCGTGTTTGTTACAACACTTATAACTCAAGATCGGCTGGACTGATTTTGATCAAATTTGGTACGGAGGTAGCTGATACCCTGGATTAACACATAGGCTACATAATTTTCCGAAATTCCCACGGGGACGAAGTCCCGGGCGTAAAGCTAGTTTAGTATAGATATGGTAAAAGTTCGTTCTTCGTCGTAATGGCAGTTGATCTGTGATCTTACGTTAGTGGTACAGAAGTACCTAAGTTACGTGACGATCGTGACATTATTTACGTCACATTCCTTAGGCTCGTGCTGAGAAAAAAAACTACGTTATGATGATTAATTACCATATTTACCTGTATCCTTACTAATATTATAAATGCGATAGTTTGTATGTATTGATGGATGTTACTCTTTCACGCTCAAACGGCTGGACCAATTTAGATAAAATTTGGTATGGAGGTAGCTGATACCCTGGATTAACACATATGCTATATAATTTTCTCGAATTCCCACGGGAACGAAGTCCCTGGCAGAAAGCTAGTATTTGCTAAAGGTGACTTATTGACCAATTCATAAAATGCAGACTCTAACCTTAGCAATATCTTTTAATATTGAAAAAAGTTTAAGATTGTTAAAGAATCTCACGGTTTAAGCCAATAATTTTTTTTATCGTTGCGCAACAGTCTAGCCGCGAATTAAGTCGATGAAAACGCCGATAAGTTATCGGTACGGTTCACGATTTCGTCATAATAAGTAAGATTTGAGGCATCGTCTAAGCGTGTAATGTCATAGTCATAGTGTGGTGATAGTTCGCGGTAACTTCAGTTATCACGAACCAACGGTCGGGAGCAGACGTGTCGCGTCTTCAAAATTAGGATTTTTATTGAAGAGGAAAATTTTCTCACAGGTGAATATTTAACAACATATTTTTTTTTTTCTGAGCTTGGCTCATCTTCCTGAAAATCGAGCCGTAGGAAAAGTTAAAAAAGAAATGGTTTCGCAATAAATTACTAGTGTCTTAAAAAGCTGTTCTTAAAGGCATTTGAAAATAAGTATCGATAAAATTAAACTTAATTTTATTAACTTTAAATACCTAGTTAGATATTCACAACAAAGTTTTTTATTTTAATTTCTTTTAAGTAAAACTTTTACATTGTAATCTTCAATCTCATGAATAAATAATTAACTCATTTAATACAGAGAAATAATGTTAATTGCTAGCGCATTGTGAGGCTGGTCTCTCACGGTCAATAACCTCTAAATAATTTTATTAAAATAAAACCTATTAAAAAAAAATTACATTTGACACGGTTCTGATGCCACGGTTTTCATTTGCCTGTCTTGTTCCTACTTTATTGGTGGTCCAGTGAAATGGGATATTGTATTCTTTCTTCCATTTTTCTCTATCTGCTGCCATAAGTCCTTACTCAACCCTCCATCCAATATTTCCTCTCATATTCCTTCCGTAACAAGATTGTAAACAAAGTCATCAAAAGACTTCAAGCATTTTTCTACTTTTTTAAATCAATTATATCATCCCACTATTGGACAAAGTCGAACTAGTGAAGACCTATCATATTGGCCCAGTTAAACACGCGAGCTATTTTATTTTTAGATATGTTTTAATTTGCTTTGCAAAGTTTAGTCATAAAATTATCACTTAAACGTTAAATCCTTTACCCAATAAAATCTAGTTTGTTCTTACTAAACATTTTCTCCTTGTAAGTCAATCGAGCTTTTCTTTGTCTAGTTTATTAGCATTTTCATCCATAAGTTGTCATATCATATTCAATCCACTTAAGAATAAAATCGTAATGAAATGTGTAACGTCATTTTGATTTTTTTTAAAATCATGCATTTGCATGTAAGAGAAAACTCGATTTGAGTACGTTTTGAGAAACATACAGTATATTATGCAGTGAAAAGAAGACTGGGGGTAACAACTATTGCAGCTATCTCGTTCTTTTCTTGCACTGCAAGGGCAAACTCGATACAGACAAGATTTACATCTCCTTCCCATTCCTTATTCATCAGCAACCATATAAGTCCCCACTGCGTGGCACGGGCAGCAGTGAGAAAGGTCTTGGCAACACTCCACCCCGCTGGCTGACGGGAAAACTTATTTCCTCGGATGTGCCGGTTTCATCACGACATTTTCCTTCATTGCTAACCGTACATACGAATTTTAGTGGTACCTTCAACCGCAACCTTCCTTTTATAAGTCTTTTCTAAACCAACTGGGCTATCACCGCTCTATCCCATCCTTACCAGATCCTTTCCCTTCCTAACCTGCTCCTTCTCCTTCCAGGTTGACTAACCTAGAAGCGATCCTTAATAACATGTCCTCGGCAGGCCTTCTAACCGAGTACATATACCATGGGAAGGGCACCCTCCTAATGACATTGTGGCGCGAGACAGAGTTCATCTTTCACAATGAGCCAGTACACGAAATACCACCAGAATACTTCCCACACTCATTGGATAT
The DNA here is from genome assembly GCA_949987775.1 of Aproaerema taeniolella. NCBI lineage: Eukaryota > Metazoa > Arthropoda > Insecta > Lepidoptera > Gelechiidae > Aproaerema > Aproaerema taeniolella. The sequence continues at coordinate 21,753,640 of OX465248.1, forward strand.
CAACGACAGACTTCTTACCAAGTTGCTCTCCACTTTGCACGAATACCCCGACCAAATTGAGTAGGTATTTTTTTACTAAAAAGTTTAGATAGTCGAGCAATATTATTAAGAAGACCACGAATCGGCAAACATAGCGTAGGGCGCCCTGTAACTCGGTCTTCTTCATCTTATCGTGTAGGCACAGTCAAGTGCGCGGCGGACTTGGCTAATCCTAGTGTCAGAGTTTTAAAACCGCACAATGGCCTCTGACTGGGTTTTAACGACTGTAGTCAATCGACAACAGCCGATACCTACAGCTTAACGTGCCTTCCGAAGCACGGAAACGCTCGAGATAAAATTGCCACTTTGGTCACCCATCAGGTTCCCTGCCTCTGTGTACGTTGCTTAACCTCACTAGTCGGTTGAGATCAGCGTACGCCACTGGGTTACGAGGGTAACTAGGTGGGGTGACGATATTCCTAAGGTAGCGGGCAGTGGTTGGAGGAGGAGAGCTGAAGTGAAGACCGAGCTTCAGTGGCGTGCCATAGGAGAGGCCTATGTCCAGCAGTGGACTGACACAGGCTGATGATGATTAATAATGAATCAAAGTTCCAAGCAGAGAAACTGTGAAGTCTCCGAATTTCAATTACTTCTGGTTTTATCTCTTTAAAGCTAATATGATCTTAATTTTACAAAATCTTAATTTTCGAGATCAATCTAAATAGCGTCTACTCTTTCAGTTTCTCTGATTTTATATCTATTCAAGGCCCACACACTACTTAAAAAACTAAAATAAGAAAACTTAAACCCTATTTTCCGAGGATGCTATTGGTGTATTTTCCCGGAAAATTAAGTAACACGTCGCCTTTTCATAAAATGAAAATTAACTAAAATAAAAGTTTTTTAAAATATCTACTTAATCCTTAGGTATTTAAACCGTTAGGTAACCGAAATGGTAACATTCCGAGCTTCAAAAAGAAACATGACTATACGAGTATATTTCAGTTTTACTGATTACTGATAAACACTTAATTTGTTTTGAAGTAATTACGCTTTACTCTTTAACCTTTAATCTTGAGATAACATTGCGTAACATGACATGATGGTTTACTGTTTAACATTTTTAGAATGTTCCAAGCAAATTCCTGCGGTTTTTTGTTAGAAAATGTTCTATTGTCTTGCTTAAGAAATTGTCAAGAGGTTTATGTATGACGTAAACATCATTCCGTGAAAGTTGCTGTTTCATACTTCTTTATAAGTTACTAACTGTGGGATAAAATGTAGCCTATGTCCTTTCCCAGGCTCTAATCTATCTCTTTACCAAATATCATCAAAATCGGTTCAGTAGCTTAGGCGTGAAAGACGGACAGACTTAAGAGTTACTTTTGCATTTATAATATTAGTAAGGATTTATTTATTTAAAGGTGTACTAACAGCAAGACATATTGATGTTTGACAATTAAAACTTATGAATAGGTAAATGCAGGGGTTCCCAAACTTTTTCAGACCGTGGCGCACTTACAACTTTAGAATTTTGTCCCGGCGCCCTAACCTAGCTAGCTAGTCGAAATAGGTAGGTACAGTTGAAAGAAATAGGTACAATGATACTAGACCCGTCACACAAAACAGTATCATATTAGATACAGGATTTGTATCGCACGGCGCGTATGCTGGTGCGTGACTTATTGTAAAACTAGCTGATGCCCGCAACTTCGTTTGCGTGTAATTTTTTTTTGTACAGAGTACACATATTGTAAACATCTATCTTACGTGATTTAGATTTTTACATACAAAAGTTTTTTCCCGCTAACTCCCGTTCCCGTGGGAATTTAGCAATATCCTGTTGCAACTAAGCTTTAAGTTTACTAAGGTACCTGCAAGCCAAATTTCAAGTGTCTAACTTAAACGGTTTAGATTTTTCATACAAAAGGATTTTCCCGCTAATTCCCGTTCCCGTGGGAATTTCGGGAATTCCTTTCTTAGTGCACCTCTACGGTATCTAAGCTACGTTCCTTCCAAATTTCAAATGCCTACGTTTAGCCGTTTAGGCTGTGCGTTGATATGTCAGTCAGTCAGTCAGGTTCTCCTTTTATATATTTAGAAGGAACAAAAATTTAAATATTAACAATTTAAAGCTGAGTTTTTTTATTTTTTAGAATACCTGTTACGTCCTAACAAAGGATATGTAAATGTTAGAATATGTTTGCCAATAAAAGTACATACGACATTTTATTAACTAGCAAGGCAACAACGTGTAGTTAGATATACTGCCATGGTCATATAACTCAAGTTTTCTTCAATATTGAGATAGTGAATATCAAATTACCTAACTTTACTTTTATCGCTGGTCACGAAAAATAACTAAAACGGAATAGATAGAAACACTATTGCAAGAGATAAGACGTTATAAACCTTTCTGTCATTTGACCACTTAACAGAGAATCTGCCGTGGAAATTAACTGTTCAGTTCTCAGGTTCTCTTTAATGTATTTGTTTAAAAAATTTCATGGGAATATGATTTTCGAAAACAACATACAACATCCATTTAAAAATGTAGTTCACACAGTAAAGTGTATATTATGTTTATATTATGTTCATGTTTAAGTATGTAAGTAATATTTATAATCAGTTAGGCAGTTAGAATAGAAACTTTAACTGGAAAGTATTAGCTTAGTAATTAGATACAAAAAAACAATGTTAAGGCTTTGCTTCTGAAAGCATGTTTCGAAGTATACAATCTAGATGCCTTTGCATGTGGGTCAGCAAGACATATGCGAGTTAACCCAGTTGCATGTCAGTAATACCCTAGTGTACCACCTACCATTTTAACGGTGTAGTTTATAGTGTAGCATATCTCAAAGCGCAGTCCTTTTGACATTGCAATATCAAACGTTAGGGAAGTTATATATAATTTACATAGCTATGTATGTAGTTGTGTTGTTTTTGTATTTTAGTAATAGAGATTGTTTTCAATAGTTGATTACTTTTTGGGGCTAGCAAGCTGTCAGAGTAGCTTACATACTAAAATTACTTAAACTAATTAGATACAGTATGTTCCCTATACTATAGCCTGCGATAATCCCGCACTAGCCTAAGGTTCGTATTACAGAAAGAGACTCAGACTCTTATCTATACCTTAGTAGCTATCGTTTTTATAACAAGAGAAAGAGACAGTCAATACTTAAGTATAGATCAAGACTTGAGTCTCAGTCTGTGGGCCTAAACCTGCCCTTTGGTAATTTTACAACATATTAGGGAAATTATTTTATGAATTAGCATTTGTAATGCTGTAATGGGCAGTCTGGTTCGTGACCACCCTCCTACCGAAGTCCGACACCAAACAGCTTGCTGTGTTCCGTCGGTGCGTGGGAGTACCAGTGCCTTATAGGCATTTTCTGGGTGGACAAGATTAGGGTCAAGTCAAGAGTTAACCCATCTCATTTAAAAAAATAAAATAAAAAATAATATGAGTCTGTAGTTCTCCGTACGAGACACAGATGGCGCTAACCTACACGCACAACGTATGTGCTTAGTAAGGGAATGAAAAATTTCGCCGCTTGACTTAAAGGCACGATAGCTCAGTTGGTCAGTTGGTTGGAGATTTAATCCTGGGGTCGTGGTTTCAAGTCCCATTCGCGCCGAATATTTTTCTTTCCATAAAAATTATTAGAGTATAAAAAAATGCTCTGCCAATAATGTAACGTAAACCTCAACTAACGAGGTTGATGTTGGTTCCAGTTTCAACAGAATGCCTCTGCAGCTGACGAAACCCGCCCCCGGCTGGAAGACCACCGCCGTCATCAACGGGGAGTTCAAGGACATCGCGCTCGCCGACTACAAGGGCAAATATGTAGTGCTATTCTTCTACCCACTGGACTTGTGAGTGTCTTTATGTACATTTTTTTTACCAGCCCATATACGTCCCCACCGAGGGGCACAGGCCTTCCTTCGAAACAAGAAGGGGATTTAGACCATAGTCCAACATGCTGGCCCAATGCGGGTTGGTGGACCGCTCGTCTTTCGAAAATGTATTTTCTTGTTTCATCACGATGTTTTCCTTCACTGTTGAGCAAGTGATAATTAGAAATTCGTAAATAAATTCGAAAAGAAGAATTTAGTGGTACAGGCCCGCACAAGATTTGAAACCCCAACCTTCCAATTACAAGGCTGGCTCATTACCAACTTGGCTATCACCGCTGTTATTACTTGGTTCTTAGTAAGCTTTTCTGGTATGTTATCGATATATCGTTGTCATCAACATGTGCAAATATGTGATGTTCGTTTAGGTGCCAAAAGTTCACTTTATCCTTCTACCCTCTGGACATGTAAGCGTCTTTATACTGGTTAGAAAATGGGTTGTGGCTAAGTACTGGGCCAAACATGTTTGATTGGCTGTTGACACGAAAGAAAGTCTTTATGTCATCAAATTTTGCAATAGTTTTGCGACAAATTGCTATTATGTTAGCAAGCTCGTAGTTGCAACACCATATTAGGATTCAATACAAATCCTAACATCATTTCATGATTTGGCAGTTAATCCGTTTTTAACGTAAACGTTTTAGTTTCTATGTAAGTAGATGGTCAAAGGATTTTTTCTATTCTGTTTTAGTACATTGGTATACTTAACATATAAGTAGGCTGTATAAAGAATACGTCTTGTAGTGGTAATCTTACTTAACAGAGGCCAACGCTTCAGTCAACCCCATTTTCATTGCAAAACCGTTTTTATTATAATAGCATAGAGTGCACGCGTGTGGTAACCTGGATGTGCGGTCCTCCTCATCGTTTGCGGTTAGGGAAGGAGATGAAACCAAGATTGGTCGTTTTTTTTTTTTTTTTTTGAGTACACTGTTGGCCGCTGATGGCCTTTACAGCTTCACCGAGCGAGCGCAGATGGCTCTCAGCCCAAAATGTTTAAATAACAGGCCTAAGGGCGCCCCCTGTGGGGCTTGAACCTCGGATTAGGGCGTTACTGGGAGAGGGGAGTCAAGTAACAAACTCGGGTTATCTTGTAATTTTGATTCAATTCTTTGAAACATGGCGCTTACAATTTAGATTTTTCCAGTGTCTGAGTATTTTAGTCAAAATTGCAATGTAGAATGGCAAAGTCGTCAATATCAAGTAGAGAAACCCTTTACGGGTTGTAGTACGTCAGAGCCTCGTCCGTTGATCAGCAGGGTGCACCGCTAGCAGCCGGGCTATCATGATCGCAACGACATATTATCTCACGCGTTATCTCGTGGTCACGTGACGCTTTCTCGTAATCTCATTGGTCGAAACCGCGTGAGATAATATGTCGTTGTGATCATCATAGCCCGGATTTTGGAGCACTAAGATACTACTACCCACACACCCTGTCTTGTAATTGTTTCTTTACCCAAATGCCTTCCGAAATAATACTATATGCCTTCCGACTAGTTCTCTACTTGCTTATAAAATATCGCATCATAAAATTGCAGTCGGTTTGCGTTAAGAGTTTTAGAGCAATAGGTCTAATTAGAATTCGTTATTGCAAGCTGCATATTTCAGTAATGCAAATTTTCAGCTGTTTCAATATAATTAAGACTTTGTTAATTATATTTTTCTTATGATATTGATAAGATATTACAATTATCCGAAACTGAATTTAATAAAATAGAGTTTAAATGATATTTTATGTTAAAGAATAGGTACAAATACAAAATATACCTATTATTTATATCAAGAAATGATAATGTATTCTTTCTAACGTTCATAAAATTAATATTACAACTATCCAAAACTAAATTAAATAAAAAAGAGTTTATATGATATTTTATGTTAAAGAATAGGTACGAATACAAAATATACCTATTATTTATATCAAGAAATGACAATGTATTCTTTCTAACGTTCATAAAACTAATGTATGCGTTCACATTTTTGGAGCTTTGACCTATGATCCGCCGCGCGCCGCGCTGCCGGTAACCGGTTTTTGTAGCCAACAGTCATAAGGTGAGGGGAAGTTACTAGAATTAATTTGAATTAATTAGAACAACGATACCTACAATCTTTAATTAATTTATCAGGTAATCATTGTGCAATTGTTTCACAACAATTGTGATTTGTTTGATTCTAAAGCTAGTTAATGAAATATTTCTATTTCATGTAAATAGTGCAAGAGAAAAACTAGAAAATATTGGTGACTGTGCAGTCGTAGTCGTTAAGGATGAAATGTAATGTTAATCGCTCTTATTGACTACCCTCAAAGTGGTCCCTTTAACTGGACACACACTTATAAAACATAACTTCTTCTTATCGTGTAGGTAAGTCAAGTGTGAGGCGAACTTGACTAACCGTAGTGTCAGATTTTGTAATCCGTCAAATTGGTTTATCAACTGTGTCGTGTCGACCGTGCCGTCTTAACGTGCACGGAAACACTCGTGATAAGTCGCGAGTGGTAACCTATCAGGTTCCCCCCTGCCCCTGTGTTCGTTGCTTGCTTAATCTACATTAATATTATAAACAAGAAAAAAAATTGCATCGATTAAGTAAACTCAAAAACTACTGGAGCAATTTCAAAAAAATTGTAACATAGGCTACATAATAAACTCGAATTTCTACGGGAACGAAGTCCCGGACGGAAAGCTAGTTTCTAATAAAAAAAATTAAAATGATTGACAGCTTGAGAAACATTTCAGGGTAGCAGGAACCGCTAACCTACTACCTTAGTAAAGATCGCAAAACGTTATGCAAATAAAATTACAGACGCGTCACATAACACGGACATGCACCTTTGTCCCCTACGTCACGATGACGTCATTTAACCTTGGAGACTAGCTAATCTCGCAGGCACATGTGGCAACTCCAATAGATCAGTCAAGATTTTAGTAGGCATGACTATTACATTTTTCGGTTATGTTTTAATGCTGTGTCATGTCATCCATCTTCTTGGCAAAATTACCTTACTACTATTTTAAACGCGAATGTTTGTGTGTAGGTAAGGATGTTTGTTACTCTTCCACGCTCAAGCGGCTGGGCCAATTTTGATAAAATTTGGTTTGGAGGTAGCTGACACCCTGGATTAACACATAGGCTACATAATTTTCCCAAATTCCCACGGGAACGAAGTCCCGGGCGGAAAGCTAGACTCGCATAAATAAGCCACATGTGGTACCTCCAAAATTATCAATAGATCGAATCAATTGCATGATGTAAGATTTTAGTAGGCATGACTATTCCATTTTTCAGATATGTTTTATTTAATGCTTTGTCATCCATCTTCAGGGCAAAATTAACACATTCTAAAATAAGATTGAAACATAGGTGTGTAAATTTAGTTTTAAAAATAGCTCAGGGCTTATAATAAAGGCCTTGACATTCAACATGAATAGTTAAAAAAAAACAACGTGTAATTATTTAGAAAATAGTTTCTGGGAACAGTCGGAGAATTTAGTGAGATCTATAGGCATATTTCATAACATTATTATTTTAAAAACATACCTATTTTAAAACAATATTAGCCGCCCGGAACTTTGTTACCGTGGGAATTCGGGAAAATAATGTAGCTTATGTTATTCAGCGATAATTTAGCATTCTAATGGTAAAAGAATACAATACAATCTTCATTGCAGAATAACATATGAGAAAAAGGTGCTAAGTAAAAGTTTCATCATTGTAAAACAGTAATAAACTTGGGTACAAAAGTCAGCCCCATTGCTAAGAAGAAATATCTAAGAATTTTTGTAATAAGTCTTTATAGTATTAGTCTAGATATACATGTTTTTAAATTTTCTCATACATGTTATTGTTTGTCACCTTTATAAACACCATAATTTTTTTATATGATATGTGATAATAACTGTCTTTATAATATTTACTGTATTCTACATGTCAGATCTATAATAGGCATATTTTTTATTCATTGCATAATCCTTACTAATATTATAAATGCGAAAGTAACTCTGTCTGTCTGTCCGTCTTTTGATGAAACCTGGTACAAAAATAGATTAGAGCCTGGGAAAGGAGATAGGCTACATTTTATCCCACAGTTAGGCACGATATAACCTGTAGTCCACGCAGGCGGAACCGCGGGCGCAAAGCTATTTTATTACATGTATGACACGTAATGACTTTCTTTATAATATTAGTGTAAATATATATTGTGAGATCTATATTAGGCATATTTTTAATACATTGTTTTATTTATTATACGACACTTGATAATAACTTTATGTGATGGACGACAGTGTCAAGGTTAACGTTATATCACTGGCGACCGTCACAGATGCCCTTCGAATGACTTATCGAACCATGCTGCATTATACTTAAATATTTACTGTTTTTACTTACATTAGTTAAATACTCTGGTATTAGAATTTCTTTATGAATCATTAAAATGTATTTGTATTACGTGCATCCTTGTCAAAACATTATGACACAGTGCAAACACAAATGTATTTTGTTGTAAACTATAAACCGGCATACGCCTACACTTAGTTTATGCCTAGATTCAAATCGTATTTAGTATTAACATCTTTCTGTTATATTTTACTTTTTAAATAGCCGACCAATTTTGCTATTAAGGCGACTACAGCACCTAAATTGCGATTTTATGATGCGTAGATAAGCATGACGCACTGCATTAAATCGAAGAAAAAAATAGTACGGTGATATTCAGGACATAAACTAGATAAGTAGTTTGCTGAAAACATGAATCAGCACTTTTGGTTCGATAGAAAAAGCTCACAAAGTCACCTCTAAATACCAATATTGTGTATCTTTTAAGCTGTAAAAACGATAGTAAAATTCACACAGGAACTTGAATTTGCTATCAAAATGTTCGTGATTGCACACTCTCGATAAGTAGTTAACGCATTTTTCGATTTAAGCTGTTACCTTTCCATAAATCTCATTTTTCTAACTTTCGAACATGTTTTTACGCACGCACGCTTTCATAGTCCGTAAACTTCGTGATCCACACTGTTCGCACTGCCGGCCCAGGCCTGAGAGACAGAGATGGCACTATTCCTATGTGTGCTGCCTTTATCGGGTGCTGTAGTCGCCTTAATGTAGATTAAGCAAGCAACGAACACAGTATGTGTCCCAGGCCAGGGTCATCCATAAATTACGTCACACGAATTTGATGATTTTTTGACCCCCGTCCTTGTCACAGCTGGACACATTTGTGAGACTCCCCCCTCCCTAGTGTGACGTCACACATTTTGCAATTTTACATCTAGTAGGTAATTATTGAATAAAAAAGCAGTTCCGAATTAGTTATGTTTCTATTTACATTTTTTTTAATAAAATTAATATCAAAAGTAACATTTCAAGAAATTAACAATTTGAACCTTATGTTTATTCAGATAGAGTTTCAAATGTATTTGAGTTTTTCGTTAATAGTTCAAAGTTCGTGTTTTAACACTTAGATTATAATAGATTTTGAAATGTGACGTCACGAAATGAAGGACCCCTCCCACTTGTCACACAATGTCACACTTCGTCGACCCCGTCCCTCCCCCTTAACGTGTGACGTAATTTATGGATGGCCTCCAAGGAACTAACCATGGCCCACTAAGAACAACAATTAAAGACGCTACTCAATCCAAGTGGCTTCGTTCTAGGCCGCAACGTTATACTTACTTGCCATCGATTATCTAAGAAGTTATTTATTTATTTTATTTCCAAAACTTACAAACTATCTTTACAGGATATATTTTGTTATGACAACCTTCTTTTTCGCAGCACGTTCGTATGCCCAACCGAGATCATCGCGTTCTCTGAGCGCTCGGACGACTTCCGCAAGATCGGCTGCGAAGTTATCGCCGCCTCCACCGACTCGCACTTCACGCACTTGGCCTGGATCAACACCCCGCGAAAACAGGGTGAGTTAAGCTGGCTGATACTTGATGGGTGACCGACCTTACGTGACAAGAGAATGGCGAGACAATCTGAATTTTTAGGGGAGCTAAGATAGTGCGCGTAAAAGAGCCCTGGGGCACTATTTAACCCCCGACGAAATAAGATGGTTGTTACGATTGAAAGTATCACGAATAATAAACCAGTTTCACCTTCATAATACTAATGGCTCGGCTCTGTGAGCTGCTATAGACCTCACGAGTCAACATTTTTAAAAATGGCTGAAATATGAAATATCTGCCATTTTGAAAAATTCTTTAATTTAAACTGAATTGACAAAAAGTACATAATTATCGAACCTGCTCATAAAATTTCACGAGAAATCGGTTGAGAAATGAGAGTTGTAGAGGAGAACAGGCGTACAGGCACCCTAGCATCCACAGAGACATACTAAAGCATTTTTGCCCAAGCATAACGGATACTTCGCGCTCGTTCGGCCAAAACCTAAGTCCCCCGCCGCATCTGTCTGCCTAAAACTACTGAACTGATGTTCATACGGTTTCACCAATGGAACAAGATCTTTAAGAAGTTTCATTTCTAAATTCCCACGGGAAAGAACTCTCGGGAGAGTAGAGAATAAAACATTTACTTGTCAATTTCAGGTGGTCTCGGCCCAATGAACATCCCAATCATCAGCGACAAGTCTCACAAGATCGCCCGAGACTACGGAATCCTCAACGAGGAGACCGGCATCCCGTACCGCGGCCTCTTCATCATCGACGACCAGCAGAACCTGAGGCAGATCACCGTCAACGACCTGCCTGTGGGACGGTTAGTCTGTCATCATCATCATCATCTCTAGCATAGCCAAAATAAGTGTTCAGGAGATAATAAGCCGGTTTGGTCGAGCGGCCGGTTTGATCAAGTGGTAGTGACGCTGCCTCTTGATCGACGGGTTCTTGGTTCGAATCCCAGTCGGAGCAAATATTTGTGTAAAAAGCAGATATTTGTTCTCGGGTCATGGGTGTTTGTGTCTGTCTTTATGTGTGTTCCGAGGGACCCACGACACTAGGGAAAATCCTTTGGGCCTTTGAGTGTATGGCGTTTTATTATATTTTTTACTAGCATCCCGTTCGGGACTTCGTTCCCGTGGGATTCGGGAAAACTATATACCTTATATTACTCAGGGATAATGTAGCATCCTAATGGTGAAAGAATTTTTGAAATCGGTCCAGTAGTTTCGGAGCCTATTCGTTACATACAAAAATACAAATATTTCCTCTTTGTAATATTAGTATAGATTATTATAACCGGAGGCTTCTGGAAGGTTTAAAGATATGGGATATGCTGCTTTAGGGAATTGGGTGAAACAGTCCCAAAAAAGTAGACTGATCACCCGCCTGTGTCAGATGAGATGAGACCGTCATCCTCTGTAGAATTAGGGATCTGAATCGACTCACTACACTGAACATTTTTTCTAAAGAAACAGATAGTCATATGAAATAAAATTCAAGACAAGTAGGTACAGGGTCACAACACATGCTTTCCAAAACTGTCAAATTTCTTCAATCGATTTTCAATTTTATCTCCAAGTATTAGAGTTTACTATCCATTGGAGAAATTTGAAAGTTTGTGGTTACCTGATGTGCTTTTATTTAGTTACATTAAACTACATTAAACCAAAGCCGCGGTTTTTACAAACCTTTAAAGTTGAGTGTAAACAGTTTTTATGGATTATCGTTTTTCTGTTTTTTATTTGTTATGTATATCTGGATATTAATACAGGGTAATTTTTTTATCACCATCAAAATTTTTATTACGGTGTCAGTAACGTTGATAGAACGTAAATAAGAAAAAAAAATAGTTTTTTCAAAAATTTTCAGATTTTGATACCCCTTGTATCAAAATCTGAAAAGAACGACTTAGAGGAATTTTGTAAAACGCAGAAACATGGGTGTCACAAATTTTGTTGAAGAGTACTATTACAAAGTTTCCAGTCAATTGGACGATGTTATTTTTTTCCATACAAAAATTTTGATTTATTTTCATGCTTCAGACGATCTATAATATTATAGCTTGAAATATTTATATGAAACGTAGAAACAAAAAAATACGAGTTGAAAATTGGGATGGTGATAAAAAATCTTCCAATAGCCCCCATGCTACTATTTCTGGCACTATCTAATACTCCCAGTAATATCTATAAGTGCTATTCATTGAAACCTTTATCAGCAATGTCTAGTCCCCTTGATATTCAACATGAAACGACCGTCCTTGTGTGTTGTTATCACCTTACCGTTATCACTACACAAGTTGCACGCTTGTTATAATTAGCTGCACGAATGAACTGGTTCTCTATTGAATTAGATGGAAATGGTTCCATTGCTGAAGTCTACTTAGGTCATATCATTTTTTCTACACTAATATTTTAAACAGGAAATAATTTATTGTTTGTTTGGATTGCATAGGCTTCGAAACTACTGGACCGATTTGAAAAATTATTTCACCATTAGAATGTTACGTTATCCCTGAGTATCATAGGCTACATAAATTTCCCGACTTCCCACGGGAACGAAGTCCCAGGCGGAATGCTAGTACCTTATATTATAAAGAGGAAAGATTTGATTATTTGTTTGTTTGCATTGAATAGGCTTCGAAAGTACTGGACCGATTTGAAAATTATTTCACTATTAGAATGCTACATTATCCCTGAGTTACAGGCTACATAATTTTCCCAAATCCCCACGGGAATAAAGTCCTGGGCGGAATGCTAGTGTTCTATAGAATACTAGCTTTCCGCCCGGGACTTCGTTCCCGTGGCACTTTTTTAGTTTTTTCTTTCATAAGAACCTTCTCCTGACAATAAGGAACACAACAAAAAAAGAATCATCCAAATCGGTCCAGCCGTTCTCGAGTTTTGCGCTTACCAACACATTTTGCGATTCATTTTTATAATATAGATGAATTCGCTCTTAACCACGATCTGGCATAGAGGTAAATATGTAGTAAGCCCACCCAGAACACATTTATTCCATAACACACAAAACGCTAACGCCTACAATCCCCTTTGGGGTAGGCAGAACGTTCTAGAACCACTCGACGCCTCAGTTGACATTTATTGTGAGGGTTTACCACATTTTTTTTTAAGAATGGGTTCGCTCTTGACCACAATCTAGCTCAGGGCAAAGATGCGGTCGAGGATATAGCGAGCTCACCCAGAAGAAGCCTATTCACTAGAACTTTAAAGATATTCGGGCTATATCAGCTTGGAAATACAGACACCTGCAGAGAATTCCACTCATTGGTAGTGCGCAATATAATAGCTTTCCGCTCGGGACTTCGTTCCCGTGAGAATTCAGGAAAACTATGTACCCTATGTTCATCACGGATAATGTAGGATTCTAATGTTGAAAGAATTTTTCAAATTGGTCCAGTAGTTTCGGAGCCTATTCAATGCAAACAAACAATCAAAACTTTCCTCTTTTTAATATTAGTATAGATTCTATACTATAGATGAAGAATTTGTGTTCCAATGAGCCCACGAATACATAAGTGTTTGGGCCTTCCAACACTAAAATGCAAGGGACGTCTTACTTTTGGTTAGATTAATAAAATCACAATCATTTCCCTTGAGCAGTAATACTTATGAGCTGGTGCAGATAACAACCAGACAAAAATTAATATCAATCACTACAATACCTAACACATATCAACAGATACCTCGGATTCAATCAATGAACACTGCATGTAAAGGTGATTACAAGTTATCATTCAAAACTGGTGTATACTTGTTTCGTAATTTACTATCCAGTGATAATGTTAAGCTTCTTGAATCCGGTTTTAATATGCTTTTTATTTTTGGACAAGATATGCAGTAATTCTGATAAGAATTTACAAATTGCCAGATTGATACCGACGAGAGTGTTTTTATTGTAATATGAATATTCGGCGTACAGTCAAAACTGTAAATCACATATTTTGTACTGGTTTCCTAAATCCTTTGTTACATAATAAGTTTCCAGATTTCCCGTCTTTTTTTTACCTCGACGAAAAGGGAGGTGTAATAAGTTTGACGTGTCTGTCTGTGGCATGGCATCGTATAGCTCCTGAACAAATGAGCCGATTTCGACGTTGTTTTTTTTTGAAAGTTGACGTAATCGATATGCTTTTGAACTATATTTGATCGAAATTGGTTAATCCTTTTTTTGAGTTATAAGTATAAGATTTATATATAAATCTATAAACTTATTAATGGCTTAATAAACCAATCTCATGTTTGTGATTAATCTATACATATTATAAAGAGGAAAGATTTATTGTTTGTTTGTTTGCATTGAATAGGCTCCGAAACTACTGGACCCATTTGAAAAATTCTTTCACCATTAGAATCCTACATTATCTGGGATGGACGTAGGGTACATGATTTTCCCGAATTCCCACGGGAACGAAGTCCCAAGCGGAATGCTAGTGGGGTAATAAACTACCAATTTCTCACTTCAGATGTCGCCTCTGTTGACTGATCCTAAAATTTGACGTGTAGCTATCATTCTCCATATTATTTTCGTAAACAAGCAATTTGTTTATATTAATGAATTATGACGATTTGCGAAGCTATTAACTGCAAAAATACGGGTGTACATGTATTCCCCAAAGATCCAAAAGAAAAAAAGTAAATGAAAAAGTAGCTTTTCCTCAATTTTTCTTTCAATTGTAGTACACTCCATGTTGAGTACATCTTTGTAATTTGACTTGAATTTGGGTAATTATTTCCGCAAAAAAAAAAACAAACACTTGCTCGCAATCCAAATAAAATGTTAGCGCCGCAGCTTGACACGGAACAGTCAACAGTGCTGCCACCTCTAAAGAGCTTTTAGTTTATAACCCCATTGATTATACAAATAAAAATATTTTAGAGGATATATATTTGGTTTTTATTTTTATAAATTGTCAGCAATGGGAATCTAACAACCAACACAGACTTCCTTCGTTGGAGGTTCTTCAAATGTTTATTCCTACATTTATTCCCATTCTAGAATAAATCTGACATCAAAAAGCTATCTATATCTGTTTTTTTATCCAGCTCCGTCGAAGAGACGCTACGTCTAGTGCAAGCGTTCCAATACACCGACAAGCACGGTGAAGTGTGCCCGGCCAACTGGACGCCCGGCAGCAAGACCATCAAGCCGGACACCAAGGCGGCGCAGGAGTACTTCGTAGACGCCAACTAGACGGGCGGGACGGGGGCGGGGCAGTACGAGACACGGGGCAATCGGGGACTCATGGGAAGAATCACTAACTGGCCACTATTTCTTCGCGCGATTCAGTCGCCTCGTGTTGAGCGATATCTTTTATTGATTTGCGCGGATTCTATTGATTTCCGAACTTTTTGATCACTACACTTCACGGAATTTAGTAGTTAAGAAATTTAAAAATCAATAACATAGACGCAAGATATCTTTGCTAAGAAGAACGGATCGAGTGGTTAGAATAAGGGTGCTGGCTGGCAAACTAACTTAAAGACCCCATAAAGAGAGTTGATTCACGGCTTCCCATGTCAGCCGGGGACTCGGAGCAGCCTGGGACTCCGGGCAGCCGGAGACTCGGAGCAGCCTGAGACTCGGAGCAGCCTTAGACTCGGGGCAGCCGGAGACTCGGAGCAGCCTGAGACTTGGAGCAGCCTGAGACTCGGGGCAGCCGGAGACTCGGAGCAGCCTGAGACTCGGAGCAGCCCGAGACTCGGAGCAGCCTGAGACTCGGAGCAGCCTGAGACTCGGAGCAGCCTGAGACTCGGAGCAGCCTGAGACTCGGGGCAGCCTGAGACTCGGGGCAGCCTGAGACTCGGGGCAGCCTGAGACTCGGGGCAGCCTGAGACTTGGAGCAGTCTGAGACTTGGGGCAGCCTGAGACTCGGAGCAGCCTGAGACTCGGGGCAGCCTGAGACTCGGAGCAGCCTGAGACTCGGGGCAACCGGAAACTCGGGGCAGCTTGAGACTCGGGGCAACCGGAGACTCGGGGCAACCGGAGACTCGGGGCAGCTTGAGACTCGGAGCAGCCTGAGACTCGGGGCAACCGGAGACTCGGGGCAGCTTGAGACTCGGGGCAGCCGGAGGCTCGGAGCAGCCTGAGACTCGGAGCAGCCAGGGACATGGGAAAGCCAGGGATCATTTTGCTCTATGGGGACTTTAAATCAGTTTGCCAGCCAGCACCCGTACTCTACACCATTCGATTCGAAACCGACGCACGGAAAATCTCAGTGCATCCCTTTCGTGCGGTATCTAGATGACAGTGACGGGTATAGTCTTGTCTAATATTCGATATCACTACAGGTGCAGGTAGTGATTCCCCCATGAAATTGAACAACTTTCCCCAATATATGTGTAATTATCAATTCATCGGCTGAAACAGCCAAGTTCCCATTGCCTGTAAAGATTTATAAATCTACACGTTCGAAATTATGTTAGATCCATAACATATCTAAAAGTGTATCGGAAAATGTACTCTATTTGAAAAATAAGGTCGAAGATGTAAAAACCATTGCCTCATCCCCGCAAAAAAACCGTTAGAATAAGTAAGGAGCACCTGTCGAGGCATTATTGCGCTGTAAGACGTAAAATTATTGCTTAGAATGTTACAAGATGTCGAAGATATCTTTTAGAATTATTTCGGGCGACTTTGATATTGTGGGTGAATTAGGTTATGCTTCTGGTAATCTGGTTACGAAATCCATTCCCAAATGTTGGCATTATAAACTTTTCTAACTCACAAAGAACTGTATTACCAAAGCATAGTCAAACGCCCTATATTTTAAAATCACCTTACGTCTATAAGTGCCTATCAATTAAGTTTTTATACGTTTTTTTTGTTCGAAAATTTCATTGTACGTTTAAAAGCAGACCTGCGAATCTCGGAGCGACTTCAAAAATCATTACTGTAATGTTAAGTATCCATGTTAAAGAATTTGGACAATAATGTTCTAGTAAAACGCTCTTTTTTTACCTCTTATAACATAATCACGATCAGTATTTGCAGAGATCCTACTACATTAACATAGATATCATAATTCATAATCCAACGAGGCTGTAATAAAGCTATGTTATAAAAATATTGCATGTTTTATTTATAATAATAATGCCTAAGCCGATAGCCGTGGATATAGTTTAATCTGTTGATTCAATCACACAAACTGCTGGACGGATTCGGATGAAAGAACATACAAAATGGTTGCTAATTACACTCAATAAAAATTATTAGCTACTTACTAGCTTTCCGCCCACGTGATCGGGCCCAGTTGTGGGATAAAATGTAGCCTATGTCCCGAGGTCTTATCCATCTCTGTACCAAATTTCATCAAAATCGGTTATGTAGTTTAGCGTGAAAGCGTAACAAACAAATTCATATTAAGGATGAGTGTGTCAAACGTGGCATCTAAGTAGTAACTGTACTTGTATGTATGTATGTATTTATTCTTTATTGTACAATGATAATACAGAGGATAACAAGTTTACAAAGGCGGACCTATCCCACGAGGGGATTTCTTCCAGTCAACCTAGTAAAAGTATTTAAGAGGACATAGTAGGTACTACTCGGCGTAATGACAAATTAATTATTTTTTAACACAAAAAATAGAAAAAAAACACTAAAATGCTCTGCCTACCCCGTTAGGGATTACAGGCGTGAGCGTATGTGTATGTAGTTACAAGATACAGAACCCAGCGCATCGGGTTACTCCATTTTCATTGCAAAACAGCTCTTATCACAACAGCACAGAGTACACCCGTGTGGTAACGGTTGCGTTACACAGGGCTTTAAGCAAATCTCTTTCAACCTCTCGGGTGGTTAATCAGTCCATGAAACTGAACAACTTTCCCCCAATAATAGGTCAAAATACAAAAAAAAAATTGAGTTCCCATACAAAATGCGCTAATGCTGATGAAGTTTGT
Organism: Aproaerema taeniolella; assembly: GCA_949987775.1. Taxonomy (NCBI): domain Eukaryota; kingdom Metazoa; phylum Arthropoda; class Insecta; order Lepidoptera; family Gelechiidae; genus Aproaerema; species Aproaerema taeniolella. The sequence goes on from OX465248.1 coordinate 21,771,377, forward strand.
ATGAGAGCTCAAAATTTTTTTTTCATGTTTTGATTTTGACCTATTAAGTATTGGGGGAAAGTTTTTCAGTTTCATGGACTGATTAACCACCCGAGTGGTTGAAAGAGATTTGCATAAAGCCTTGTATACAATGCATAATTATAAACAAAGAAAATGTTACACATACATGTAGGTACCTAGGTACTCCGTTGACAGCGGCGGCGCGGCGACGACACAATTTCTTAGTAAGTATGGTTCTATCCGACCCTACCCCCAGAATATGGTGGGTCCGATGATTATGCTTTGTTCGTTGCCGCTGCCATCGGGAACACTTCAATTCTAATTATGCATCAACTCCGCCACCCTTGAGCGGAATTAAAAATGCATAGATTTGTATTGAAGTGTTCTCAAGGTAGGTACAAAGCCTGCATCAGTTAGTTACACTTATTACATAACAAAGCCCTTATTGTCAGCACACGAGTTTTGTACTGTTATGTTAGTAAAACAAAATTCTTAGTCCATTTTAAAATTGTGTGTCCATTTAAAATGGCGACTTGCACCAAAGTGCTAAACGTATTTTTTGAATAATTTGACAGATTTCGTTGCTTTGACAACCGAGTTAAATGTGTTTATGCTATTAAATATGTTTAAGGTTTTGGTGCAATTCGCCCTTAGTTTCGTTTTACGAACGTAAAAGTCGGCACTCACATTTTAATGTTTACAATATTTTTTTATGAAGTTTGCCGCTTCTCAAGTTCGTTCTCTGTGCGTTCTGCGCAGGGCGCATGCGTTGTCCCTGGCAACATGGCAAAGATCTTAGCGCCGGCCAATGACGATCGAGCATTCCCGTTCGACTTTCATAGAGTGAGGACACGTTTCATCGGCCGGCGCGGTGTGTTTTCGAAATTAATTTTACGATTTTTAAATATTTCATTGTGATATTAAATTAACATGGGACTAAACGGAGTCACAAGTGATTATGGGAGTGGGAGCTCAATGAATTCAGTAAGTCGGCTTTTTGTAACTTTTTTTTCAGTCGGCGTGTCGGAAAAGGGGCAGCCCACGTTCATTTTTCTCTTAGCATTTTTGCAATCTACCTGCTTTACATTGCATGCATACATACTTTTAGAAAATGTATTTTTATTTTATTTTATTTATACAATTTTAGGAAGACCAACAGCTATGAAACAACTTAAATACAAACATAAGTTACAAAAAGCCAACTATAGGTCCTCACTGATAGGTAGCAATGTAACAAAGTTTACAAAGTTGCGGCAAATGCGCCGTAGGTCGTTTTTCAAGAGGAAGAATGTGAAATTATTTACAGAGTGTCAAGTACCTAACTGTTAGAACTACCTATAAGGTTCTCCTAATCTAAAACATAAATACTTGAGAAATTTATTTTGAATACTTTCTATACGAGAAATATAAGCTGCATATCTAAGGTTCCAGACCTGACACGCGTATTCCAGATGACTTCGTACAAATGTTCAGTAAAGTATTTTTAGAGATTTGATATCTTTTAATTCTCTGGATATACGCAGGACAAAGCCTAGAGCCCTATAAGCTTTAGATACGACATTCTCAATATGCGAATCAACTAGCAATTTAGAGTCATGATTGATAGGTACCTATACCCCTAGGTCCCGAACGCCAGATTTACGATGCTACATTTTGACGTATTTAGGTCTAAGTGATTTAAATTACTTACAATAATTTTCTAGTGCCAATAGATCACGTTGCAAGGCTTCTGCTTCAGCACGACTTGAGATTTTTGAAAAAATGTTCATGTCATCCGCAAAACACAGTAGCTCCGATGCTTGGAAGCACTGGTCGATGTCGTTTACAAAGACCAAAAACAGTAAAGGCCCCAACAAAGACCCTTGAGAAACACCACTAGGAATTTTGACCAAACTAGACATATAATTATTAATTACAACAGCTTGACAGCGATTATTTATGTATGAAGAGAACTTATTACTTAATTTAAATCTTTTCATAATTTGTATTTGTGCTTTTTAAATCGTAGTGAGTAGGTATATCTTCTATCTTATATATATAAAAGAAAGTCGTGTTTGTTACAACACTTATAACTCGAGAACGGCTGGACCGATTTCCATGGTTTTTGATTTGTTGTATTTCTCTCCGTCCCGAATAGCAGAATAACTATTAAAACATTGGAAAATTGACGGGGAAATTCCCACGGGAACGAAGTCCCGGGCGAAAAGCTAGTCTAAATAATATTAAAACAAAGTCGTGTTAGTTACACCATTTATAACTTAAGATCGGCTGGACTGATTTTGATCTGGTATGGAGGTAGCTGATACCCTGAATTAACACATAGGCTACATAATTTTCCGAAATTCCCACGGGAACGAAGTCCCGGGCGTAAAGCTAGTATTTAAATAAAGAAAAAAATATTTAGGTAAGTACTTAATCCAAATAAACGATCATGTTCAAACTTGCAGTTACATGTTTCACGAGAAACTAAAGAAGCCGTATTACAGCAGGAGACTCAAGTCTTGATCTAATATAGGTAATTAATTATTTATTGTCTCTTTCTCTCACTATCAAAATAACAAAGATGACTACTACTTAAGGCGACTACAGCACCTAAATTACGATTTTATGATGCGTAGATAAGCATGACGCACTGCATTAAATCGAAGAAAAAAAATACTACGGTAATATTCAGGAAATAAACTAGATAAGTAGTTTGCTGAAAACATGATTCAGCACTTTTGGTTCGATAGAAAAAGCTTACAAAGTCACCTCTAAATACCAATATTGTGTATCTTTTATTTAAGCTGTAAAAACGATAAGTAGTAAAATGCACACAGGAACTTGAATTTGCTATCAAAATGTTCGCGATTGAACACTCACGATAAGTAGTTAACACATTTTTCGATTTAAGCTGTTACCTTTCCATAAATCTCATTTTTCTAAGTTTCGAACATGTTTTTACGCATGTATCGACACTGTTCGCACTGCCGGCCCAGGCAGGTTGAGAGACGGAGATGGCACTATTCCTATGTGTGCTACCTTTATCGGGTGCTGTAGTCGCCCTATGTATAGATCACAGTCTGAGTCGCGTTCTGTAATACGGACCTTATATCTTTGTGTAATAAGGTTTACTTTAATAACAAAATGATGCGTAATAAACATGTGATAACTCACGTACCTCTATTCATCAATTACTTTTTTTTCCATAGTCGACGTCATGGGGCAGTCAAGAGCTGGACAAGCCTATCCAATCCCAGCTTTTCAACGAAAGACGAAAGGCAGCCAGCTTCGCAGATTGTAAGTGACGCTTTACTTTGTTATTGCACCCCAATGTACGGACGGCCGCAAATCAGGCTACCACACGCGTCCGCTCTGTGCTGTTGTGATAAGAGCGGTTTTGTAATGAAAATTGAGTAACTTGATGCGCTGGCCTCCCTCTGTACTACTAAATTCTACCTAGGAGGGACACTGACAAGCACTTTAAGCTTTACATTTAGGTCCGTGATAGCCCAGGATAGCAAGCAGTGATAGCCCAGTTGGTAATGAGCCAGACTTGTGATCGGAAGGTCGCGGGTTCAAATCCTGGTGCGGGCCTGTACCACTAAATTCGTCTTTTCGGATTTATGTACGGATTTCTAATTATCACTTTGAAAAATTCTTTCACCATTAGGATGCCACATTATCCCTGAGTAACATAGGCTACATAATTTTCACGAATTCCCACGGGAACGAAGTCCCGAGCGGGATGCTAGTCATTCATATAACTCCCTCGTAGATTTATTTTAAATCACTCGAGATTAAAGAGCGATATAGTGATCAATTACTTTCACCCCACGGAAAGATATGAGGTGGTAATATTCATAACCAGTCGCAAGATGGCAAGAAAGAACGGGGTAAGTAGTACAATTCTCAAACCGATCGCCAGAGGTATGGGGTGATATTATCAACCGATCACCAGACGGCAGGAAAGATGTGTGGTGGTAATATACTCTACCGGTGACCGGGTAGAGTAGTTAGCCCCAGGACACAAAGGAGCCCCAAAAAACAACTTAAAAGTCTCAGGGAACAACTTCGCTTTTGCTTCGTTTACTTACATTGATGACCTATTATCATCCACATAATGACCGTAAATTTCAGTTTTTTTATATTTTTTTTGACCTAAACTACTGAAGCAATTTCGATAAACTTTTTATGGGACCGATCTGGAAGTAGATGCTTCCGAACTAATAAAAAAATTTCGAAATCGGTCTACAAATGACGGAGTTTTGAGGAAACAAACATAAAAAAAATATATATATATTTACCCGAATTGAGAACCTCATCCTTTTTTTTGAAGTCGATTAAAAGGCCCAATTAGTATAATTACCCACTTGCATATAAGATCAAATTTCAAATCGGAAACGGCTCATGTCAACAGTCGGCACCATTATGTTGCGACTGTGGTATCATTTCAAAGAAATTATTAAATAAATCTACAAAGTAAAACAACGAGCGTTGTATGGGATGAACGAAACAATAACAAATACACACCTACTTAACACACCCAAATAGGTAGGTAGGTACCTAGTTTATGAACGTTTACGATAAGTTTAAGAATTATATTTCACTAGCTTTCCGCCCGCGTGGACTACAGGTTATATCGTGCCCAACTGTGGGATAAAATGTAGCGTATATCCTTTCCCAGATTAGGATCTATCTCTGTACCTTTCGTCAAAATCGGTTGAGTATTTTAGGCGTGAAAGACGGACAGATAGTCAGAGTTACTTTCGCATTTATATTAATAATTAGTACGGATTAGCTCTGAGCCAACCTCTTTCAGACAGGAAATAAATAAATAAATAAATAATCGTTTAAGTATTTGTGAATTTTAAATGTCTTGTGTTTTAGAAAAGTCTTAGAAACTGATTTCCGGAACTATTTAAATTATTTTCGAAGTCCAAGCCTCATCAAAATTAGAAATCAAGCTTTATGTGCTCTTAACTGTGTTAAGTACTTGTAGGTAGGTACATACAAAAGTTTGAATAAGTAGGAACTGAAAACACTTGAGCACATAATATTGTGTGGCTTAAAGTGGTATTTAAAGGTAATGAATGCACGCTATTGCAGGATCCAAAGCTGATTTCTTTAAAAGGCTAACTAAATTATTAAGTACCTACCAACGAATTTACTTATGTTTTTAAAAATTGACCGCGACAGTTTGTGAAACGATTCATTGACGTGAATATTTTAGAGGGCTACATTGCTGCATTTTGTTTACACCTTCAATTAAAATCATATTTTGCATGTGCAATGTATGTTATGTATATGCAATTAGAGCGTTTATCGGATTCATGATTCTGAGGCGTCTTTACCTATGGTGCAGGGGGTGCAGTGTACCCGGGCGCCATCATAACACGGGTGCACTTTCAATTTCAAACTCCGGTTTGCATACCTACATTTTGCATGGGTAACTTGAAGTGCTGTTTGTACATAGGGTGAACGTACCTAATACCAGCCCCGTACCTAATACCAGCCCCTTCACTTATTTGTTTGATAATAAGATTACCTTTCATTATTACGTACTCCTGTTGCCATTAAAAAATATATATATTCGGTAGAAATTTTAAAACCAAATTTGGCAACACTAGCATAATCATGTGAGTGTCAGCTTCAAATCGAATCTGGCTCGGTGTGGATATCCGCCATTTTGCTATTTTACCGACAATTTTACCGGTAGCTAAAAATAGTTATATTTCAAATATTTCTTGCTTAGCATGTCATGATTTGTTAGATTATGGGTTAATATATTGTAATGCATGGATTTCTGAGTAAATATACAAGTTTTGCCCGTGATTCTAGTAGAAATTGACAGGGCTGCAATTAGAAACACGAAATGTATGGAGCATCAAATACCAGCCCCGGGGGCTGGTACTAGGTACTCCATACATTCGATTGAGTACCTAATTACAGCCGTGTCTTAATAATTAGGGATGTCACAAACGTTTTCGAAGGTTAAGTTTGGATCTCAGTGGAGTTGATTTTAGAAGAAATAAAGTGTAGGTAGTTCTAATGAAGATCGCCATTTTCCTAATTTATGGAATAAGCACAGTACTTAAGTAAATAGCGACAATTGTACCCGATTACCTCATTATTTACTCAACTCGCATGGTATTTTACCCCATATTACCTAACTAGCTTTCCGCCCGCGGTTTCTCCCGCGTTAAATGAGTTTGCCCGTGGTAATGAAGTATCCCGCGTTAAATGTCATATCCAGGATCTAACCTAGACGTGCTAACTTTCTTCCTTGTCGGTGTTCATATGTGTTTTTTTTTCGAATTTTTAATTTGATTATCAATACCTTTTATGCAGCTTCGAGGCTATACAATTCAGTGATTTTATTAGCTTTGAAGCTTTAGAATGTAACATTTTATTTGTTTTTTAATTTTTAAAATGATCAGTACTAAGTCAAATTATGTGCAACAATTATGTAAAACTGTTTTGTTGGATTTTTGTAATATTATGATTATTACAACCTTCTATCCAGCATTCAACAATTTTGTTTTATTTAACACATATATTATATATATATATAAAAACAGAATATATATAAATATATACCTTTTTTATAAATAAATGAATTATTAATTATTATTTGTAAAAAAGACGCCACCTTTCGAAAAATTAAATATAAGCCACAGTTCAGGCCCCCTAACTAAATTTACTTTTAAATTATGTTAAGTTTTGTTTTTGTTAACTTTTCTAATTTTTATTTGTTATTGATTTTTTGGGTAATTGGTAAATAAAAGACTGATTTTGTTACGCTTACGCATTTATTCATTCATATTCAGAATGTAGCTCAAAGACTTTTAAGGCATGACCCTATGCTAGGCTGCTATTCGGTACACAAAAGGCTGGTACTAGATACAGCGTGGCTGGAACTAGATACACAGGGTATTTTTCTGTTTGACATTATTTTTAAAAAAATCTACGCAACTTACGATTAATTACCCTAATAAATATAATTCTCCATTAAATAACCTATCATTTAAAATATATAACAGTAGTTTTGAGCTACAAGTTTATGCAGGATGATTTTTTAAACATCAAAATTGCACCAAAGGGCTGGCAATAGGGGCGTTCACCCTATTCCATTTTAACAGCGCTCAGCACGCTTAGGTAGTAGAGGGCGCTAGGGTGATGATTGCAACCGGGGGGGCGCTACGTGAGCTATAAACCGTAGACTCCTGTAACTTCGCCTTTCGTAGGTTACTTCGCCTAAAATATTCAAATGCACATATTTTCTTTCTTATAATGGTAGCACTGTATTGTGTTCATTGGTTAGAATACAAATTTAGTAATGGTAACACTACAACTTCATTTGTTGGAATCAGAGCGGCCATTTTGACAGTGTCACTCAAAACGTCAAGCAGGGTGTACGTCGATTTTGCACGGGTGCCACAAAATCTTTATCTCACGGAAAACTGGTAAAAGGTAAGGTTCTGATGTCTTTACAGTACGTGACAAATATAGTGTGCTTTCCAGTGCGCTATAAGTGATTCAGTTATCTTTGATTTTGAATTAAATATTCAAGCAGGCAATGTTAGGACGTGTTTTGCAAACCATCACCTACCATACTTCGCCTACACTTAGGGCTGCCACTTAACTAAAAAATATTAATTACCTACTTGATAGATTTTAATGTTTTTTTATTTATTTTTTTATTAATAAATGTGATCAACTGTATTTTTAATTGAATGTCTTATTATATTACTATCTCAGTAATATCATAAAGGGCCAAGTTCATCTGTCTGTGTCTGTCTGTTATCTCTTCACGCCTAAATGGCTGAACGGATTTGGATGAAATTTTGCATATAGGTAGATTGACCCGGAGATGGATTTTAAATAATTTAAATAGTTTTCTAGGTGTTATCTGTGAAGGCTGATTTATTGAATAAATACGATAATTTGACAATATAGATTTTTTAATAGAAATACCTATTCAACATACCGTGAGTAGAATATATAAGGTGCTCTCAAAATATCTGCAGGCGTTTTAACCATGAATACAAACATAACAAGCTTTGTATGGAAAATTTCGTTACCTAACCTAGTGATTCAGAAACATGGTCTTAACTCGTGGTTTAGGCGGCTGAAAATATTTTGATAACACTTTGTACCCTATCCCTAATCCTTAATTATTTATCATTCGAAATGAAAAGTGACAACCCTACTGGTTGTTCCTACTTTCTCAAAATCACGGCCTAACTTCGCCTACGTTACAAAAAAAAAAAGCTTTTAGGTCTTTGCAAATAGCTCTGAGTGTCTTTAAATAAGCATCGAACAGTAAATTATATATATGACTTATTTTTGAGCATAACATTTAGAAATACAAAGGTCAGGCGAAGTTAAGTTTTGTGCCCTTTCTTCGCCCAAAATTTTTAAATGCCATTTTTGTTGCATGTGTGCTGTAGAAGCGAAATATTACTCGCACACATAAAAAGCATTCATCTCATTGGTCGGTATGCAGCGGTGTTTGGTGTTCCAAACGAATATGTTAAGCGGGAAAATTCAAAAATGTGTGAATATCATGCGAAAATTAGGCGAAGTTACAGGAGTCTACGGAACGTCTCTGATTCTTAGTACTACTCCCCAGCATATGTATAGCCGCAGAATACTTAACAATGTGTTTATATCCCTACTAATATCATCTAATATCCTTACTTAATATACACACATCAACACAGCCTAGGGATATTGCACGATTTTTCGTACAAAGGAGGTCTGTTTGAGAAGCTATAATAGCATACTCGAGATACATGGAGGGCTATAATTTTCAGACATTGCAATTGCTAAACCTGAATTTTAAATTGTAGTCAATAAATTTTGTTTTACGTGAAATTTGTGAAAACGTGACGGAAACGAAAACGAAAATACACTTTTTGCCTGCTTTTTGAATGAAAATAGTCAAATTTACACCACTTTCTTGTTCATTTTCGTCACGTTTTCATAAATTTTAAGTAATACAAAATTTATTGATTAGAATTGAAAATTCAGGTTTAGCCCTTGCTTGTCTGAAAATTATAGCGCTCTATGTAACTCAAGTATTTTTTTGTAGCTTCTCAAACAGACCTCTTTTGTATGAAAAATCGAGCAATATCCCTAGACCGTGTTGATGTGTATATATGTGAAAGTAGGGATGTTTGTTACGCTTTCACGCAAAAACTACTCAACCGATCATCATGAAACTTTGTACTTAAATTCTCGGAGGTACTAGAAGTAACATAGGATAAGAATAGGATACTTTTTATATATATAAAAAAATTGAAAGTCCACGCGGGCGGAAAGCTAGTAATATACAAATGAGAAAGTAGCTTTCACACCTAAACCACTGACTGAACCGTTTCTCATGAAATTTGGTATAGAGATGGATTAGACCTTGAGGAATGCTGTAGGCTATATTTAATACCACAGCTGGGCACGATACAACCTGTAGTCCACGCGGGCGGAAAGCTAGTAAATACTTATTATTTGACGGCCGGTTTGGTTGAGTGGTAGTGACGCTGCCTCTTGATCGGCGGGTCCTGGGTTCGATCTCCAGTCAGGGCAAACATTTACGTAAAAAGCAGATGTTTGTTCTCGGGTCATGGGTGTTTGAGTTTGTCTTTATGTGTGTTCCAAGGGACCCACGACACAAGGGAGAACCTTAGTGTGGGCCTTTGAGTGTGGAGCGTTTATTTATTTTATTTGTAAACTTCCAGTGGTGTCGGGGCGATGCACGTTGGATGACGTGATGCAAGAGTTCCGCATGAACGGCTCCGACTCGCCGTACAACCCTGAAGAGGAGCACATTTGGACAAGGAACCCTAGTAAGACAGTACAGCCGTACCTTAATTAACCCATTAAACTTTTCACCAAGGAAAAGCTCCAATTCAATTATTATAGTTAAACTACACATCAACACGGTCTAGGGATATTGCACGATTTTTCATACAAAAGAGGTCTGTTTGAGAAGCTATAAAAGCATACTCGAGATAAATGAAGTGCTATAATTTTCGGACGGGCAAGTGCTAAACCTGAATTTTCAATTCTAATCAATAAATTTTGTTTTACCTACTTGAAATTTGTGAAAACGTGACGAAAATGAAAAAAAAATTTGCGTAAATTCGACTATTTTCATACAAAAAGCAGGCAAAAATGCTATTGCATTTTCGTCAATAAATTTTGTTTTAATACTTGAAATTTGAGAAAACGTGACGGAAACGAAAACGAAAATGCACTTTTTGGCTGCTTTTTGTATGAAAATAGTCGAATTTACGCAAAAAAATTTTTCATTTTCGTCACGTTTTCACGAATTTCAAGTAAAACAAAATTTATTGATTAGAATTGAAAATTCAGGTTTAGCACTTGCCCGTCTCAAAATTATAGCCCTCCATGTATCTCGAGTATGCTTTTGTAGCTTCTCAAACCGACCTCTTTTGTATGAAAAACCGTGCAATATCCATAGACCGTGCTGATGTGTATTCTATATTAATTAAAAAAGCTGCGCCGCTCTGAAGGCAAAAGTTATGATAGTGAATTTTCACGATGCGCGCACACACTGACATCTGAAAAGCGACACCATGAAGTTAGTTGGTAATATTTTAGTTATTTTTTGTTTTGAGATAAGTTAAGATAACATTTATTGTGGATCATAGGTAGTACATGATGTTTAACATGTCTTTTTACAAAAAATCCGGCTGTGTCCCGCCGGCGGCGCCGCAAAGGCATACAATATTTCAACAACTTTACTTTATTAAATCATTTAATTCATTACAAACATAAAAATTAAAAAAAAAGCGCTAAAGAAGTATAACATCTTTAATGTTGTGTACGCAGCAGCCGCGTACACCCGCCAGCAGTCGTGGCCGCGCGCCGGCCGCAGCCCCCCGCCCCCCGCGCCACCCCGCGCGCGCCCGCTCTCGCTGTTCCTACCGACCCCTACGCCCATGAATACTGAAGGTAACACTCTTTTATTATGAGATGGGTTAACTCTTGACCCCAATCTTGACCAAGGTCGTAGATGAGGTCGACGATGATGGAGCGAGTTAACTCAGAAAATGCAGGCAATGGTACTCCCGCACGCACCGACGGAACACATCAAGCTGTTTGGCGTCAGACTTCGGTAGGAGGGTGGTCGGAACCAGACGTCCCTTCACACCGCATGAGATGATGTGACCATAGGACGCCACCTCAGATTCAAAACAAACTGAGGTGTCGTTGCCTAAGATGGATTATTAGGATGCAGGTCTCATTTTTGTTTCCTTAGTCGCCTCTTACGACACCAAAGGAAAGAGATGGGGTGGTGTTATTTTCAACCAATCACCACACTCACAACATACACATACATACGCTCACGGTAGGCAGAGCATCAGTGGTTCTAAAACCACTAGATGCCACCTACCTATAACAGCCTATATACGTCCCCACCGAGGGGCACGGGCCTCCCTTCGGAACACGAAGGGGATTGAGACCATAGTCCACCACGCTGACCCAATGCGGGTTGGTGGACCGGCGATCCTTTCGTAAACGAATTTCCTCAGACGTGCGGGTTTCATCACAATGTTTTCCTTCACCTTCAGTGATAATTAATAAAAAATCCGTACTAGATGCCACGTTTGACACAAATAGTGAGGGTTATCAGAGGGAACAAGTTCCATGATGGTGAGAGGTGGACAGCTTTGCGCCCGTAGACCGCATTCCTCTTACAGACTTTTACTGTATACTTACCTGGGAAGAGTAGGTAGCTGGCACATTTTAATTTCTTCTTTCACAACCAGTCCAGCATGAAAGTAAATAACAAATTACCTAATATTTATTCCATTAAATTTTTAAACTATTCGAACGCGCTTTTAGGTCCATTACAGAAAGATCTATACTTCAGTAGCAGTTGTCTTTTTCATTTTGATAGTGACAGAAAGAGATAATCAATAGTTAAGTATAGATCAAGACTTGAGTCTCCATGTGTAGTACTGTACATACCTCACGTACCAATAAAACGACAACTTAACCCTAAGTCCACAAAAGAGCAGTTACGAAGAAAAAAAATCTTATTTGTAACTTTGGTTACGAAATGTTACCTAAGTGGAAAAAAAATCTTCTGAGGTAACTGGTTACGAAACACTGAAAGAAAATTCTTCTTTCGTAGCTGGTTACCAAAGTCTGGTTACGAATATGGACGAAGGGAATGAAACAAAGTGTCCGTCACCATTACAAATATACACATCAACACAGTCTAGGGATATTGCACGATTTTTCATACAAAAGAGGCCTGTTTGAGAAGCTATAAAAGCATACTCGAGATACATGGAGGGCTATAATTATCAGATGAGGAAGTGCTAAACTTGAATTTTCATTATAGTCAATAAATTTTGTTTTACTTGAAATTTGTCACAACGTGACGGAAACAAAAACGAAAATGCACTTTTTGCCTGCTTTTTGTATGAAAATGGTCGAATTGACGCAATTTTTTTTTTCATTTTCGCCACGTTTTCACAAAAAAGTAAAATAAATTTTATTGACTAGAATTGAAAATTCAGGTTTAGCACTTGCTCGTCTGAAAATTGTAGCCCTCCATGTATCTCGAGTATACTATTATAGCTTCTTAAACAGACCTCTTTTGTAAGAAAAATCGTGCAATATCCCTAGACCGTGTTGATGTGTGTATAAGAGGTACTGCTTACGATGTTGCAGTGTCCTCCCCTCTAACCCCCCGATACCCTGTGACATCATCCCCGCTGCCGGACACCCTGACAGAGGAACAGCGGCGGGTGCTGAGCTCACTGTCGGACGCGGCCGTAGCGCAAATACTCAGACTTCTGCAGCGGAGGAACAAACCCCCAGAGGTAAACAATATATATACACTTGTGATATCAGTTTTACCATACCATACAGGTAAAACTGTAGCATTATGCTGAGCCAGTTTTATTTTGTTTTATGTTTTTAAGTGTTTTTGTAATTGTATCTTTAATTTGTTTTTTGTTTTTCTGTTTTTTTTTCTTGTGTTTGTAAAGTGTCTTCTGTGTTTCTACATTGTGATGGCTGTGTTGTACCGAAATAAAGCATTTTCTATGTCAAGATACTCACTTACCGGTTTGGTCGAGTGGTACAGTCAAGAGGTCACGCTTTACACTTCCAGTTTAAGCTAAGCTCTGATTTATACTGCGCGCCATACAATGCAGGGCCGGTCCAAGGTCCAAAGTGTCAAGCTTGACGTGCTCTTGAGTGTACTACGATGCATACGAGAACAATATGACCCCCGTACCTACCCGGCCGGAGCGGTTGCCTTTTGATAGACAGGTCCTTTTGATAGACAGATTATCTGATTTGTATTTGTATGGGAAGATCAATTTTTTTTTTGAGAATTTCATATATGTTCCTCAGGGATAGTCGTTCAGCTTAATAAGGGTAATCATACCTAAAAGTTTCGCCACAGAATAAATAATAGTACTGGTATGTAAGTAGGTTAAGTTATAAGTATTGTGAGGGTAGGTGTCAGTCTGCATTATATACGGTTGTTACGATCGGACGTGTTTCTCTTTATTTACCTAAATATATTACAAGTACTAAGGTAGTTTCGCAAACTAATCTAAAGCTACCACATGGTCGCCATGACATATCAGGTTAGACGTGTAAAAGACTGTAAAAGAATATTAGGCAAGCGCATCATACGATGATCTATGTATGACGTTTGCATTGTCTATATCTATATCTATCTATACATATTATAAAGAGGAAATATTTGATTGTATGTTTGTTTGTTTGTTTGCATTGAATAGGCTCCGAAACTACTGGACCGAATTGAAAAATTCTTTCACCATTAGAAAGCTATATTATCCCCGATGGACATAGGCCACATAATTTTCCCAAATTCCCACGGGAACGAAGTCCCGGGCTGAATGCTGGTTATTAATACTGCTAAGTATGAAATAAATGCGTTCATTTCTTACTTGGACACACGCCTTTTATTATCTACTAGCTTTATCCTACGGCTTCGCTCGCGCAAAAAACTTTTTTAGTCACCCTATTCTTGACCCCTTTTTCGAGGATTTTCGAAAAAATTGCGAAATACTTGTCCGTTTATTTGCTTCAAGGTTATCTTAACGAAGTTTCTAGTCAAAATGTCAAAAAAAATATGTTTTCTCCATACAAACTTCGAATCCCGTTTCACCCCTTTAGAGGGAGAGTTTCGAAAAATCCTTTCTTTGTGCTTCCCTAGACCTCATAAGAAAACTACGTGCCAAATTTGAAATTAGTCAGTCACCAGTCTGTTTCTTCTTGTTCTTGATTGACCAATTCTAAAGTGTCTGGGTGGGTTAGACCGGACCGCCCCCATTCCGTACCGCCCCTGTCCGGATCGCCCTCAGTCGTCTTTTAAAAGTTTTGAATAAATGTACAGTCAGAAACAGAATTGTTTCTTAATTTCGATATTTTATATAATATATTTTATATTATAAATTTATAACAAATCAAAATGGAGGACGAAAATTATTACATGCTGGACATTCATGTTTTTCAAAGAAATAACAAATTTTCCAGTGTGTGGGTGTGTCATAATAAAAGACGTAAAAGGTGTTCTGGATTTGTGAAATTAGTGACTGAAAGTAATCATGTGCGACTTCAGACAAGGTACAGTGACTGTAAACCAAACTTTGCCTAAAATGAATTTCACGCTGTGATGGACAAAATAAATACAGAAGTAAGTTACTTCAAATTTTAACTTAATAAAAACATGTTTGAAATACTTATTAAATAACTCAAATACAAAGGTTTTAGTGAGAATTCCTGCATTCAAAGACATTAAAAACACTTTATATAGTTACCGCAACAAAACTTTGAAAGTGCCAAAAACACTTCGAATAAGTTGTTACCATACACTTCGATGTTGGGTACGAGAGTGATATAAATGACACTAACATTATGCCCATGTTTTACGTACTTCTCTTTAATAAAGAGAAAAATACATATATGACAATGTTTCGAAAAATAAAAGAAGCTCTGCCGGACTTCAATCCCGTGAAATGTATACTGGATTTTGAAATGGTTTTAAGTTATAATGCTATATATTTTTGAGACTGATTATAATAATAGAAAAATAAAAAGTATTAATTTTTTTATGTTTATTGATGATTTTGCATGCTAGTCATTATTAAATTTCAAAATAATGTTTATTATATTTCATATTTTTCAATGATTATTTGTATTGCATTCGTTAATTTTTTTTCATGATTTATACCTTATATTTTTTGAGACTGATATTATAGTTCTTTAACTAACGTAATGTAACGTTTTTAAAAGAATTTTGTGTTAATTGATGATTTTTGTGTTAAGTCATTATTTTATTTCAAAATAATTATAATTGAAATGTTTTTTACCGATATTTTATGACATCTAAGAATCAACAAATATTAAAATCCTGAAATTTATACTTTGTTTCACTTGTCATCATCCTCCTAAAATTACTGTACCTATACAATTTCAGACTTTATGTGTTCTCAATATACTATTTAAGGCATTTACATATATCTTTAATAAATCTGATGCTACATACTTAAAATAAAAAAGTCTAAATTAAAAAAAAAGGTGCTAACTGTACCTACTTGCTCAAACTGACAAAAAACGACTGAGGGCGGTCCGGACAGGGGCGGTACGGAATGGGGGCGGTCCGGCCTAACCCGTCGGGGGTGACCAAAGTGACATTTTATCACGAGCGTTTCCGCGCTTCGGAGAGCACGTTAAGCTGTCGGTCCCGGTTATTGTCTATTGAATATAGTCGTTAAAACCAAGTCAGGGGCCATTGTGCGGTTTGAAAACTCTGACACCGGGGTTGGCCAAGTTCGCCACAGGCATGACTATACCTACACGATAAGAAGAAGTTTCTTCTTTTATACAGGGCTTTAGGTAGGTAAATCTCTTTCAATCTTCGGGTGCTAAATCAGTCCATAAAACCATATAAAATTGAACAACTTTCTCCAAGGAACTAGGTAAAATACGAAAAAAAAATTTTGATCTCTCACACAAAACGCGCTATATGCTGATGAAATTTGTATGGGAACTCAAAATTTTTTTCTTCGCATTTTGCCTCATTATTGAGGGAAAGTTGTTCAGTTTCACGGTCTAATTAACCACCCGAGAGGTTGAAAGAGATTCACCTAAAGCCCTGTATATTTAAAGATTTAGCCGATCTCCTCGTACTTCAGCTGGTGTGCCGTTTCTGCAAGAACAACGGCGAGCTCGAGTCGTACTACCGCTCGCACTGCCTGCGCGACCCGCTGGGGCGCGTGGCGTGCCCCGTGCTGCGCGCCTTCAGCTGCCCGCGCTGTGCGGCCAGCGGGGACCACGCGCACACGCTCAAGTACTGCCCGCTGACCTCGGAGCAGGGTGAGTGTACTGCAAAGGTGTCTCTTGGGGGCGATTAATTAAAACAGCTTGATTCCTTTTCAATATACGGTATAATCAAAAAAACTGTTCGTCCGTTACAATAATATTTACTTTCCGTCACATCCACAGCTATAGAGTTAGACACCGCCATTTTAGTGCTATTGCACGCCTACGAACGTATTTACAACTTATTCCGCGAGCTCACTACAATGAATTCACAATAAACAATGAATGGCGCAAGACCAGATCTTCAATCATTTCGAATCTTGACATCGAATACCATTTCAAACCTTTTAAATTGATATTCGAATTATCTTCTTCGAAATGACCTAATAAGAAAGAAGTTGCGTTACGCCCGATCCTCCGTGAAGGTCTGCATACCACAGTACCTATACTTTATTTACCCATAATAAAAGCATAGAGAACGAGTAATTTAAAATTAAACATAAAAAACCTGCTTTAAGATTTAAAATTTATGTACTGACTCGCATTCCGCAAATAAATTGATTTGATTTGAAGCTTACTAAACAAACTTGTCTGCAGAACGCATGAGATCAGCCGCCATGATGCGCAGCATGCGCTCCGCGTCGAGCCGGCGCCGCGCCGCGCCCTCTCGCGGCGCGCACCACTACTACAACGACCACTGCGACACGCGCCGCCAGCACGCCGCCGCCGGCCGCACGCCCGCACCCGCTGCCTGCGCCGCCACAGAGATGGCGCCACTAGACCCGCTCTGGGCGGAACTCGCGAGGAAGTTAAGCTTTAGGAACGGGAAAAACTAAATTGACGACATTACACCCGGTTGCGAAGACGTCCGACTTTACGCGATGCCATTTTAAATATAAAACGGTCACTTCTCATCTTGTTAGTGTGAACGGGGACGGCGTTACGTTTAGAGATAACTTTGATGATCGTTTTTGCAACTGTATGTTAGTCGTTTTTGAGGGCTATAATTTGGGATTTAATATTTACAGTATTTTTCTTTTAAAACGTTAGATTCAACTTTTACATTGAATTATTAAGGTGCCTATATTCACCAGCTAAACGAATACCTGGCCAGGTTTGTTGTCTCTGAATTTCTAAGGATTGAATATTTCATTTCTTTAATAATTCAGTTATCTTTCCTCGAAATAATAAATATTAATTCCCAAATACTTATTTACATCACTCGATGACTACCTATACATAACTCCATAGTAAGATTACTGAATTACGTTCAGTAAAATACAATAGAAATCATATTATGAGTTGAAGATCATTTCAAACACTAGATGGCGTTGTATTTAATTATAAGCTTAAAAAAACCTCTTAAGAAAATCAAGAGAGAATTTTTTTTATTTATTTTGATGAAGTTCTACTTACTGTAGAATTAATTCGTATTATTTTTAATTACGTTCTTAATATTAAACCATTGAATATTAAGATATCAATTATTAAATCATTTTTTATTTTTTTGTGTAACAATTTTCTTATTATTACTTTTTTGACTATAAATCGTGTAAGTTTATACTTTATCAAGTATAAGAATACATTTTTAGCAATCATAACTTGGATTAAACAAATATAAACTTCAGTTTTACAATTTTTGTTGTACTACGCTAACTCAATTAAATGAAACATGTGACTAAAAGCGGGAAAAAAAACCACTTCATACCACTCTTAAGGAAGCATTTATATTTACAATGTTGTAACGTTGTGTAATAAAAATGCAATTATAAAGAACTATTAAATAATTTTTTCCCCATAAAATAAAATTCACTTAAAAAACATTTTGTACAGTTATTCACAGTATTCTATGAAACCGTTAATAAATTGCTAAATGATAATGATTATTATTTAATTAATTTGAAAACGGGCACTTATTTATCCATATTCCAAATAAAATTTAATCGAAATAAAATATCTCAGTTCAAAAAAAATCCGCACGTCACACATGACTATTTGCAAGTCTTATAATAATTATTTTTTTCGTCAGAAATATTTAAAAAATGACAGCATAAAATACTTAAATATAAGTTATCAGTACATATTACTAAATATAATGACTAGAAAGATTATGACATTTATAACCAAACTTATATTTCTAATCGATATATTATTTTTTAGTTCTTAATTAGCTGAGGAGAATACTGTGTAATTTTAAGTACCTACTCAAATAAGTTTCTTTTTGACATTGTAACAAATGATTGAGATATAATGATAATCACTATTTTTATATATTTACCTATACCTTCTTCAGAAGAAAATATTTTTTGTTTAATGTATCTAATCGTTGACGACTAACAATTGGGAAAAACATTTTGATGGTCCTATTTCTGACGTCCCGCGTTTTATTCTTTAAGAGACTGTAAGGCGTTTTTTCCTTATGAGAAAGACACGCAGTTAAAATTAAACTTTATAGTCTGCCTTTTGTTATCCCATCACTTCCCGTGGGTGCCGTATTGACTTGGGTGCTTCGGAGGCGAAAAACTTTTTTACGAATTATTTTTGGTACACTGCGATGGCCTGAGGTCTTAATAAAATACAAAAACGTATAAAAAACTGAAAATGCCAATTTCCAGCCCATAATTGTTGGTCGTGTCTATCATAGATTTATTTTTTGTTGATTATTGCAATTTCTATGTGTGTTGATCAACCAATCAAAATATATAATGTTTAACTGGTGACGGTGACATTTGGGTATCAATAAATACAGTTGATTGGATTTTAGTATTTTTATTTCAGACCTTTATGACTAAAAAACCATTATTGTGGGGTTCTATACTAAACTTACTCCCAGGTAATAAATACATCGAAATTAAAGCTTAACAAAGGAGGTACCGTCAGCCCCAGATCTAAGGGGGGTAACCGGGGCACTTGCCCCGGGCGGCAGTTTCATGGGGGCGCCGAATCCTTGAGACAAGAATTCGAAATATCGAACAAGTGAAGCCTCTTTTCCTACAATCTCATAGGTTTTTATCAAGTAATCGAATGTTAATATAATATTGTTGAAAAACAAACTTGTATTTCTTAGTTAGTTTTTGAGCACATACTAATTGATTTATGAACGCATTTATAATTTAAAAAAAAAATGAAATATTTATATGAAACGTAGAAACAAAAAATACAGGTCTGTTAAATTTTCATAAAGTTTACGTACAAAAAATTTGGATGGTGATAAAAAAATCTTCCTGTATGTGTTTGTTGAGCAATTCAGTGTAATGTCAACTATAAACTAAGGTGTGAATGTGCGTACTATTTCCCGCCCATGGTTTGCGGGCACCATCAGTGTAATTAACATAAACAAACAAAAAGTACAGAGGCCAGCGCATCAGGTTACTCCATTTTCATTGCAAAACCGCTCTTATCACAATAGCACAGAGTGCAAGCATGTGGTAACCTGAGTTGCGACTGTCCGTACCTAGAAATGCAGTAAATGCATTTACTTCTAAGATGCTTCCATGGTAAAATTCGCAGTTTCAATCTTTTTGACAGAAATTAAGATTCCTCTGTAAAAAGTTTTAGTTTTATGGCTGCTTCAGCAGCTTTTTAATTGCGTCCACTACATGTAAAAGTCAAAGTCAAAAATTAAAAACGAATAAACTTTATGCGCAAAACCTTAAAACCCGTAATGACTCACAGAAGCTGCAGATCAAACGCTTTGTTTGTCACATTTTGAAAAGTGTGACATCAAACGCAGAAGAGATGGCGTACAGTAACCTATCTCTTACTATCTTGTAGGAACTCACATGTTTGCAATCGCAAGTGCTAGCACAGCTGTGACGTCATAATAAGTACTCTGTCTATAGTGTGTATGGTCTAAGTTTATTTCATAGAACATTTAGTATGTTATCATTATCATTTAAAATAATAAAACTAAGTTAATAAAATGTGCGTGCCGACAAAACTTAAAAAGGAGTCCCAGCACGATAAAGGGACTAATATAGTGTGATAGCCCTTTATCCCCCCTCGAACAAGAAAGTTCCCGTTTTAACCTAAAGGGCGTGTTTTTAAAGATATTAGGGCTTTTCCAAACCTTCAACTTGGAAATTAAGTGTAGTGGCGCCATCTGTTGTCAAGTATTTGAACTTCATTCAGAACAACGATTATTTGATGGCGCGAAATTTTAAATTATTTGTTACTATAAGACACACTGAACTAACACATAGGCTACATAATTTTCCCCAAATTCCCACGGGAACGAAGTCCCGGGCGGAATGCTAGTATAAAATAAGTCATAATATTTAGTGCCAACCCTTTCGGTCCCAGCCTATTATACTTTTATCAGAAAGTGCATGGAAACTATCGCAGTTTTCACAGAATAGAATTTGTTTTTGAAAACTACTAATATTATCGTTAAGTCTAGGTCTGGTATCCTGTGTTCTACTCATTGCAATCTGACCGCTAACCTTAGGTCCTTAATACAGAACGCGGCTCTGACTCTGATCTATTTTTAAGGAGCAGTCGTCTTTGTCATTTTGGTATTGAGAGAAAGAGACAATCATTACTTAAGTGTAGATCAAGACTTAGTTTTACTAGTAAGCAAATAATTTCGCTAACACCCTAAAACTCACGACTTCTTGTCAGTATGCAAAGTCAGCTGTGACATACCTTCTTCGGAACCCAGTAAAAGTTTATCTAAACCCTACCTTCTTCCCCCGTTTTAAAGTTCAAAGTTGCCTGCAGTTGTGAAGCTTTTTAAAAATCGTCCGAATTGCACCGCACGCGCTGTGACTTCGCATACCGTTTTGAATTCGTATTATGAACCGAATTTTCATTTAAAAATGAACCTTATTTCTTTCGGTTCTTTAGCAAGTTTGATGGTCCATTCCCAAGTGAAAATGTGCCTTAATGTTGAGTAATTAGAGTATGTATTGGGTTGATGAATCGTAGTCAAATATCTAGGTCCGAATCCGGTAGATTTCGGAATGTGTGTCGCGGAAGTAGCTCATGGAGCATGTTATGCAGAACTGTATAATGCTATAAAGTCTTTGGTGCAGAAATTACTAAACAAACATGCATCGGTACTCAACAGGTAACAGGTTTTTAAAGATGTGATCGATGACTACAATTGGTAATTTACCGAATAGATAGATAGATAAACTTTATTGCTTCTTAACAATATGTTACATTATACTAGATATATTCTTAATATACAATTTAAAAAAAGTAAACTAAATATGTGATGCAGAAGCATAGGACATCTACTTACCTACTAAGTAATAACAGTTATGAAATATAGGTAGGTATGTCACTTTGTTCACAAAAGCTTAACTTAGTGTGACATGGACTGTATTTAGGTAAGTAGTCATACATGTTTTTATCGAATTTATTTTAGCTTTGTAAAAGTTCTCAAATTCTTAAAAATGCATTATTATTTTTTTCTCAGATGTGATCCGATTTACCAGTACACGATACAAAATTATTTATAGAAATTGCAACATAGCTTAGCAGTGCCTTTATAGGCATTTCCTGGGTTAACTCGCTCCATCGTCGACCTCATCTTTGACCTTTATGATCAAGATTGAGGTCAAGAATTAACCCATCTTATAATATAAAAAAAATTGAAAGTGCAGAACTGGTCTTGGGCACAGGAAATAGTGGATGCATTTTAATGTCGGAGGCTAACATCCACTTCGGGTCAAAGCCTCCGAAGTAATTAAATAAGAAATAATTCTTGCCGTGCGGTGATTGGTTGAGAATAAAACCACCCCATTTTTTTCCGTGGGTGTCGTAAGAGGCGACTAAGAAAACACAAATGAGACCTCCTCCTATTAATCCACCCCAGGCAACAACACCTCAATTTGTTCTGAATCTGAGGTGGCGTCTTATGGTCTCATGGGGTGTGGTAGGCTTTGTGAAGGGCCATCTGGTTCGCGATCACCCTCCTATCGAAGTCCGACGCCAAACAGCTTGCTGTGTTCCGTCGGTGCGTATAGGAGTACCGGTGTGCCTTATAGGCATTTTCTAGGTTAACTCGCTCCATTGCATCGTCGACCTCATCTATGATCTTGGTCAAGATTGGGGTCATCAAGAGTTAACCCATCTTATAATAAAATAATAAAAAAAACAGAACACGGCCCAAGTTCGGCTCCCGGTTTTGAGATTTCGCAATCCTACTTCTGAACCTACCTGGCGTAGTATTTTACTTTAAGTACCTTTTTCTTAACAGCCCATATACTCGTACGTCCCCACCGCGGGGCACGTGCCTCCCTTCGAAACACGAAGGGTATTTATACCATCATCTACCACGCTGGCTCAATGCGGGTTGGTGGACCGCTCGGATGTGCGGTTTTCATCACGATGTTTTCCTTTACAGCTGAGCAAGTGATAATTGATTAGAATTCCGTACATAAATCCGAAAAGACGAATTTAGTGGTACAGGCCCGCACCAGGATTTGAACCCGCAACCTTCCGGTTACAAGTCTGGCTCATTACCAACTGGGCTATCACAGCATTAAGTGCCTATAACCCACCGTACGTGTTAACTTGAGTTAGATGATGGGCCGACGACGTCATCTTCAGTGTACGGTGTGGGAAATAATAAAATATCGAAAGACATTTGAGACACGTATCCGTAACAATATCCGTAACAATACACGTATCATTGTAAATCTTTTTCGATATTTTATACAATACAATACAATGCAATATACTTTATTGCACAATTTGAAAAGAAATACAATGATGAGACAATTACAAGTAACTTTACAAAAGGTGCAATATAGGCGACCTTATCGCTTCAAGCGATTTCTTCCAGGTAACCTTTGGGTATGAAAAGTCGCATAGTGAAATCAAGAGCGGGCGCAATATATAAACCTAAACAATATATATTAAACAAAATATAAACATATATATAATATAAATACATATATATATAATATAATAAAGTTTAATATAAATACAGTTTATGATTTTTCACACCGTAAATTGAAGTTGACGTCATCGGCCCAGGTCTCAAGTTAACTCGTACGAGTAGGAAGTATACTACGATTAAAATAAACTTTTTGTGAGCGACACTAATATTCAGGTCATTAGTTAATTAGGAACGCCCACGGGTCAAACAAGAGCTTTGCAACAATATTTGCATGTATGTATGTACTTAATTTGCATATAATTATGAATGACGAATTGAAGTCTTCATTCGTTGTGCAATGGTAATGACAGATCAAGATCGTTACATACGAGTACAAGTTTGAGGCCTAGATGAGGGCGAAGTTTACCGGGGTTTGTTATGTTATTTAACCGGTGAGCTTACCTGTGACTGACATGTGACACACTCCATACTACTAAGTTGTAAAATAGGTACCTACGTATAATAAAATGTAATGCTCTTGGGTTCGCTAATACTCGTAAATTAATAAATAAATAAAACAGGATCAAATAGTACTAAGCTACACCAAGTATTTCTATTTAATATTTTTTTTAAATAACGGTGAATGAAAACATCGTGATGGAATCCGTCTAAGAAAATTCATTTTCGAAAGACCGAGCGGTCCACCAACCCGCCTTGGGCCAGCGTGGTGCACTATGGCCTAAATCCCCCTCGTGTTTTGAAATGAGGCCCGTGCCCCTCCTCGGTGGGAATAAAAAAAACATTTGAAATCACTAGATCGTAACAAAAAGGTGGTTTTATTGTAATCCGTTTTACGACGGAATTACTATTAGTTTGAAAACCCTTTTATAGACTCTCCAAAATAGGCCAAACCTTACTCCGCAGCGGTACTTAACTTACTTTATTCCTTCCAGTAATTCCTCATCTATTTCACTTTATAATCCTTGTAAACCCGCCGAAGCCTAAGTACAGCAGTAGAGGCTTCACCCACGCTCCCCCACCCCGCAAGAGAAATGCCGTGACCTTGTTTCTTGACCCACTGCCGACGTCGCCGGCGAGTACGCAGCACTCACACCAGCGCAGGTGCAAGTGTAAACAAGCACTCACACTCACTGGGACGGGCAATGCGTTTCAAGCTTTTGGAGTTGTCCAAAATTTTAAACTGATTTTGCATTCTAAATATGGGAATCTATTCTCTACGCCTGGGACTTCGTTCCCGTGGGAATTTTGGAAAACTATGTAGCCTATGTATTATTCCGATCTCTAAGCTAAATTACCGCAAAGTTTAAACAAAATCCATCTAGTGGTTTCACGTGAAGTAGTAATTAACATTAATCCCTCTCAAACTTTCGCATTCAAAATATTACTAGTTTTCCGCCCAGGACTTTGTTCCCGTGGAAATTAGGGTAAATTATCTTGCTTGTTACTGTAATGTTAAAACTATACGGTTTATTTGAGCGAAAAAATAGTCTACTGGTTTTTGCGAGGAAGAGTAGCGAACATTCATCCATTTGTCCATGCATTATTACAAACTTTCGCATTTATGTTGTAGTAATATTAGTAGGACTAGAAGATGCCCAGGGTATCGTTCCCGTTAGAATTTCATAAAATCTTTTATTACTCCTTTTTTAAAAACCTTTGTGCGAAATTCCAGTTTAGGTACCAGGTCCAAGGGTCTGGGCTGGTCGTTGATGAATCAGTAAGTTACAGAACCCTTCATTTTTATACATTTTCGACCCCTGGTTGATGAGGGTTGATTTGTTTCAAAGAATAAGTAGAACTTTTAGCTAGCCTGTAGATTAGCAGGATGTCTGTGCAACCGACAGGTACTTCGGATCATCCGACTCTTCCGATATATACTTTAAAAAAATGTTGAGTTCCCATACAAACTTCATCAGCTTATAGCGCATTTTGTATGGGAGATCAAAATTTTTTTTTCGTATTTTGACATATTATTAGGGGAAAGTTGTTCAGTTTTATGGACTGATTACCCACCCGAGAGGTTGAAAGAGATTTAGAGCCAATTTCACCATACTCTGTTAGTTATTTAACAGACGATTAGCAGCTAACCCGAGATTTGACAATGTCATTTTTATTCTTTTTGTATGTATGTATGTATGTAAACACTTTATTGCACATAATAAAAATTACAAAACAAAAGAGATGGATACAAAGAAAACTATGTACAAAGGCGAGCTTATCCCTTAGAGAGATTTCTTCCAGCTAACCCTCGAGAGAAACGAAAGGAGACTAATCGCAGGATCGGCGTACTTGCGCAATAACGAATGTTAACTAATAATATCTACTTTAACGCTACACTAATTATATTGATAATACATATATATAAAATATATAAATAAATATAATATATACAATATACTATATAAATATGACTACGTACCTAATGCATATATGATTCTATATATTATTATTATTTTGTTTGAGGTTTTGTCTGATTAACTTCTTAATCGTGGATTAACTAACTAAAACAGTATGGTGAAATTGGACCTTACCCTGTAGATAACATTGACAATATCGATCGATCGTTTGATCGTTGACTTTCTGAGTATTATGACCAAAGAACACCCGACACTACAGAGCATCAGATGTCAGTATATAGGAACATCTCTCTTTTGCGCTATACAGATGACATTAGTGTAAAGTATCGGACTTCCACTTGCTGATTATACGATAAGTCTACCTGTTTTGCTGTTACCTGAATACTTACTCTAATATTAGATCACATCGTATTGTTTTGTCGCGTCTTATTTATCATGTATTGGGAAATCACATTACAATCTTCATAGACATTACTATATTTATCAGAAATCAATACAGAAACCCCTACTATAAAAACGGGCTTAAAGGCATAAATCTTTCACATACCTGCATATGAAATTTTTTCTCGATATCTGCACTCGTCACTTTGATTTCATAGTTTTCCAGATTCACCGTTCAATTAATGAGCGGAGGTGTAAAAGATTTCAACGTGCTTTTCAATAAGTAGGTAACTGTTGCAATATTTTAATTACATTTTTATACTACATAGTAAGTTAAAATTAGAAAACTAAGGATATTTGTGGAGATTTTTTAAAAGAACACCCCTTGGAGTTCTCCGGGGAAGGCTGCACCTTCGCGAGTGTACATTGAAAAAATGTGATACACTAGTTTGACTTACTTTATGTGACATCTTAAATGTTCTATTAAATAATAATATTTTGACTTTGACTTGTAATTCTCGCTATTGCCCTTTATTTGGTTTTCTTGTCAGATTTGTCCGTCTGCGCTTTCTTGAATAACTTTTTTCTTTGATTGCATTACCTACTAAACATTTTCTCATTATACCTATCTCTAGACTTTACATTATCTTTAAAAAGAAGTCCTTTAAACTCAATTTCTAGGGCGCCATTCTAACAATTGACTGACTTGAATCAAATTATATACAAAGTAAGTAGGTACTTTAAAAATTTATTTAATTCTTCTTCTTCTTCTTATCGTGTAGGTATAATATATGTATAATCAAGTATGTGGTTGACTAACCTTGCTGTTAGCGTTTTCAAACCGCTAAATGTCCTCCAAATTGTTTTAACAACTGTAGTCAATAGACAACAGCCGGGACCGATGGCTAAACGTGCCCTCCGAAGCACGGAAGCACGGATTAAGTACAGCTGATATTATATTTATATGTTTGATAAAGGTATGGTTACACCACGAGTCAGTATGATCTGACTAATAGCATTACAGAGCTTGCAGACAGTCAACCCACTGACCCGTCTTGCTAACGACCGTACACTTTAATCAGATGAGTTAGATGACTCCGCTACATATTATATTACTCGTATACAAGAACCAGAATACTCATTCTAGTTACAATTTTATTTTTATTTTCATATTTTGTAAAAACCACAACTTATTTTATTCTCAGTCGTCGGCAAAAACTTCAATTTTTTTTTGAACGACTTTTTTAGATTTTGAAAGAAAATGTTTCGCTTTGAAAACAAATAACTGAAAACAAGATACTGCTCGATTTTGTGTATATGTATGCTAAATTATGAACCTCCAGGCCTGTTACTATCTAGATTTATAAACATAAATCGTATTTGTTTGAGATATTATGACTGTAAGTATGTGTTCTAAAATAAATAAAAAAATTACAAAACATGCGCCTACCGAACAAAGCGACAAAACTCTGCCTCAAATATACATTAAAAGCTCTTATTCCTTGCTTTTGTCATGTCACCAGCAATACTGCCTAAGTTTGCCAGAAAGTGGATATTAAGATAGTCATCTGATTTACTTTACGCAAGTCATCTTGCGTGACGGTGGTCGGACACTACGGTAATGCTTGTTCTAGTAATTGTGTTTAGGTTTTACGAAACATACAAAAATAGAATAAGAGACCGCGATGCTATTTGTTATGTTTGCCGCGCTGAGCCTTACGATTAGGCTATTAAGAGTAATAGATGTTGGACTGACTATTCCAGCCATTGTCCTGACGATTTTGCATGCCTCCTGTGTGATCCTGGATTATCCAGGATCAAAGTGGCCGGTAGACTCGTCTCACACTTTATTCTTAAAACGCAACATAGCTAATTTATGACACATGCTAATATTTACTTAGCTTATGTAATTACCTGCCTATTGTTTTTATTGTTCAATGCCAACACGTCACAATGACGTATATACACATAAACCGACGACATTGTAACAGATATTTTCAGAAGGTCTAGGTTCATTGCCGAATAGCCTAAAAGGTTACCTAATTAACATTCCTAGCTCGTAGCTATCAGAGCTATAATCTAGCTTAGACTCGCACGTGTCCTAGGTCTTGTGTGCGTGAGCACACACATGCCTGACGTATCTGTGAATGAGTGGGGTAGTGTGAGTGTGGAAAGCGGCAAGATATGTTTGTGTACCAAGGTTTATTTTATAGCTAGAATAGTCAATAAAAGTTCAGGTTTTCTCTCATTTATTAAGATTATTTTTGAAAATGATTTCGCTTAGTTTTCTTTGAATTTTGACCAATTTACAACAATATAAATTCGTTATCCAAATACTGCTCCAATTTTAATAACATTTGGTACAGAAATACCTCGATTAGATCTTGGAAAAGGACATAGGCTACATTTTATCCCAAAGCTGGGAAGGATATTTTTAATTTTTTTTATTTATTTATTTCATAACCTATAGTCCAAGCGGTCGGAGCCGTGGGTGGATAGCAGTAGAAAATAAAAGCCTTTAGAGCAAAGAAACGACAGCAGCAGCTCTAGCACGATAACAACAAAACTCGCGCTCGGTTCACGCTGAAACTTCACTTTGATTGCGCGAGGGTCCCGCGCAAAGCCTTGCTCGCCTGATGGAGTTGTCAGTGTTGACATTTTGACATAGGACCGCGGCGTTGTCGCGGCGCTGTCACTATCGTACTCAGCCTGCTGGTCCCAAACCAAACATGCAAAAATACAACACCAATAAACATAGAAATAAAACTGACAAGTTAATAGAAGACGGCGTGCAATTTAAATGTCGGTCAGCGACAAATTGGTCGAGGTATCGTTGATTAACACTTTTAATTGGTAACGGATACTTTGTTATCGGGTGTCAGGCAAGATGTGTCTTCCAAAGTGAGTCAACAGTTATAATAAGCTGTGGACAAGCTGATCCATTCAGATGTATACTAAGTATCTATCCAGGTAAGCAAGTAATGGTTTTTCAGTATAATAAAAAAAACAGTATTATATCAGTTATTTAGCATCCATGGTACAGAGAGCTGCACATCAAGTTATTCGTGCATTCTGTTCTGTTACGACGAGAAGGTTTTTTTTTATGAATTGGGGTAGCCTGATGTGCAGGCCTCTGTAGAAGCATAAGATGCTTAACTTTATCTTAAATGATGGGGTTAGATAGAATTGTGTAAGCGATCCAATCGAAAAATGTCACCTACAAAGGCAAAGTATGGTCTCTACCTATCTCGATGGGTTGCCGAAAAAAGTATTTTTAGCGCTAGAAAATGTTATTGTTTATAATCTATCTAAACTAAACCGAAACCCAATTAAGTCCAAAAGAGGGTCAATCCACCTCGCAAAAATGACTCGGCGTTTGCGTTCCGTTTTGGTACATTACTGTTGTAAGTATGCCGCGGAGAGCGAATGCGGGAACCGTTAGCCATGACTTTTACTTTCTCGACCCCCGCTGCCGCCTCATGCCCCTGCGTCGCCGTCTGCTAAGTAGGAAAATTTGTGAAAGAAATGGAGTAACGTTTTGAAGCGCCTTCCTTTGCATTCATGTTTTCTTGGTAATGCAGTGTTGAGGAATCCGGTTGGAGGAGGATTCTGGGGACCGTTAGGCGGATCTACGAATATCTGATGAAGACTGTTATTGATGTTCAAGGATGTCTGCGAGTTACGTCATCCTACCATTTTGTTTTTTTTTCAAAGTTCTCACTTATACAAAGGGCAAATTTTCAAAGATTTATAAATCCCTGCTTTTATAAATTGTAGCGTGTCTCGGTTTTACAATATTAATCGTAAAAGTACGTTTTCATTTCTTTATCGAATGAAGATAAAATGAATTATCTCAAAAATTACTTCTACATGTTGATTTTTAATTAGTTTTTCAACCTTTGTGCCTGTTAAACATATCTATGATGTGTACAAATAATTCCATTAAGTGACTATCTTAAAAGTAAAAATAATTCCGTGCTATGCAAGCTGTTGAACCTAGCTAATATATTCAAATCAAATAAAATATTTTTATTCACTGAAATGTTGTTAATACAGTTGTTAATTTTACATTATTTTGTTCGCACATTCAAGCTATCACCACCAGCTTGCAAATATTAGTTCATCTTTTACTGATATTACCACCATCATGTTTAACACACAGAGGCACAAAACACGTGGCAGAAGGTTTATTTGGCGGTGTTAAATTCTGACTCTGATCAGTCCAGTTGAATATACGAAACGGAATGGCTTAGAACCACCTTCTGCTCCAAGCTTAAAGTTAACATATACACAATTACAGCGCTCCCGAACTTCTTATAGTACCTACCAACAGTCTCATAGGATAAAGTCTTGCCTTTTCCGCCGCCCTGTCCCACCACCGACGGATGTACGGCTGCGAACCGGGCCGGTGACACACTTTCCTAACCCGCCCCCCCCCCCTTACCCCTCTCATCAGCCTCCCATTCCCCCTCTACAGGTACACCAGCGCGAGTGCTTCCGCGGAAGCTGCCAGTGTCAAGGTTAGCTCTGCTTTTTACGAGGTTTGATGAGATGTGTTCGGATTTTCGTGGTTTGTTTTTTAAGAACATTTTGTCGTGAATACGTCTTTATGCTTTGAGTGTATAGCGTTCGTTTGTTTGTTTAATAGTGGAATGTATCTTAAAAACTGATGATAACAAAACCACAGTATACAGTATTATATAGTAGCTATATATCTACTATCTATATCCAAAATTTAAGTACACCACTTTATAGCTAAAGAATCCTAATGTTATGTTATAATAATACGTAG
Source organism: Aproaerema taeniolella (assembly GCA_949987775.1). Lineage (NCBI taxonomy): Eukaryota > Metazoa > Arthropoda > Insecta > Lepidoptera > Gelechiidae > Aproaerema > Aproaerema taeniolella. Next base: position 21,802,080 of record OX465248.1, read on the forward strand.
ACTGTGATGCACGTTGCTGTATGTTTGTTTTGTACCCCCCGAATAAAAAGTTTCCTTACTAACTTAAAACACACGACCGCTTCCACGACGCAGCAATATCCCATTTTTTTATTGACTATTTCTTAACATATTATAGGTTCTTTGTATTTTGAATCGACTGTAGATTTTTACGGTGATAATCGCTAGAGTTTATTGTACTTTTTTTAAAGTTTACTTTTTTCTTTAATTAATCAAATTCTAATTTGTATTTACAGCTTCGTATTCTGAAATTTTCGACTTAGCTTCGATATAATTTGTCGAGACGTACCTACTTGTCCCTGGCATTTAGTCAATCGAGAGAGATGAATTTAAAAAAAAAATCTTTTTATTGCATTCATTATGCAAATTTTATTCATTCTTTTTAGCATGCACTGAACCTTTCCAATTTATTACTATTGCTAGAGAAAAATATAACTTAAGATTTTTTTCTACAACTTCATATTATGAGCCCTCATTCGAATATCGTGTACCCCGAATAATGTTTTCGTGATGCACAGACAATAGGATTTAATCTTTCCGTGTCCAACTCTAATGCTTGGAGTATAACCTCAAATATGTCGTAGGTACATTGCCAGTTGTGGCATTTGCCTAGTTACCAGTTATATAAATGTGATGGGGTACTGGCATCTACATAACTTGCCTGTCTAAAATGTATTCAAAGTAAACAGATACGGTTTCAGTAAGTAAACAGATACGTAATTTTCAGGGGACATGATTTATTCAGACTGTACCTTTTTTATTCTATAGAATAGAATAGGAAAATCTTTATTTTATAGGACATTCAGGATGCCACTTAAAACAAGTCAAGTTTACAATGACATACATACAAACATCCATTAAACGATTTAAATACATACATATGCATTCGTAGCCCAGTGGCTTTTGCTAAACTGAACCGATCAGTGAGGTTAAGTAACGTATACTGGGGCAGAGAACCTGGGTGACCAAAGTGGCAATTTATCACGAGCGTCCAGGCTGTTGTCGATTGACTACAGTCGTTAAACCAAGTCAGAGGTCACTTGGCAGTTTGATTATTCTGACACCAGGTTCAGTCAAGTTTGCCACACACTTGACCATACCAACACGATAGAAGAAGAAAATTCTATAGATGGTCTACAAAGGCGCAGGGTTGGAAAGACTTTCGACAAGATGTGTCAATGTTCTAGCAAAGGTTGTCATAGGACGGATCAATGAGGAAATCTTTAGAGGAGGCTTACGTGAATTATGTGTAATAAACTCAATACTTATTAGCTGTACTGCATACCCGATAAAAAATTCCTATGTTTTCGTAACAAAGTCTGTATTTACTTACCGAAAACGGTCAGGGTTCCAAAAGACATTGAGGGCCCTATCCCTAAATCCCCCTTGTTGGTAAGCAGGCCACGACGTGTGCGCATCATTACAGCTCATGCGCAGATCTGTGCGCAATGCACTCTGCACATGCGACGGCCGCGATTGATCATGTTAACCCGAAACTGCGGGAAAGGTTGGTGGTGTCATTGTAAGCGGTAAGCGGATTTCATGGGCAAAGTTATGGTAGACCGCGAGAGTTTATAATACTGGCTTCTCTTCTGTTATAAAAAAATCTACTTAAACCCTCGCGCGATTCTTGCACACCCGTTTGTGCAGGATTTGTATCGCGTCGTAAACAAACGCGCAACGCTTGTGGTAGTCAGCATTCTTGTGAAGAAAACTTTGACGAGCCTATGATGCTCACAGTCACAGTATATCCAGAGAAAAACTGCCGTGTGGTGATCGGTTGAGAATAACACCACCCCATCTCTTTCCGTGGGTGTCGTAAGAGGCGACTAAGGAAACACAAATCAGACCTGCCTCCTAGTAATCCATCCCAGGCAACGACACTTAATTTTTTCTGAATCTGAGGTGTCGTCCTATGGTCTCATGCGGTGTGGTAGGCTCTGCAAAGGGCCGTCTGGTTCGCAACCACCCTCCTACCGAAGTCCGACGCCAAACAGCTTGCTGTGTTCCGTCGGTGCGTGGGAGTACCAGTGCCTTTATAGGCATTTTCTTGGTTAACTCGCTCCATCGTCGACCTCATCTTGACCTTTATGGTCAAGATGAGGTCGACGATGGAGCGAGTTAACCAATAATGTAAAAAAAAACGTCATAAAAGTTCTTGTAGTTTTTGTTTTATTGTGACGTCTATTGAGTGATTTTAAATTACTCAGTAAAAATTAAGCATATACTTAAACAACTTAAGCGAACTTAGAAATGAAAAAAAAATCCACCTCTCCATATTACTACAGCGATCAGGTGATTGTTTTATAAATACCCTAAGGAAAGTTATATAGTTTCATGTGGGGAATCACCCCCTAAAGACCCAAATACTTGGATGTAGAAATCTGAAACTTTTAACAAAGGTTTCTTTTGTAGACAACAATAAGGCTGTATTTTTTGAAATTCCCGCTTTAACAAAGCTTAGTTAGTTAAAAAAAAATTGACTTTGCACTATATTAAGGTCTTTAATCAATTTAATTTAAGTATAATCTTTACACGGTATCCTTTAGCCATACAAGATAATCCCATCTATTGCTTATGACTTGCACCACAAAGGTCAAGTTCAAGTATGAAGGGCGCTGCGGGCGGGCGGCTCCGCACGCGTTTCACTTGCTCCCACAAAGGTCACGGTGACCTTTCATTGAGACGCGGGTAGTCGGTCGCGGCAGGTTCCGTGCGAATATGTAGATGCATTCTCTGAATTTGAGAGCGCATGGTTACAGCCCCGGCTTCACGGGCACGCGATCGATGCGATTAACTACTGGAAATCTATTTCATAAGTCTATTTCTTTTCCTTTTATTTATAATCACATAAGATAACATAAGTCACAGTTATTATAATACATGGTGATAAATAAAGTTAATTAAGTAAGACACAATAACATGAAGTAACTAACTAACAGCGAGTTGATACTATTTAACTAAACTAAACATCGTCGCCCAAATATAAAATTTCATTTCAGTAATTTTTACATATATAAGTACGTACATTTGCTTGTGGTAAGTACGTTGTAACGGACTTTGATAAACAACGATATTTAAATTCATGACGTTCAAAAAAAGGCATATTTTGTGAGTCTACGTATTGGGCAGTGATAGGTAGATAGAAACAAATATTGGTCGTATGTCACCGATACTTAATAGTCATTATCTGACATTATCGTGCGTGTGGGCATAACATCTTAGGTTCGTATTATAGAGAAGGAGACTCAAGTCTTGATCTTCTCTCACTATCAAAATGACAAAGACGATTGCTACTTAAGTATAGATCAGACTTTGAGTCACGTTCTGTAATACGGACCATAGTGCTCCAAAATCCTCAGCCTCGCGTACTACCGGTTCACCCTGTTGATCAACAGACTAGGCTTTGGCATATTCCAACCTATACTATACTATAATTGGGGATGCCATCTTATCTAGAATTGATTGAGATACATCCGAAGATCTGAAATGTCGGCCGTAGACTTTTAGAATAGATGCACAGAATAGATTGTCACTCCTTGAATCAAAGTTGCCAAACAATTACTTTTTTCCAAACAATTTGACAATTGCTTGTTGATAAATGGACCGACAAATGTTTCATTCTCACTACGCTTGGCAGACGTTTGCAAAGCCTTTTGTTAAACTTGCATAAAAAAAGACATGTGAGTCTTAGGTACCCCGTCTAATTTACTCCTCACTTCCATTGGATCCCAAAAAGGTAGCACCAGAAGACTGACTGCAGCGACGGAATGTTTTTTGTTACCGCTCTGTTTGGGCCTGTTTTGGGATGATGGCAATATTCTTCTATGCCACGATGGTGGACCATAATAATTCTCAATACTTCAGTCAACTAAACTAGACAACTGGACTAGTGGGAACAAAGGAAATGTTGTTGTTTTCAAATAAAAGTTAGATTTTATTTTTCATCTCTTATTGTTACATGGACAGTACGGTCAAGTCTGCGTCGAGGGTATACTGTCTTTACCTCCATGTGCATACATGGACATTATATTGCACATTATATTATCGTGCTAATATAACACATACGCATGTGTTCGTGCTAATATATACACATGTTGTATTCATATTATAGTGTCGTCTGTACTCTGCGAACTTGACTTTTTCATGTTCTCAATAACTTGCTCGTTTGTGGCGCAAATAACAAAATATTACAAAATTATCATATTTCATACGAAATAGCTGTTCATGAAAAACATACATACATACGCTCACGCCTGTAATACTTAACGGGGTAGGCAGAGCATTAGTGGTTCTGGAACAACTAGATGCCACGTTCGACACAAATTGTGATGGTTTTCAGATGGAACAAGTAGTAGTGTAATGATGAGAGGTGGTCAGCCTTTCCCCATTAAACAGAAAAAAATCTCGTATCCCATATAAAGACTTTTACTATATACCTGGGAAGAGTAGGTAGCTGGCACATTCTAAGTTTTTCTTTCACTCCCAAAAATTTCAAAATAAGACTTTCGTAGCACTTCGTAGCAAGGAAACTAGTTACCATCACATATGTTTTTTGTAGTAGCTTACGTAGTTCAGCGGCGCACGCTGACCTAAAGCAATCAGTCAGGTTAAGCAACCTATCCAGGAGCAGGGAATCTAATGGGTGACCCAAGTGACAATTTATCACTGAGTTTTACTTTACGTGCTTCAGAGGGCACGTTAAGCCGGCGGACCCGGCTGTTGTCGCTCGAATACGTTGTTAATCCATGCCAGAGGCCATTTGGTGGTTTGAAAACTCTGTTTAGTCAAGTTTGATACACACTTTACCATACTTACACCATAAGAAAAAAGATTTAGGTAGCTTACTAACCGACTTTTTCGTTCATTATTTATCTAAAAATAGAAATCGAAATGTGATCATTTTTCAGTTTAATACTAGAATAGTTATTATTATGGTACCTACTTATACTCCGGTCATATTTAACACGAGAAATGTCTAAACCAACAATCAAACGGCTAGTTCTGATTTTTTCATATGTTAGGACCACTACCAGTATCGTATATCCAAATTTGCAGCTTCGAAAGACCTGTGCTAACTTTGCAGCACTCGAAAAACCGCGAAATTTACGCACTTTTTTTAGTATCCTCCATATAAATCCTAAAACGTATTAAAATTTATACGTTTTTAAAGTAGAACAAAACTGCGAGAACCAGCTTTGTACTAATTGAGAAAAAATAAAAATAATTTTTTTTTTCAAAAAAAGTGAAATTTAAAAAAAAACTAATAAGATCAGGTGGCTGCCAAATCTCAAACGAACAATATGATTTGTTTCACGCAATGTTTTAAACCAAAAAAAGTGCAAAAATTTCGCAATTTCCCCAGTAATTTACCTGAAATCTCAGAAAATTAGCATAGGTCTATCGAAGCTGCAAACTTGGATATATGATACTGGTAGTGGTCCTAACAACATATGATAAAAAATTCAGAACTAGCCGTTTATTTGTTAGATTAATATTCGATATGACCGGCGTATTATTTGGAACCTCGAGAGTTTTCGGTTTCCTTTTCCTATGTTTTCTGTTTTTCGTGCTCTCATTCGAAAACTTTTCTTCTTCTTCTTAGCGCTTTGTCCCGTTTCTCTTTCGAAGAACAGTCTGTTCCCTCAATTAAGTATCCACAATTTTTTCTTGTCTTCTGGTGATAAGGCAAATTAGAATGAACTTTGCTCTTCGGTTATTTAGTGTACCTTTACTTGACTTAGCTCCTTATTACATAACGCAACTCAGACTCTGATCTATATTTAAGTCATTTTGATAGTGAGAGAAAGAGACAATCAATACTTAAATATAAATCAAGACTTGAGTCTTCTATTATAATACGGGCCTTCTTCTTCTTCTTCTTATCGTGTGGGTATAGTCGAGTGTGTGGCTAGCTTGGCTAACCCTGGTGTCAGAGTTTTCAAACCGCCAAATGGTCTCTGACTAATATGGGCCTAAGATCGTGTGAAGTTGTCACATCGTACACCATTACCATTAAGAAAAATATTGTAAAGTAATTCCAAAAGTAACTTTTTTAAAAGTACTTTCAATTTTCCCATAACTACCATACAAATAATACTAACCTATGCTAAGTCTACAGTGTTACCAGTCTCCGGTGAAATCAGCCGCCGCTCGTAAGTGGGTTGGTGAAAGAATCTCTCCGCTGACGATTGCCATGCGCCTGCGCTGCGCATGCCCGTGCGCGTGCGCACTTAGCAACGTTTTTGTTAATGCTGCGCCGACAACACTTGTTTGTCGCCTTGTCACCTTCTATTTGCTATGGCTCATCTTTAAGTCTCTATTGGTTTTTGTTGATAGATAAATTATATTACTAAAATAAATCCAGCTTCTATAAAGACGAGGGCCTTAATTTATTTTTATGACTTCCTATGCTGTATTTGAATATGTTCTTTGTAAATTAGGTGGTACCTATTATAAGTGTGCAATTCAATTTCTGAAATTTAAAATATAAACATAGTGAAATGTTTATTGAATACAGTCATTTGCATTATACCTACTAAAATGGTTCATAAATTAAATTGTTTGGGTAATTATTAACACGCTTCAAAATTAATTGGTAACTAAATACAATATACCTACTCGATGTCTTCGAAAAATTCCAGAATCAGAAAAATGTCATCATCAGCTCCAACCAAGAGGTCAAGGGCCTCACTTCGAAATAGTGAAGGGGATGGAAAACATCACATCAAATATATCAACACATTAAAGTACATGTCGTAACCATTTTAATGTCCTGAAATAATTTCCTTAGACCTAAAGGTGATTTAAAGATTACTTAAAACTATTAATTACGACCATATCTAACTGCCAATTAAATACCAATCAAGTTTAGTAAATAATTGCTTATAATTTCGTAATACTATTGTCTGTTTTTACGATAAAACAAATGAAAGGATATGCCTGATTGAAGGAAACGCGCTGTAGCATTTTAATATGGAAGAAATTAAAATAAACTAAGTATGCATTTGTTTGTGTATTGGTTTTTTATCTCCTACTTTTGGATGACGTGCGTGGGACACGGATCCAATAAGTAAAACCATCTCGTGAATGAATTATAATAAAACGAACAGCATTGTCTCACACCCCCTGAAAGAGAGTGGCTGGAAAACCCTGCCACGGCTTACAATAATCGGCAAAAGCTTTAGGCGATTATTATTATCAAATTAGGGCACAATATCAAGTATAACAGTTAATTTTAATTTTATTTTGTAAGTGTTACCCCGTACTATAAGTGTCATTTCCACCAAAAATACAACTCACGGTTAAACCGCGGTTTTAGAAGCTAATTAGACAAAATGACAAAAAAATAATATGAATACGATATTGTCAAATCTCTTGTTAGCTGCTAATTGTTGGTTGAATAGTTAGCGAACATTGGTTCTGTGGTGTTGTTATGTAGTTCTCCTAAATTAAATGGTTCTCAAATATCGGACGTTAGGTAAGCATTATTTCTCACCAAAAGCCGGCCAGTGCGAGTCAGATTCGGGCACCGAGGGTTCCGTACAAACCTGCTTAAAGGTATTATAGATCCGGGTATTCGATATGAATTTCAACTTAATACCTCTACTACGCGTTCATGAGGATAGAAAATTATTAAAAATATTTTTATTATATGATGTATATGACGGTTTTCGCAATTTTTCCTTTATCTGTGCTATAAGATGTTGCTTCGTACCAAATTTCAAGATTCTGAGTTTACGGGAAGTACCCTGTAGGTTTTGATTCCCTTGCGCGTGTCGAAAATTCACAATTACATCTAAGACGTTATTGATCGCGTATAGCAACGCAAAACAGCTTTCTTCCGGTTTTCCACATAAATAATATCTCTAAAAAAACAATTTCAATTGACATTCACACGTTCTAAGCAAAAACACGAGAATATGTGTGCATTATGACAGTTTTCACATCCGACTTTCTTAGATATCACGTGTGGCGCTGTGTGAACCTTTCTTTAGAGAAATGAGTCTTACCTTTGTTTACTTATGACCTAGATATTTAGAAAATGTAAGAGCTTAATCATTGATCAGTGGTATTTCTTGCTTCCGCGCGTGAACTGATGCATTGTTAATGATAATTATAGAATCTGTGACACTTTGAGTTTTTCGCAATTATTGTTTTTCATTGTGAAGATATTGATTGGCATTTATGTAGTTTAATAGCAATTTTATATGATTACTGTGTACGACACACTTGACTGTTTAAGTCTTCATTATCTTTACATTTATTAATATTTTAACAAATTAATAAACCTGTGGATGAAACAAAATAAACACAAGAAATATCGTTAACAAAAATCTCAGTTTATTTTACATTAATTTACAATTTACTTAAAAGTGGAAAACCTCTAGAAAAATATAACATTCTCCTTATAACTTACAAACCTCTTTATTATGAAATCTCGCGTTAGTTACATTCATTGTCAGTTTTGATACCGTTTTGTTGTAGAAGATTGACTTTATAGATGTAAAAGCTTTATCGTAAGTACCTATAATAAATTATAAATAAAATCACCTTCTAAAAATGAATGAAAGTGACCAAAAAATATTTATCTTAGAGCCAATCCTCTCTATTTGTGCGTATTTTCAAAATACTGTAGAATATTGCACCAAAATTGACAATGAATATCCGTGAGCGAGTGGAAGGATTTTTAGCGACATAATTACAATACAATAAATACTTAAATCCTATCTTAAATAGGTACTACAAAGGTACTTTATAAGGTTCTATCTACACTACACACAAATTGTGGAAAACGCTGCGTGTGAAACACTCTGGTGGATATCTTCCAATGCAAATTACAATCTTTTAAAAGTCATACATTTTAAGATAGAGCAAGTTAAGAAAAAGTTTTTCTGAATTAATGTTATATTTATATTATATACAAACATTCAATTTGCTCAATTATTGTCATATATATTTGAAGATACTTAGATTTTCCTTCGTTTCTATTAACCACTCTAAAAGTTCTATAATAAACACCATATGTAAGAGTTTATTTTTAATGAACTATTTCCCTATGCATAAAAATTCAAATTAAACACTGCATTCGAGAGGCTAAAACAGTAGAACAATTCTTAAAATATCAATCTAAAAAGTGAATTTGCTAAAAGTATGCCCTATTTGGTGCGCCATTAGGCCAGCGTTTCACAAACGCGCGTTCATTCCACACCACGGCCGGCGGTGAGCCAATCACCCGCGACACCGTTTGTCTATACGCGAACTATACATTATCAAAACATCTAGAGCTGAAATCAAATAGGTTTTATTACTAATTTATTAGTTTTAAAACGCTTCCCGCGTTTAAAACTAATAAATTAGTAATAAGAATTTTTAATGGCGCCGAACAATTTTCTTTCTTTAAAATTATTTGTGGTTTTATCTCTGATTTTTGAGAAATTTGGAAAAAGTATTGCAGCAAAATAGGTTATTTTAAAATTAAATGCTATATCTACATCCAGGATACAAAATAAAGATATAATTTGTGAAAAGGGAAAGAAAAGCCATTACCAATTTCATTTTATTATTTTTAACTTTTACGGTTCAATCCAGGACAAGATCTAAATGCCACAATCAATATTGCTTATTCTACTTTGCACATATAACTAATTTCAACATAATTACATTTATTATTGCTTATTCAAAACAAACACAAAAAAACCTAATCGATTTCAGCACTATTCTCAATCAAAATTCGCGGTCCAATTGAGTAGTCGCAGGCGCAGGCAACCGACCCGCTCAAGCGTTTGTACGCGTGATCTCATTTCAATGGTCAATGAAAACATTAGGAAAGCAACATGGAATGTTTCAACTAGGTCTATAAAGTTACTACAAAAATAAGGTAAGAGTAGGTGACGTGATAGGGTTTCTAAATGCGCATTGAATTTATGTATAATTAGGTTATTATGTATTAAATAATTGAAAATAATGAAGACGAATGTATATGAAATATCACGAAGTTAAGTGGGTTAAAATGTTATTTTTAAGTGGAGTTAAAATTGTCTATATATAAATAATAGGAAGGTATAATGTAACCAGATTAGAACATGTCACACTTAGGCTCAGAATAATATGTCGTAACTCCAAATAAATGAAATTATAACTCGAGTTAATTTTATTTTATGAGTGTATTTGCCCTATTTCAAATTGTAAAGAAGTTGAAAAAAATAAGGCATAAATCTAAACAGTTAAAAATGTATCTAATAACGCTCAAATATATGTATTATCTAAACTTCTATTTTATTTCAATAAGAATTTATTAAAAAAATATTTTTTTCTAGTTAACATTTTTCACGGTGAATTAGGTGCCAGATTATCGACAGTAATTACTAATAACAATTATCAGATGGAGGTACGGATGCTTATTTTATTATAAAATCCTGCCCGGCACAGTGGAAGTCAGTAACAAGTTTACATCATCATTTCGTCAGTGGTTCATCGGTCAGGAAGGGTTGCGAAATCTCAACACGCGATTTAATCTTTAACCTATATTTGATTTTACGATTATTTAAGGTAATTCGGCCTAAAATGTGTCGAAGTTGCTTTGAAAAAGTCTTTGTTTGGTATTTGTTACATTGATTCGAGTTTTTTATGAAAGCTAAAACCAAACCATTTTAAGTTCGATAACTTTTTCATTTCATGGTATGGTAAATTGCATGGTACTCAATCAGAATTTGAAATATGAAGATCAGAATCAATGTTAACATTGCACAGTATCACAAAATTACTTAAATCGAAAGATTTTAGTTAATTGATTTTTTAAATGATTGCATAGTTTGTCTATTTTATTGGTATGTCCCATTTTTTAGAGCATCTGTTTTCTGAGTTCAATGAAGTAACATAGCAAAATTGTAAAATTCAAAACAAATTCAAAAGAGATAAAAGCAGATTTTACAGGGGTAACGCACATAATTAATCCCCAACTCTTGTTAGCAAAAATCTGACCTGCCGTGACCTAATTGCCCGTCTTGTTACGCAACACCGGATCGGTATTAGCCGTGTACTTCACTCGCGTTTTTCTTCGTCCGCTTCCCGGACGGCTGTTCCGCTGCTCGCGTGCGCACGCGCATACCTCACACCAACTACAATGTACTGTCTGGAGTGCGTCACGCTGTTTTATTCACATTCTATTTACAACCCTATCTCCAAAACTTATGACACATATTTGTATGGATTAATTCTGGGTTTATTTGATATATGAACATGTTTACGTTTAAGTTAGGTGACTGGCCAATGATTTGTTGGTTGATTGATAGAGCTAAGTTGTTAAATAATGAATAAATTGATGCGTTTCTGTAAGGAATTTATCAAATTCTGGACTAAAAAACGCTCCTTTTAAGGATTTAAAAATTATCTACTTCGATAAATGCAAATTACTGAGCTGACATGAAATAGAAAATGCAGAATAGCTTAATTTATATATCCATATTTCGATTAATTTGGTGTGGTTTAATTCTGCAGCTCTTCTATAACTGTTTCTCTAATTTTTTTGTGTAAATTTAGAAATAGGAAATGTTAGGATGAAATAGACTATAGTGTAATCATTCAGTATGTAAAAATTGTGTTTATACTTTACATGCTAATTTTAAGATTAAAAAGGTATTTCCATCTATACATATTAATTCATAAATTATTGTGATTTGATGAAACGAAGCTTATGATGTTGAAGACAAAGTATTCCTGTGATGAATTTAGGCGGCATTATTTTAATATTTGTGACATGTATAAAATACTGTTAATTTAAACCTTGCACGATTGCGTGCACGATTTTTATCGCACGCTTTGTAAACAATCGCGCGACGGATTAATCTATTAATAACAAATTATGGAAACCACAGAAGAAATTTCAAGAAAACGAGTACAGTAAAGTAAGTTGCAAGATTTTTAGTAGGAATTAATAATAAAGTAATCAATTAAATTAGTTGTAAAACTACTTCAGAGTTTTTGTTAGCCTCGTAAGCTTTGTCTTTGTTTTATTATAATACATATTTAAACGTCTACGTCTTACAGTGTAAAAACTATGCAATAACTTTATTAAGTCTGACTATAAATAGGTAATCGGAGTATAGGAAAGTCTATAAGTAAATAATAATAAAAAGTTTGAAAATACAGATAACAAACATACAAACGAGCTACAAAACGAAAATTACTTGAATTGTGCATAACGATATCGTAGTATGCAATTTAGAAATCAGCTTCGTAGCAAATAGCTACGGGCTACGGTGCGCGTGAGTTGTTTTTGCTACACTCTACACAAATGACAAACTGTGCCAGATAATGAACGTCGAGACATAAGCGAAATAATCGAAGCCTAGTCTACTGAGACGGATTACCACAGAATAAAGACGTACAGAAGGCCAATTTTGCTCACATTTTAAAAACTGAAAAAAGAAGATAGCCTTCAATCTTTCCATAGATATTTATAATGGAACTTTGTAACCAAAACAAAGCAGACGAGTAGGCTAGCAAAATTGGAATACAATTTGTCTCAAATGTAATTACCTATAAACTAGATTTAGCGGTTTGAAAACCCTTAGTCAACTTTGCTACTTATTTAATTAAACTTATACGCTAAAACGTAGTATTAACTGTGCACTGGCTATCTGTACATCCTTATTGTGTCCTATTATACTATATTGGAATGAATTTCAAAACATCAACGTCACTAATAACATTATAAACAATTATCTACATCAAATAAATTTGAAGGACTTAAAACTAGTTAACATTGCACTTTTCCTTAGGAGTTAAACTAAAAGGTTATTAAATGAATAGCTCATAATAAGTAAAAAGACGATTTACCATGTACAATAGCCTAGAATGAGATTCAGCATGGGTTTACATACCTACAGGGTTGTTAAAAAGCTTTTAAAGAGAATTCAGTCATAAAACGAAAATTAACTTTTAGTAGTTCTTCTTGAAACTTTTAAGCTACTAGCAAATATTTGAGTCATTATTCAATAATGAACACAGTGTTTTTTTTCTTTTAAATATACTGGTTTAAACTAATTTACAATGTTTCGTTCAAAGTACCAACCCTGGATACCAGTCGTTCATACACTCACACAACCTATACTATGAAATGCTTCGTTTTTGAGCTACGAGCGTAACCGCTCTCAGACGTCGCTCTAACTCATTCTCTTTTCGTCACATACAGTCCGAGCAGGACACAAAATTCTTAATTAAAGCGACGCCTAATCTCTTCCGATTCTCTTGTGTATTTGCTGATGTTTTATCAAATGCGCTTTTTGTCTGAATGCCTTCGCGCACACGTCGCACCGGAACGGTTTCTCCCCCGTGTGGGTCCTCAAGTGCACCTTTATATTAGACTTGTTTAGGAACCCTCTGTTACAGATCCCACATCGATGGACCGTCTTCTCCTTCCCTAGCAACCCACTCAGTTCTGCCGCTGTCGAGGGAAACGTTAACCCCCCGTGGAGATTCGCATTATTAGCTTGTTTCGCTTTCGCTCGACTTCTTTTACTCTTATTAGATGGAGTAATAGTTGTCGTATGTGCATGTGGGTAGCCTAATAGTCTTTCTGGACTACAAAGGCCGTCATTTTTAAGGCTGAGCGCGTAATGTGACGCGTATCGACCGTTTAAAAGACTACCAACTCCATCTGTCGTTGACACAGCATTACCTGGAGGCGAGGACGTCGTAATCGCTTCCATTCCATAGCTTGTCGAGCTCGGCGCTTCTTGCTTCACTGGAGGACCATTTTGAAGCCTGTTTTGTAGTAGTGGCATATATCCATGTGTTAATAACGTCTGTAAAGTCGAGCCGGCTTGTCCAAGGTTCTTTTGAAATAACTCCTGAGTTTTCGTAAAGTCCTGGTTTTTGCATGAGAATTCTAAATTGTTGTGATGATTTGTCTGAGGTGTAGAGAGTGGTGAACTTGAGAGACCAAAATCTGCAAGTTCCTGAGAAACGATTTTATCACCGTGCTGACTGCAGGCTCCTCCAAACCAGGCGTCGATGTCCATCCAACTGTCTCTGGAATCATTCTTGTCCGGGTCGTCAGGTTGCGAGGGTACAGGGGTTTCTCCCATAGCAGACCCGATGATCGCTGCAATATCCTCCATCGAGCTAATATCATAAGCCAGGTCCTGTTTCTGATTGTCGTCGAAGATTTTTGCGGGCGGGGAGCATGATGCGGCCATGGAATCTGGTGCTCCAGGAGGGGTGGTATCGAAGGGCTTAGTATCATCCAAGGCGAAAGGCTTAACATCTTCCAGATCAGAGGGTTCCGCTTCAGGGAGAGTAGTAGAAGAGACGACGTCATTGTTTTCTCCGTAGCCGCTTTGCGTTGGGTAGTTGTTATTTTCTTCTGGGAGGCGTTGAGCGATGGCATGGTAGTGGTGACCCGAGATGCCATTGATGGAGAGATGTCCGGTGTATCCGGTGAAGGGGGGGAGGGGTTTGAGCTCGGCGAGGGAGGGCGGGGCGAGGAGGGAGTCTAGCAGGTCGTGCGGGGGCGGCGGGTCGGGCTCGGGCTTGGGTTCCAGCCAGCAGCCCAACACCAGGTCGTCGGGGCACTTCATGCGCTGCAGCCCCGCGCCCGCCCCCACCGACACCCCTCCGCCGCCATACTTGGACGCCGCCACCCTGCCGCGTTATCTGCAACAACAAATCGACATTAGATTCAAGTAAAGTTCTATAATGAAAACTACATTTACCAGTAAATTTTAAGAAAATGGAAGTCTGCATTTTAAACTACATACAAATAAAAAATATGGAGGTCTTTATTTTAACGCAGCTTCTTTAAACACAGGAAATCTTTGAAAAATTTGACAGAAGAGCTCTTTCCCATCACTAGCTACAATAAAAATGAATACAATTAGAACTTGGAGCTTCGGTGCAACTTGGGCCTTATCTTAAGTATTATCAGGCTTCTGATTTCCTCCCTTAGGGGTACTGAATCACAAAGGTAAGTAATCAAAAATTACAACTGGAACTGTGTTTACTCGTAATTCACAAAATTAGGCATGCTATTTGTCAGAGTTTTAGCATTGAACCTTTTGAATATCTTGCGAATTTCAAATTTCAATCGTCACGAAAATTTGCTAAAGAAATTTCCTCACTAAAGCCCAGAAACAGTTCAATATCAAAGGACGTATACAAAATCGCGGGCCGTAGCCAATTCTGAAATTGTGATTGGGTTAAATAGACGCATGCGCAATCAAGAACGCGCTATTATTAGGGTTGGCGCTGACTACCTACAACCAGAAACATAAAATTTTTATTTTATTTTTATTTCGGTGTAGCAGTTTGCCTGATTTTCTGAAAACGTTGGACCGATTTTAACACGGACATCAGACTAATGGGGTAAGTAAGTGATTCTGTAGGAAAAATGGATTACAAGGTTTTGTTTTTTGTAGAGATTACATGTTCTAGAAATACGGACCTAAAGAACTAAAATTATAGTAAATATTGCACTGTATAAAACCTATAATGAATCATATATTTTTTAATATCAGCGTAACACAAGGAATTCGAAAACAGTCACTTACGCCACCTTTGCTCTTAGCGTCTGATTTGACAATTGTTCTGTAACTCCTATGTTTGTTTGAACTGTATTTATAAACAAATATAGTATAGAGCTTGTTGGTGCAGATTTTGTGCAGTAGTAATGTTACTGCTTTAAAACGCATACTTTTCCAAAAACAAAGTTTCCTAGCAGCCCTCAGTGTAATAGCTTCCATTTTGCCGGCGCGCGCGCCGCCACGCTCCGTCGATCAACACGGTCCGCTCAGACACGAGGTACTTTTATTTACAACTATGCTACTACTACACCAACCCCATATTCTAATTAATTGTAATCATGTAAAAAGGACACTTTATGAGCTTAATTAATTTTAATTTATTTCTTAACCTTTTAAACCATGTTACGTCAATGATTATTACACTAATATTATATTAGGTGACATTAAGTGGGTCTTTTGAAGTAATAAACGTATTATTATTATTTTATTCAAGAATACCTTTCTTTCCTATTGCTGGGGATTATTAACTTGTGGTAGCATATTCTGTAGGATTTCAGTGTATTTATTTGAGCCAGGCCTAGGATTGTATCCGAACACCATTTTTATTCTTCTTCATGCAACGGGACTAGCCATGTCATTAGATAATTTTTGTGGTGTGTCACAAATGTAGCCTTTGGTATATAACTTTTCTACCAAGTTTATTGTTTTCTGTCACTACAAGAATCAGCCAGTAAACAATGTGGAGAGGATAGTATTTTTGTCTATATTTGTGTCTCCTAAAGGACTCCGATGTTAGTAAAACCTTTAGTTCTTTAATAATTTTGAGCTGTGGCGATACAAAAACAATGAAACGCTTTGTTGTAATCAGGGTGACCCATAATATTCATAAATATATATATTGTAAAAACATTAACACATTAACGCCCGCCCTAAACCCTCGGATGTAGAAAGCTGAAATTTGGCCCAAGATTTCTTTTATAACGTAGACTAGAAAGAAGAACGTAGTCCCGGGTGTCCCCTAGTAATTTATAAGCGTTGACTCTACTAAACTTGTTAGGTTAGAAAAGTTTACTGATTTTAAATATTTACAGTTATGCTTCGCAGTACATTCAAAGGTGGTATAAAATTGAGTTTATATTACAAAACGGTCGTAAAATAAAGATAAATACTCGGATAGGTTATCATCGATCGACTTGGATAAGTAATCTAAGTAGTATGCTTAATTAGCCTGCTACAATTACTAGAGTATGCACATTACATTACAGAAAAAAATATGCGGTAAGGTAACTTAGTATTTTCTATTATTTGGCGACTCTAATTAGCAATTTCTGTGTAAATTAGGGTGCTTTATTGTTTACCTTAACCTTTTCACCGCCAAAGTCTGATATATCAGACTTTTAAGTTTCGTGTGTTCGTCGCTAAAGTCTGATATATTTTTTTTTACTTTAATATCGTTCACCAAGCGTTCACTACGCCACAACATAAGAAAATAATAATTTTTTGATGGGCGTGGGGTGGGCGTTTTTGACGAAAACTCTTGGCACTGAAAGGGTTAACTTTATGAGTTTAGAATTACGTACTGCTTTATATTTACTCGTACATTTGAAGAAGTATTTGTATTTCGGTTATGATTCCATGCTTGGCTGGGAGAGAAAGCAGAACAGCAGCAAAGCCTGGAAAGGTTAAGGAAATAGACAGTATTTAAGTATTTTGCTGAAACGTGGAGAAAGGCTGACAGCCATTACATTGCATTGCACTTTAGTTTCATATAATAAATGCCGTCAAGTGGTTTGAGAACTAGATTCACAATGTGTCGGGAATATTTTTATCGAAACAAATCGCTTCTGCCGCCTTCGTAACCCAGACTACGTAACTAGTTTATAGGATTACTTATTAAGAAGTTTGAAACATATTGTAAAGTTTTCTTGGCACGATTTTCGTTCTAAAGAGTAACTGATCTTAAATATTTTTAATATCTAAACAGGTTATGCACTGGTGTTACAAATTCTATACGATCCAACTGCACACTGACCGGGTTCCGTCGAAATCAGGGTGCAGATTACTATGCACTATAATTACAGTGGCCAACGCCAGCGCTAACCTATTGGTAAAACAAAACAATGCTGTTATTTAGCTTGATGTTGTTCATCATCTATTTGGATGCTGCGCTCAAAGACACTCAAATTTCGATCTATACTTAAGTATTGATTATCTCTTACTCTCACTATCAAAATGACAAAGACGACTGCTATTCAAGTAAAGATCAGAGTCTGAGTCGCGTTCTGTAATACGGATCTTAGTGAGCTCCGGTGAGCAGTAGATATGGTACAGTGACTTGTAATGCTGCCTATGAATCGACGGTTCGTTTCCCGATTTGGAAAACCATATTTATTGTTTAGTGTAGTAATTGTTTTTTTTTTTTTAAGTTAAATTATTGTAAAAGCATGGGACGTCTTTGCTTAGCAATTGGACCTGACATTCTAGATTAAAAAAAATAAACTCCAATGGAGAGCATTGTAAATAGCATAAAAGTATTAACAAGAAGGGCACAGACATCAAGTCTGTAGATGCGTGATATCTTTCATGAAATAAACATGTTTTTCGTAAAAATCAGATGTTTGCCTCATGTTCGTGTCCGTCTTTGTATGTGTCCCAAGAGACCCACGATGATATAAAGGTAAATCTTAGTGCCGGCAGTCTGTGTGTAGATTTAAGACCCAGCGGAATTTATTAGTTTAAACACTTATCTCTCTTATGGCTCACGTCATTTTCAACGGGAGTTAAAAAGTGCCCTTAACATTGAACACCTACATTTAAACAACTTTGCAGTTCCAGAAAAGAGCAATACTTGTTCTCAATTGTTAAGGCCTGAAAACAGTTTCTCTAAGACTTCAGTTTTTACGCGAATCTATGAAAAGAATGCGCAACTGTGGCGAGCGACATAAAAAAATAAAGGCAACGCACTGTTAGCCAACGGCCGCACGCAACAACAGAAATAAGTACTTGAAAAAAAACTAATACTATTAAAAAGATTATAGAGAAATAGATTGGTCTCGCGCTTGCGCCGTTTAACCTTGATAGTTTTCGCAAATTTGACAAGACATTGCAGGTTGTTGTCCTATTGGTGCAATGACAGCAAAAAATAATTATTCTATTGCATTTGAGACGACGTGACAATCGATGGAAAATTGTTTTCTTATAGCCTTGCTAGTGATTTAATTTAGAAGTTAATGGTTGCCTTGCCTTGAATATTTAGTAAATATAAACATTTTTTTTTAACTTACTTATAATTTTCCGGTTGACTAGAGGATGCCCCGGGACTTCATTGCCATAGGAATTTTGTTAAGGTAGTGTACAATTTAGGCTTTCTAAGTCTCAAGGTTTAGGCTGGGCGTTTTAGTAAGTCAGGACCCTGCATTCTTATGTAGTAAAAAATAAGGTGAAAAACCTGCAATTTTGTTTATCTTTATTTTTTAAATCTCAATTTTGACGAGCCTTGGTACATCTACTTACGCTCACTTTCTGCCCAGTTTCATAAAAAATGCCCGAGAAATGTTTCTCAGTTCATGGGCAAATTCACATTTACACATGACGTCACGTTCACGTTGATTCATGTACAGTTAAGAGACGGGGGATGTCTTGCTTTGGGGTATTATTTAATAAAATATATAATTTAGATAGATAGATAGATATAACTTTATTTAACTGCTTCCAAACAATACAAATAAGTAGAACAACATAAAACTTATCTAAAGCAGTAAAAATGGCGCTGACTCAGCATGTGCTGTAGCACTAGACTGAAAAGCTGATTTTCAGTCAGTACCACATTGTGTTGTTGCGTCGAGCGCAATTTCAAGACAGCTAGACATATACAATACCAGTGCAAAAATCAAGCTTTTCCATAATGTCGGAAAATTCTTGGCACGACAAACTAAAGAACTTTTTTAGTTTCATGGCATCACCAAGTAAGTTTTGTTTTTAAAGAAAACATTATCAGCTACCAAGACATCATCAACGCTATAAGTGACCAATTGTGTCCGCCATCCCATCCCATAGCCAGTTTACAAACCAGTACCAAGAATTCCTCTATGATGTGGCCACCAATTCGGAACTCACCTCAAATTGGCCAAAACTAGATCTTACATTTGTCACGACTTTCACTAGGAACGAGTCATCGGAGCGGAAAATATACAAATTGTCACAAAAATTACTTTTACCCAAGAAATGCTAATTTTTCTCGCCAAATGTTGTTTTGTGGAGCGCGACAAATGACGATCGGCATACAAAACAAAAGTCGGTCGAAAACACAATATCTATTGTTATTTCTAGTTGAGTTTTTAGTATAATCTTAACATATGTATAGCGTATACTTAGCAAGTGGTTACTCGAAAATATGAATAATCATATTAGTATTTGACCTAGAAAGTTGACGAAATGGAGATGCTAGAGCTTGCTAGAGCGCGACTGAGTAACTTTTTGAGAAAATTTACATCGATTATTTTACAAATTGTTTAATTTCATACAGCAGCCTAAAACTGACCGTGAATTCATTGGTTTCTGTAAAAAATGCAACCATGGGAATAAATTTCTCAGCTCCAGAGTTATTCAGATAATAAGTCAATTAAAATGAGGAAAAAAGGAAAATTGTATGATTGAGTTAAAAAGAGCAACCCTTGGAGTTTCTTGTTTATTCTTCCTGAGAAGATTGCACCTTTGCAAATAGGTCCAGAGTTAAAAATGCTAATGTAATTTATGACTTCGACTTCTTTTAAGGAACATCCTGAATGTTCTATGAATTTTTGAATTTAGCTTTGAAATTAGCTTTGAACCATTTTTCTAAATATTGAATCAGAATAATAATGTCCGTTGCGTCAAATGACCACACGGTAGTCTCACTACCCTAAAGGGTAATAAAAGCCCAAGGTATTTTCAAGGTATTATAATGGATAATTGGATACGGATGATTTTTTTTATTTTCCTTGGGGAAAATTGTTTAGTTTCTTAGGGAGGATCACTCCCTTAATTTTTTTACAAATACATAATTTAATAAAGGCTACAGTAAATTTTTCCATTCAAAATTACAAAAAAAAATAAGAATATCGTTTCAAGAAGTATTGAAAGAAAAACAAGAAAGCATTACTTCATCTAATTAGTGAATAATTGCACTCAATGAAATGGACACTCATTCATATGTGCAAGCGCAAGTCAAGTTCAAAACACATTGTCAAGGCCAAACAGTCAGCTGTTTTATTAATTAAAAAACACATTGCCTAGGAAAGTACGTGTGTAAGTAGTGAAATGAAAACCGCAACGATTTGTTGTGAGTTAAAAGAGATTGTCATTTGTTACTCTAATGCTATTTCCAATTGTCTAGCCTTGAGGTAGGTTTAAAACTGGACTCGAAAAGTAGGCATCGACAGAAGCGGACATCTATTGTGGCGAATCACCACCGTGAAAATCGAAAACTCGATCTACATTCAAACGACTTCCGATCGTATTACAACAGGTCAAGGTTGCTATTCGGACCGCGGCGCCGGCGTTTACGACCTATTAGCAACCGCGCCGCAGTTTACGCCACTGACACACTTCCGTATGAGTACCGTTAACTGACACTATTTTACTTATATACTCATCTCTTTCACTCTCGTTTGTATTGTATAGGTTGTTTCGGTTGGCGCGCGACAAATTTTCGATGCGGGCGCAGCGTGTGGGTTGGCCTAAAAATTAAGTTCGTGATAGGATTTTTTTTGTGAGAATCCGCTTCAGGGAACCCATAAAGTTGGTCACGGGGTCAGGTAGACCATAACACACCTCATGGCAGGTTGGATCCTTTATTTATGGCCTTTGTGTCATAAATTTACTATTAATAGCAGTGTTTACGTTTAGAAACTATTTGATGCATGGCTGTTGTCGATCAATAGGAATGGGGTTAATTTTTATGGTGTATGGCCTATTCTATTGCAAATTTTTCTAGGTAGGTCATGTGTGATTCTGAAATTGGTATATGTTTCTTAATTTAAACATGTCATATGAGCAAATCAATTAAAATGAAAGTAAAAAAAAAAAACATTATTGCTAGTTACGTGTTTTTTCCTCCTCAAGGTATTATATGTACTCACAGGTGATGAGAGTTTGTTTTTTAAGATTTTTTTGACGAGCCCATTCCTGGACCTACGAATTGGTCTAAGATGTAGATATCGCGCTCTGTAAATTAATGTAATGTCTATAATAATAATCAAATAAACGCTACACAGTGAAAGGTCTACAGTAAGGTTTTCCCTTGTATCGTGGGTCCTTTGGAAAATATACATATAAAGACAGACACAAACACTCGTGATCCGAGAACAAACATCTGCTTTCAACCCAATTATTTGGCCCAACCGCGAATTGAACCCAGGACCCGTCGATCAGGAGATAGCGCCACTACCACTTGACCAAACTGGTATATTCCATTGCTGTGCATACCTAGGCCTCCACATCGCCGCCGCGATAAGCGAGCGGGGGGGCTACCACCTAAGCGAAGCTGATGCTGATTGAACGAATGAAATGATGTACATTGCTGTATTTAGTTCATGACGTTAATCAAGGTCTCTTTATGAAGAAGCAATCGACAACATTCCATTCGTTCACCCAGCATCAGTTTCGCTTAGGTGGTAGGTTGTGGGTGAGCACTGAGCCAAATCTCTCATCTTTTTCCCCAAGTTCGCCACATCCTCACTCGATTACAAAGAACTCGCTCCACCAGTCCTAGAAGCGCTCGTAGATCTTTTATCACGAGCGTTTCCGTGCTTCGGTAACGTGCCCTCCGAAGCAGGTCGTTAAAACCAAGTCAGAGGTCATTTGGCTATTTGAAAACTCTGACACCAAGGTTAATCAAGTTTACCACAAACTTGAGAATATTTACACGATAATAAAAAGAAGTCCTTAATTAGCTAAGCTGAAGTAGAACAAGTTGCACCGTTTGCGTTAAATAAGTAAATATTCTTAGACAATTGACAAAACGTCATCTAACTTCAAACTAAGCAAGGCTTGCACCATGGGTTGCTTGATAACTGATATATTTCTTATTTACTTTATTTTATTTATTTAACAGTTTATTGGACTCAGTAAAAAACACAAATATTAATACAGACAAATAGAAAAACGAACACAAAAGGCACAGCTTATTTCTTAAAGAAATTTCTTCCAGCAGACCTGGAACAGTGAGAGGCGTAAAATAAATAAAGACAGACGTGCACAATTAACCAATGAAATCTAAATAAATAAATAATAATTAAATAAAATCTTTATTTTCACCAAAAAACAGTTTACATTATTGATAGGTACGGGGGCTGGATTCTCCTTTTAAGTTTTTTTAAAACTTGTGTTAGGAGGCACCGCTCTTCCTTTAGGTGTCACATACATCATAAATACTAATATAAACTACATAAAAATACAACTACACATACATCGAAAGCGGCCTATTCGCTTAGGAGCTACGTAGCACAGATAGACACACTGAAACATAGATACACACCTCCAACTTATAACAACCCTTTTTTTATCGGAGGTTAAAAATAGGACAGTTTGGCTCAGAACAGGATAAGCCTTTGCCTAGTAATGGGAGACTGTTACAAAAAAAACATGGATTCATCAAGTGATTGGTCGAACCGTCTCATCGCATTAAACCCTGCCGTCAAAACCGTCGGAACAGACCCGCAAAAGAATAATAACTATTTCAAGTAAAGAAAAAAATCCCGTTACAATCTAAATACACGGTGATCCCCATAAAACAGTGGGCTTTGTGTCGGCTCGTTTCAAGTCCTGCGCATCCTAATTGCCTAATACGTATAAGTGTTTGTCTGTGGACCGTTACCTCCTCACAACGGGTTCCCAAGGATTGTAGTGATTGTACGTTTTTAGCGTAACTAGTACTCTGTACTTAGTATTTTTGGGTCACTATTATTAGTGGTTTGAGCGAGTGGTTGATATGACGAGGAAATTATTATGAAAACATTATATCTTTTTTTCTATAGTAACGAATAAATACACGCCCGCCTTGTTAAAAAAGTAAAAA
Organism: Aproaerema taeniolella; assembly: GCA_949987775.1. NCBI lineage: Eukaryota > Metazoa > Arthropoda > Insecta > Lepidoptera > Gelechiidae > Aproaerema > Aproaerema taeniolella. The sequence continues at coordinate 21,825,678 of OX465248.1, forward strand.
CATATCTAAACAAATATTTTAAAGAGAAAAAAAATATATTTTTATATGTAGCATTGTGAATATTTGGTCAAATATTTTTGAAATAATTTTTCTGAGTAACATAGGCTACATTATTTTCCTGAATTCCCACGGGCACTCTTAAAATTATAGCCTAGCTCAGATATTTGTGTACTAGATTGTAACAACACCTAATTGTTATAACCTATTGTGTATTCCAATAAATAAATTAATTTAAGTCCCGGGCGGAAGCTAGTAGTGAAATAAAGAAACTTACACACACACATGAATCCTGAAAAAATTCACTCCTTTATTTGGGCTGTCGTGTATGTCGAAGTACCCGTAACAGATTATGAGCGTAATATAAAGAACAGTTCCAAATTACCAGGGTGTTGCCGTCTCTATTAGTCGCCGAAATCAGGTATACGTGATCAGTGGGCATGTAGGCTGGGCTACAGTTGGGCCCAATTTTGGGTGGCCAGTTTGAAGCCTGCTTTGACAGCAATGAAAGTATCTGATAACAAGGTACTCGTGTTGTGCAGGTAAAGACAAAAGTAGAGTTAGTCTTATGGTGAAAAATAAATACGTTGATGGCATTTATACGTTTAGGTTATAGCCTCAGTAAGAAAAGTTGGGAAAATTATACGGAAATTTTATGTGGTTGATGTATTCCTCCTAGCGCTAATCCTATTTCAGATTCGGGGTAACTTTGCCCATTATCCTGAATTTATCAGATCGTGTAAATTGACTGCTGTCTGACCTCCGGATGAGATCTTGATTATACTTGCAATCGAGTGGTAGTGGCGCTGCGTCTTGATCAACGGGTCCTGGGTTTAATTACCAGTCGAGTCAAACGTTCTTGCATAAAACAGATATTTGCTCTCGAGTCATGAATGTTCGTGTCAGTCTTTGTACTCGTATATGTTCCAAGGGACCCACGACAACCTTAGTGTGGGCCTTTGAGTGTATAGCGGTTAAAAAAAATCTCCTGTATGTACAGGTTTCCTCACAAAGTTTTCCCTCACCGTAGTAAGAGCATCGATTATTTTTACATGTCGGTAGGTTTTTTGTTTCAAGTAATAATGATCTAGGTACTCCCGTTATCGATAAGATATTGGTTTTTAGCAATGGGCCGCTTTTTGTACTCTAACATATTCATTTTTGGTTGCTTTTGTTAATCGTGTATTTCATTTTGCATTGGTGTGCAATAAAGTATATTATTATTAATACTGTTTTTATCTTTCCTATGACGAAGGCAGGTCATTTTGTAAGTCATGCGTGGGGACACAGATCCCACACGCAGAGGCCCCTTCGAGATTCCTAATTATTATTATTAGATACTTACCAGGGATCAAACGTTTTTCCCTGGGACAACCAGGGACAACCCATTAATCCTTAGAATGCTCCATTTACTGACTTATGAATTTTAATTTACTTCCAAAGAATACATCAGTCAAGGAATAGAGTCATTACTTTTTGTCGGGAACCCTTTTCTATTCTCTCTTTTGCATAATGCATGGGACACAATGCGGATACAAATGTTTTGTCAGTTTGTTTGTCCTGCCTTATTTATACACCGACCTTGAGCATACAAATAACGTTCACATTTGCATAAAACTAAAGTTTCGATTTTTTCAGGAGTTCCTTTAATTTAGAGAATTACGTTTCTGCTTATTTTTTCCCTTTAGATTTGCTACTGTGTAAAGAAATACTATTTGTCAGGCTTATTTAGAAAATTAACACTGGTACCTTTTCGTTTCCGTATAAAGTTTTATGCCGGAACATGAGTATTTTGAAGTTAAAAATTGAAAAATATACAGAAATGAAGTTTGTGTAAAATCATAGCTAAAATTCGATACGGGGTATCTCCACACATGGTCAAAACATTTTTTTGAGTTTAATATGCATAACACATAGTTTTGCTTACAAAACATCTAAAGGCAATGAGAATAGTAAACATTATGAGTTTTACTCACTGTCCCGTGACGATGGCAGCAAATTACGAAATACTAATTTTCATCTACTTTATTATGTATAAACTGAATGAAAATTTGTTTTCGGCTGAAGTAGCATTGATCTCTAACTGCCGTACTCAGAGACGTCAATTAAAGTTAAGTACTGTTAAACTTTGATGTTGTCTCTTTCACTCTTGTTGATATTAACAAGGATAGCATGACATTTAATAACTTCTTAACTTTAATTGACGTCTCTGAGTACGGCAGTAAGTGATAGCCTTTTCTTGTTTTCAAGGTTAGCTAAAAATAGCTCACATTTCGAAGTTGTTGTGCAGTGAATATATGAAGTGGTGACGTAAGTAGTATTCAGCGGAGGAGCAAGGCCGCGGAGGTCGCTCCCCCGAGCCGGTGCGCCGACCCCGCCGTACCACGTGCGCCCGCGCACCGAACGACCGACCGGCCGGCCTGCAACTCGCGCGCCGACCGAAATATGGGAATAAGTTGACGTTTTTTTAATTGCGTTGAATAATAGGTGTACGATTTGAATTCGATAGTACACCTATGCTAGTTTCATTGATTTTTTAAGTAATACCTAATCTAGTTGTGCAATTACGAGTCATCCGCGCAAACTAAGTAATTGTTCAAGATAACACTTAACATCTACCTGGCTAAAACTTTAAACCAGGTAAAATAGTCTACCTTTCCGGTTTAAAGTTTAACAAAAATACCAACGCAACTATATAAAATTAAATAGTTTGATAAATGGTACATAATAAAAGTGTACCTACTACTAGTTCTCATTCTCGAGATTTTTTCTGGCTGAGGCCGAGCATCTGATTACGTCGATATTAGGACGCACAGGTATAGTTCCGGGAGACAAGTCTACGAGACAAAGTCATGAACGGAAAGCATATAGTGATCGTGTTTGTCGTAAAAATGTATCGGAACAGCAAATTTTTCTGCTATTAGAGAGTTTACTCCCGTTGCACAAAAATTAGAGGGAAATAGAATACTAATTGGTGAAGTCATTCAATTCAACTTTTTGAATCGCGAAGATCTAACATTATATAAGTATATTTTGAAAAATACAATCGTAATTTTGCCGATGTCAGAGTACAATACAATACAATAATACAATACTCTTTATTGCACACAAAAAAAACATAAAACATAACATTAAACAAAAACAAATGTTCATGATATGTAGTGTACAATCCGGCGGCCTTATTGCTATAGAGCAATTTCTTCCAGGTAACCAGGGGTGAAGGAACCGATACAGAAGGTGAAGCGGTAGACGTGCAAAGAGTAATATACCTTATACATATCTATACCTAAATATATAACATATACATACACACAAATAAATGATGAAAAACATTAAATATTACATATATATACATATCTACTATACATACATATCTAGACACGTGAAAAAAAACGAAAAAAAAAAAACGTAAGAAAGGTGCTAGTAAATGACAACTTGCAAGTTTAAGGAGAAGGTATCAATCAGGAAGGGATAGGAAATGAGCTTTTAGATTAGATTTGAAAGAAAAGAGTATTTTAATTAATAGAAATTAAAATAATTGCGAAGTCGCCGATGGAAAACCCTTAAGGGTTGTAATATGTACGTCAAAGCCTCGTCCGTTGATCAGCCTGCACCGCTAACAGGTGCAGGCTGAGGAGGATGATGATTTTGGGGTACACACCCCATGTGGAGTCATCCCTCAATATGATAAATAAAGGAGAATTAAAATCACTTCGACTTCCAAGTGACTTTGAATCCCATAGTAGTCTCCAGAGCAGAGCTAACTGTAAACGACCAGATTCCCGGGCTATCCCGAAAAAAAAGAAATAACTTAGTACATTGACCTCCAACCGGACTGGTTTCGGCCAGTGACCACATTCGGAAGGATGCCGTAGCTCGGGGTGGTAAGGAACTTTACCATTCCGTGTTTTTAGGTTATTGACTCTAGTTTTTTTGAAGGACTAGTATTAATTGGAGGTCCCGTTTCATTTTTTTGTTAAAGGGCATTGCTTTTTTTTTGTTTGTGGATTAAGTTAAATGTAATACTGCAGAATGATTTTTTAGAAGAGTGTTGTTTTTTCAATGCTGTGTTTTTAGAATTTTGTGAAATATCGTTTTATTTTTAAATGTAAATTCGTTAGCACTGCACTGGTAGGTGTTGTTTATGAATCATTTGTAGCTTCACAGTTATGAAATATATACAAATATTACTTTATAACTAATATTCTAAGTGTTTCAAAACGAATAATTACAGTATATTGATCAATCAAAAAGTCAAAAGTCAAAAATGTTTATTTCATAGAACATACAAAGTGCTGCTTGAAAACGTCATAAAAATACATTAGAAAAATTAATATAAATCATTGAGCAAAATAGTGAATTACATTAGCATTTTTGACTTTGCGCCTATTTGTAAAGGTAATAATGATATCTACACGACTGATACGACATGCGACCGATTTTTGTCACTACCTGTCACTGTCATCTGCATAGCGCAAGAGAGATGTACTGACAACCGATCTTTCGAAGTATCGGTCGTATTTTTTCAAAATTGATGCCCAGATAATATATGAAAAGAGCACCCCTCGGAGTTTCTTGTCTAATCTTCTCTGAGGAAGACTACACCTTTGCGAATAGGCGTAGCGTAGAGTCAGAAAAGGCGAATACGTATGAATGTATTTAAATCCTTTAATGAAGGTAATTTTGAATTATTTAAAGTAACATTCTGAACGTTCTATGAAATGATTCTATTTCGACTTTGACTTGTAATGTATTACCAAAAGTAAAATTCAGGTAATCAAAATACCACTATGCAAAGTTTCGTAAAGTTTTATTCGTAGGTCAACGTTCTTAGTAGATGAAGAATCCAGTGGATGCTCTTCTCAATCACTACTAAGAACGAATGTTCATTGTCCAGATCCATCATAGATCTAGTGAGAAATTTTCTTTACAGTAAGAAGAAGAAAAAATTAATTTAATAACCAATATTTTGGAAAAAATTGGAATTGAACCACAAACTTAGGTAAAGAATAAATGGCATCATACGCCCACACTAAACTTAATGGTAAGACAAATATATGGACAATATTTGAAGAACTTCCTGTTTTTTTAAGTCAAACAAACCTTTTGTAGACTAGGTAATTGGATTAATTCACTTGACGTTGATACGTTTTTCATTACCTGTAACAAAAAAATATATATGAGAAATTGGTTTTTAATTTAGTATGACGTTAAAATCAACATAAGCTGACAAAAGCCAATGACAATATAAGAGCTAACTAATATGAAGTTAGCTTATGTTAAAGGACATAATGTTGAGAAGGTTAAATAAAAAAATACAAGTAAAATGATTTGGAGTTTGACAAAAACTACTTCCGGTGTTCTTGTGTTTTCCTTTTACCTTAGGTTGCCTGGAAGAGATCGCCATTTAGCAATAAGGTCGCTTTTGCACACTTTCAGTTGTAATTTTGTTTTGTATGTTTTTTCCTTTAGAAGTATGCAGTCAAGTATTTATCTATCTACCTAGAGGTCGCGTAAGATTGCCTTTACCCCCACGGGAAGATAGTAATAATAAAAATTAAAGCTGTGTGTTATTGAAGTGTAAATATTTTTGTTGGTCGGGAATCGAACACACAGCCTTCAGATCAGTAGACAAGGTCTTTACCGACTAACTACCAGGCCAGTTATCACGTTACTACGTACATTACTGTGTATACTGAACTTTTTTTGTCGATTGCCAGTTTTATAAGCTTTCCGTCCGGGAATTCATTTCCTTGGGGATTCGGGAAAATTATGTTGCCTGTGTGTTGATTCAGGGTGTCAGCTACCTCCATACCAATTTTTTATCAAAATGGTTCGTCGTTTGAGCAAGAAAGAGTAACAAACATCCATACATCCTCGCAAACTTTCACATTTATAATATTAGTAGGATAGGGTCCTTGATCTCCAAATATCCTGGATCATGGTCTACGACGCAAAACGCTAGCAACAAGGCAGTTTCAGTCTTTGTTAGAAAGATACGGACGTCGTCAGTTACGCTGCAGCCGATTAATGCACCTGACTACACCACACTGAACACAAGCTTATGTTTGTATGAGTGTGTGTCGTGACGCATGCGCTGCCCGCTAGACCGGTGTGACGTAGCGCCACTCCCGCACATACAGGGGGATACTAGATTACTTCTTACAGTCGGTCAGCTGGATCGGTTTATTGTTAGCTTGTTAAAATACCAGCAATTTGCTCGCGGCCTCATCATTACAATACGCAAAATTCGCCTTTGTAAATTTTCCATCCGTAAAATGGGCATAAAAACCATTTTTGTCACACGGGCATCTTAGTAGCATGTTTTCATTTTCAAGGCAGGTTGCCAGGGTTTTCAAATGTTTTGATAATTTTACTCCCTTTCTTCCTAAATCTATGATAGTTATAATCAAATATGAGGCAAACTTGTCAAATAGGCCTGATGTAACTTGGTGTAACGATTTAGTTTTTTCTTAATTTCATAAGAATTAAGAAAAACGAATTTCAACTAAATAATAAAACTGTCAAGTTTTATTGTTTTATCAATTTCGCTGCAAGTTCCCCAGTCCCCACACCCTGTGCACTGTGAGTGCGTCTGCGCGTCAAAGGGCAAGATGGTCGGTGGTACAGTTAGCTGCCATTGTTTACTGGGCACGCGCACGCGTCGCTGCACGCTCAGCTACGTCTGTAACTGATGTTCTGATCTAGACTGATGGTACTGGTTTGCATATACTCGTTATGGTTGTGAATGTTATCAATATTTGTAAAGAAGAACTTGCGAGGAAAGCTGCGAGTGTATTGTTTTTCATTCTTTGTGCGTGGAAATGTTGAGAAATTTAGCTTAATTCTTTGGTCTATTTTGTAAAAGAAATCTTTCTGAAAAGTTCCAATTTTTTAGGTTTAGGAAATTGAAATTGAAAAAAGCTTGGGCTGGGTATTTCTGATATAGATAGTTACTGTTTTTAATTACTATCTTGAAACATATTAAGATAACCAGTAGTTTGCATTGTAGTATCCTTTATAAAAACACAACAAACTGTAAAATCACATCTTATAGACCCAAAAACATATTTTAAACAAAGTGTTTCATTTTTGGACTTGTCTTACTTTTTTCATATAAAAAGAAATGTGCATTCAAACAAGAAAGGGACTATGCAAAATCGATAAGCCAGCAAGAGTGACATACAAATGTGGTTTGTAGCCACACTATCAGCACCAGACAGGCATTCAATACTTCACTGTCTCGTTAAAGCGATTTCATTTCGTCATGAACATGTGTTGTGGTTGTAGGCTACTAAAGTTGACTATTTATGGTATTTTAGCTCATTTGAAAAGGAACACCTTTTCACTATTTTGCATGTTGACGAGTAGCTTGATAGTTTGACAAGATTATCTGTTTGGCTATATCTATCTATATATGTAAAAATGAATCTCTAATTTCCTTGGTCATCGCATCACGCGTGAACGGATGGAACAATTTCGCTTATTCTTTTTTTGTTGTGTTTATTATTTTTAGAAAAAGGTTCTTATGAAAGAAAAAAGAAAAAGTTGAGCAGAACATTAGAAAATTAAAGACAAAACAACTCTATCGGGTCAGCTAGTAGAGTATAAAATCCAAATGGTAGGAAGTAAACACAAATATCATTAAGTACTTAAATAAATGTATTTTTTAATTTCCAACTTTTATCTTTTTGTAAATTTTAAAAACCTTTTAGTTTTATAACGAAAGTTATCTTTTATAAATATGAATTTCTATTGTTTTAATAGTTTTCTATACTTTAAAACTAGTGTATTTTATGCTAATTTGTCGATAAGCATTAGTCGCTATTATTTTGCTGTTCTATTATTTTTATTAAAAGTCATGAATTTGGATAAAGCTACAATTGCGTTTTTAACTATACTCTAAAACTCATAGAAATATATTTTTTATTAGCTATCCTGTTTTGAATGTCCTTTATGACATGCCACATTTTATTAATATTAGTAAATTTATTTAAAGTCGCTATAAGTAGGCTTTAGTTTAACAGCCTGAATCACACTTTGAGAACAGACAAATATTAACGGGAATATTTCCTTAGAAATCTTAGAGGGGCAATGGAGTACTTAATCCGATGTTTATTATAGTGGTTTATGAAGTAGATTTTACGGAGTGGCTCATATAAGTGCCTGGGCCCTGATTCTGTAACTTCACTTGTTTGTCGATGGAATGGTCGCCATTTTATCTGTTCAGGTGGCGAAATTGAGAACTATCAAAATTTCATACATGTCATTAGGCTGCTTTTACTGGTGGCGCTACCGCCAGCTGAATTTTCAGTTGCTAGGTAGTTTGCCACTTTACGTTCGGTTGGCGGTGGCGCTGCTAGTCGGGGTAGTATATGAAAATTAAATAGTTCTCAATTTCGCCACCTGAACAGATAAAATGGCCTTCATTCCATCGGCACACAACTGAAGTTACAGAATCGGGGCCCTGCTCTAACTCTAGGCCCGTTGAGTGGTGTGGGTGAAGAAAAACATACTTACAGCCCACAGCTACCGGAACTTAAATGTTCAGTTATTAACATAACATCTTTTATGTTTGTGTACAGTCAACAGCACATCAGGTTACCACAAACTGTCAAATTTCCCCAATGGATAATAAACTCTGATGCTTGTCTATAAAATTGAAAATCGATTGAAAAAATTTGACAGTTTTGGATAGCATGATGTGCCGTTGTCCCTGTACATAATTAAATTTTACACAAACTGAAGTTAAACGTAAACCATAAGAAAATGAACATGATAGAATTCATGACCAAAGATGTAGTACTAATTATGTTCATATTAATTAGTTTAACACAAAAGCTTCATCTTCAGAAGAATCATCTTAACGACGCTTTAGAAAGTGCGTATGTTGTCGAAGCAAGTTCAGTCCATGAAATAAATACCGTAACCTGTTATAAATTCATTTTCGACATAGTTACTGATAGAACTTATAACAAACGAATTCGGCTTACTTTGAAAGCGAAACGAGATTCTCTTTATGCAACTGATCAACTTTTTCTATGAAACCATTACCGAACTTTACAGACAGAAAACATTATTTTTACAGATATGTATCTATTCATATACTCATGCCTGTAATCCTTATTGGGTAGGCAAAGCATCATTTGACGCCACTGTTAAAATAATGCTGATGATTATTAGATAAACCATGAATAAAGTAGTGGTAGGTGGTCAGGTTTTCGCCCTAGATACAGCAGAACTTTAGTGTCCCATTTTCTTGCTTCTACAATGCGTGGAAATTATTTTTTGTACTTCCAGTTCAATGTGGAAGTATTTATTACAAGTTACAAGCTTTTATTTGACTTCCCGTGTTAGTAAGTTAGTATGTGTGGGAAAAATCTTGTAAGTTAAATTTTTCATGCATAATATGTGTAACGCGTGACAATCCGGCCGGTTTGGTCGAGTGGTAGTGACGCTGCCTCTTGATCGGCGGGTCCTGGGTTCGATCCCCAGTCGGGGCAAACATTTGTGTGAAAAGCAGCTGTTTGTTCTCGGGTCATGGGTGTTTGTGTTTGTCTTTATGTGTGTTCCGAGGGACCCACGACACAATGGAAAACCTTAGTGTGGGCCTTTGAGTGTGTAGCGTTTATTATTATTATTTATTTATTAAAAATCCAATATTATGATGACAGCGGGCTGATCTGATGCTGGAGCTGAAAGGTGGCTATAGGAACTCCGCAATAAAATGACACAACTCCTTTGAGGTTGGGCTCGTTCGATTCGTATTGACGAGTGAGTACTTTGCTCCTTTATGGCAATAAAGCTTGTTTTAAAAAAAGTTTTTTAATTTTAGAGTTATATTATCCTCTACTCGACAAGTATATTTATCCATATACTTGTCGCAGGAATTTGTGACCCAAGAGTTATCTTGTTCAAGAATCCAGACAAAGGATACGATAATTATTTAAATGTCTTCCTTTATTTATTTAAGTTGTTACCTAGCTAGGGTATTGACGAGTTTCGTCGGCTAATATGATTGCATTAAACACGATAACATTTCACTGGCAGGTGCAAAAGAAAGGGCTGGCAGCTGAGGTCGGTTTAAACGGTAATGTAGATTAATTTTAGTTTAGTGTAAGTACATAATTAGTTCTAGCTACTGTGCGGAGAGCATTTCTTTTAAGCTAGAAATAGTTAAAACATGTTGAAGGAAATTGGAGACATGTTGGCATGCCTATAAACTACAGCAGATTTTTGAAGTGAAAACTTCTTTAGCAGCGTTGTACACTTTTTTGATGGGTAAAAAATGTTAAACTCGCGTCAGGGTCACCTGGCCCTGATCGAAAATTCGTAAGACGGAGGGTGAAGTGAAACTTCTCAGATCGCAAGGAAGTAATATATGTTCAAGTTAACACTTCTGCCGGCACTCCCGGAGTGCAACCCGTTTTTTTTTTTAAATGAAGAACGGGTTAAATATTATGTAGGCATTAGCGGTTGAGGACGTAGCAAGCTCATCCAGAAGAAGTGTAATGTGTTTTTTAATTGGTTTTTGTTACATGACTTTTGTTGTGAATCTGCTGAACTCAAAAAGATGTTTTTTATTTATAGAATGGGTTCGCTCTGGACCACACTCTAGCTCAGGGGCGAAGATGTGGTTGAGAAGCTCACCCAGAAGATACCTATTCACTCGAAATTTTAATATGAGTTATTTAGTCCTATATCTAAAATTTTTTTGGGTATGATTTGGGCAGTTAGCTTTTAACAGGTAAATTGGGTTTGTTTGATAAAATACATCGAATGCCTTTATTTTTTTTGTGGCAGACTTTTTTTAATGTCATTTAACGCAAACAATCTTAGGCCTGTATTACAAAAAGACTCAAGTCTTAATCTATATTTAAGTATTGATTGTCTCTTTCTCTCACTATCAAAATGACAAAGACGACTGCTACTTAAGTATACATCAGGGTCTAAATCGCGTTCTGTAATACGGACTTCAGTGTGAGCTCGCAAACTATACATACTACGTGACATTTACACACAACGCAAAGAGACGTCAATACTTACATGTGTAACAAACTTTTACTTGGTAAATAGAAAGTCTTTCTCTAACTTCTTATTACAAGGTGTTAAGGTTTAAAATACGACGTGACTTTGAATGAACCTAACGCAATTGTCACTTCTTCTGGTTGACAGAAACATGTTAATTTGAATTTAATATTTTAATAAACACTTTTTACTTTTTTCATACCAAAATGAAAGTTATAGAAAACTTTCGTGTTTTTTGAAAAAGTTTGTACGATTATGTAACGAACGTTACATAAAAACAGAATAAATATTTGATATAAAAAATGTGACAGAATTTTTTAAATAATATTTTGAAAATTATTTTTATATATTTCATAGAAGTCGAGGCAGACCCAAAAAGAGTTGCCGTGGTCATACATTCGATCATATCGACGTATTAAAACCTTACTGGCCACGCAATTAGCATTGGACCTGGAGATGTAGAGGGATGCACGGAAATACATTACCTAGTTTTAAACATATTATAACGGGTTCCTACCACTATTTTTGTTTTAAATGAGTAGGTATCCGATATTCAAAACAAAAATCGTGGTAAAAACCCGTTATATTATGTTTTAAACTAGTGAAAATAACCGCGAGAATCAACAAAATACACACATCAACGCGGTCTAGGGATATTGCACGATTTTTCATACAAAAGAGGTCTGCTTGAGAAGCTTTAATAGCATACTCGAGATACATAGAGGGCTATAATTTTCAGACGAGCAAGTGCTAAACCTGAATTTTAGGTTCTAGACAATGAATTTTATTTTACTTGAAATTTGTGGAAACGTGACGAAAATGAAAAAAAAAATGCGTAAATTCGACCATTTTCATACAGAAAGCAGGCAAAAAGTGCATTTTAGTTTTCGTTTCCGTCACGTTTTAACAAATTTCAAGTAAAACAAAATTTATTGGCAAGAATTAAAAATTCAAGTTTAGCACTTAATGGTCTGAAAATTATACGCCTCCATGTATCTCGAGTATGCTTTTATAGCTTCTCAAACATGCCTCTTTTGTATGAAAAATCGTGCAATATCCCTAGACCATGTTGATGTGTATATTACCTCTGTGCTGGATGTCATGCATGGTCTTTATTAACTTTTTATAACACCTTCACGATGAGATCATGGTGACTATATAACGAATGATATAGTGTACTTTCTAACAAAAAAGTGATGTGTACACCTTAAAAGTCTTAAAGAAAGGTCACTGAAAAGTACACCTAACCTTCGAACTCCATCAAACCTTGCCATAGAGACGACATCAACGCGCGTGGTACACTGACCTAAAGAGCGCACGCGCATGTGTGCGCGCTGCATTCACCTCCGTATTTACATAGCGCGCGGATTACTGTTGATGTGTGAGTGTAAGATCTCAATGTGCAATGTCAATGTTGAATCGAATGGGTGTGAATTGATCGTGTTTTGTTTTGGAATGGTGAACAAACTTTTGAATGGGGAGAAAAACTGCCTTTTTCTCCCGGTAGGTGTCGCATAAGCGACTGTGCCTTGTCATCTGTCAAATCTCGTATATTTTTTGTAAACAAACAGCATTTTAAGCTCATTCCAAGTGATTTATAATAAAATTAAGCGTGAACTTATTAGAAATGACTCAGTGCTGTGCTCTTGATTGCAAAAACAAAGGAATTCATCTGTTTCCAAAGGATGCTAAACGCAGAACGGCCTGGGAGAAAGCAATAAAAATCAAAAATTTTAAAGCCACTGAACACTCACGATTATGTTCAATACATTTTAATGCCGATGATTATGTTGGCCAGAGTAAATATGGAAGTAAGTATTATCACATATTTTTGCACAACCTATAGTGTTATCTTATATATAAAGTAGTCAATATACTCATGTTGTTGTTTGTTTTTACAGATTATGCACCTTTGGCAAAGTTTTTGAAGAAGACAGCTATTCCATCGATATTTAGTTTTACTGCTCCAATTACCCCTGCAGCTAAAGAACGCCAGGATCGTCTAGAAAAACGATCTCAAAAGAAACTGTCATTCGAAGAAAGTGAAAACTCTTCAACGAGTCATCAAGTAAAACCAGTGGAAATAGATATAAGTAATGAAGTTGAAATCAAAGAAAGTACAGTAAAGGATACAATTGCGTCTTATTTACCTAATGCTACACCAAATATGAATTCTGTAGGAATTCAGGTTAATAATGAACATGTGTATGGGTCAATTAACCGATATAAAGATGATGATGATGCTATCCAGTTTTACACAGGGTTTGAAAGCTATAAAAAGTTCTATTTTGTATATTCAACAGTAAGTCCAATGGCACACAAAATTAAGTACTTTGGTAGTAGTGTAATTAATATGAGTACAGAAGATCAATTTTTTTTGACAATGATAAAACTGAGACAAAATAAATGCAATTTTGAACTAAGTAGATTTTTCAATGTAAGTACAACAACAGTCTCAAACGTATTTATAACTTGGGTCAATTATATATATCAACTTTGGTCAACAATCAACATATGGCCAACTAAAGATTTGGTTCAATATTATATGCCAGAGCATTTTAGAAACTATAATTCAAATATCAGGGTAATTTTAGATGGAACTGAGTTTCATGTCCAGAAACCTAAGCATCCAACTGCCCAACAAGCATCATGGAGTAGTTACAAACATGCCAACACACTTAAAGTACTAGTTGGAGCCACTCCAGGAGGTTTGCTTTCATACTGTTCACCTGCTTACGCTGGATCTGTTAGTGACAGGCAAACTGTTGAAAGAAGCGATTTAATGAAGAAGTGTGAAAGCAGAGATTGTATATTAGCTGATCGTGGGTTTAATGTTCAAGATATATTTGCTGAATTTGATGTTACAGTCAACATACCAACATTCCTAAAAGGAAAAACACAATTACCTGGAATGACTGTATTAAAAGACAGAACCTTAGCCAGTAAAAGAGTTCATATTGAACGCTTTATCGGACTCACTAAAACTTACAAAATATTAAAAGCCGATCTAGATCACAGCTATACTCCGCTTGCTAGCAAGATATTCTTTATTTGTTTTATGTCTTGTAACTTTAGAGAATGCATCATGAAATGAAAAACAATAAAAGATGTATGTACATACTTCAATGTGTTTTATTTAATATTATTTATGCCTTATTACATCATAATTTCTATAATAAAACTTGTTCAAAACTTCTTTTTCTAAATATGTCTGGTTAAATGCAATTAATTCTGATAACATTTTGTTAATGTAGTCTTCATCCCTCGAAATAAAAAGTATTTTAATTTCTTTGAATGTGTAAATTATAAAATTGCAGAACTTTCTGCCTGCACAAAATAACTGGCCTTGCACTTGAGCGTAATATGGGTGCATTTTTTTTAAAGTTAATTGCCCATTGATTTCTTGCAAATATGGTACATTTACAGGATTTATTGGCTTATGCCTGGCAGCGTATGGACATTTAACTTCTAGTACCGTTTCTTCGCCTAATAATCCGTCTGGAGTGGCAGCAAGGAATGGGAAGTCTTTTGAGATAAACAACCCACATTTATCAACACTTAGACCAAGTGCAGCCTCATATTTGCTAATGGCAATGCTTTCATGAATTTTGCCATGAGTGATGGCCCTGCTATTAATTGGTTTTGGATTTATTATATTGTCAATTAAATATTTGTGGCCAGTTTGAACATGGCAAATTGCATAGAATTTGCTTGCTGTTGCCCTGCATGATCGCAACTTATGCCATTCAGATGAATTACTTTGGCCTCTTGTTTGTATTTCAACCTCATGTACTTGTTGAGCAGTAACATTTTTTAATAACAATCTCTCCAGAACTATGTCTTTAGGATTGGTGTTTGTGTATGAATGATCCCATTCTATTCCATAGGGATTGGCTGGTTCAATTGTTTGCAGTATTGGCATAGAAGATGGTCCATAATTTATTGCCAAGTTGCAAACATAATCATTATAATTAGGCATGATATCCTTTGTTGGAAGAGGATCATAATTTAATTGTCTTTTTCTTTTATTAATTAATGGCAAATTCTGAGCTTGGATTGGAGATTTGTAAAATATTTTTGACGGCTTTTTAAAATTCATTATTGTTTGTGTCGAAACACGATGTAATATTATAGTTTTTGTTCTGACCATATCTTCCACAGCTAATAATAATACATGTACATGTTTACAATGCGCTTCTAGGCCACTCCCTGCTGCACACTCACAGTTGCATTGCTCAATATTACCTTCTTTGGAGAGTTTTACATTCACTATGTATGTTACTTGTTTCATTTGAGCCTTACATTGTCCCTGAATATAACAGTTATCCATTTCATTTGAATACCGAGCAATCAAAAGACAACTGGCTTCATACATATCTTTCCCTCTTGGGTGGGCATTAAATCTGAAAAAGAAATTGATATCTGTAGTTGAGGCAATATGAAGTATATTGGAAGGAAGGATATTAAACCTCTACCAAGGCCAATATTTAACTTCCACAAATGTAAAAAAGACAGCAAAACCAGGTTCTATAACACTACTAGGTTAGGTAAATAAAAATCCAATGTGATAATAAAAAACGCCTTATGTAACATATTTTATAACCTTACCTCTCAAAGTACGATTGTATTTCATGTCTATTTAGAGGAGGTAATTGAGAATCCGCATTTATATCCTTGAAGGAAGCTCCTGGCGGGCAGTGGTATTTGGGATCATTGCATTCGTTGCTAGGGCCAGGACTTGCTTTAAAATCAAAGTTTCGGTCATATGCCTCTAATCTGTAAGCAAACAAAGTACATTAAACAACAAGATCATTAAAAAATGCAAGTTTTAGTTCTATAACCTCAAAAATATTATGTGCTTACCGTTTTATTAATTCAGCCTTTTTCCCAGTTGTTAAAGCATTTCGAGTTCGCAAATTTCTTTTTAATTCCGGTACTGTCATCAAAGAATACATTTTTCACTCAAATCTCATAAAATAGTCGATGTTTTGTTGACAGGACAACAGCCCAAAATAAATAAATAAAGCACAGTCTATGCTGGCGCCATCTGCAATATGCTTTGCGTTTTTCTCCTCATTGAGAAGAGGAGTCGGAGGCGGGAAAGTTTTTAAGTTTGACATTTTTTTACGATGTAGTTAAGATGTAGGTTTAATAGAATTGTCAAATTAAATTCAAGTACCTTATTAGAATACCTTATTAGAGTAATTGGTTAGATATCTTATTACCTATATGATGGCGCAACCGCGATAGGTAACTCAGATAACATTTAAAAAGTATTATTTATTAGAATGTGCGTGTATTGAGACTAAATGTATTTTTGTTATTATTTTATTATTAAGTATATGTACATGTCTACTATGCATGAATGCCATACGATTAAATAAATAATGCTTTTTTATATTAAGCATATTTTTTCCCAAAAAAAACAATGCTTGCAATGTCTATCTTTTGGTCTTATTGGAAAATTGATTTTAAAATCATTTCCAGGTCCTATTTTGACTAATATATGTAATGAACCAGTGATGCTCTGTCTACCCCGTTAGGGATTACAGACGTGAGCGTATGTATGTGTGTATGTAAATGTTATGAACTTGCGGTTTTATTTGATCCCTCATTAAATCCATCCATTATTTATTTTCTACATCCATTAAATCAAACATGTACCTACTTATCTGTTTGTGAATTGTGGCATTGTATGTTTTCAACCAGAACCTAGAAATACGAAAACACGTATAACTAATTTTCTAAGTCATTGAGGTAAAAACAGAAGCCGGTCTCCCCCCTCCCCGGCCGTGTAGAAAGTCAAGGTAAGGCTGTGAGGAACCCCCTTCCATCTGATCACTAACTACACCACTACAGTCACCGCTAATACACTACTATTACTAGGCTACTACATTGATAGGTGGTCTATTCTTGAAGCGCTCGAGTGACTAGTGTAATTTTTTAAAGAGGTAACGTGCCATTTTACTACAAGTATAACTTGATACATATCACTAATACCTTTAAGATTTTAGAAAATGGTGGGATGTATGGGACATAATACAATAAAATGTAAAATTATCATTTGATGTTCAATTTTGTGTAGAACTTAAATAAAACGTATTTATTTCAAATTATGAGGAACTGCAAATGTAGAGAAAATGTGTAGAATCTGGGCAAGCTGCTATAGTTATGAAAATGTTATATGAAATTAATAGATACAAGCAAGGATTTTCTTCTCCATTGCATTGGCCAGAATACCGGTAAAATAATTTACTCAATTTTATAAATCTCACAGTTACAAATATAAAACAAATCTAATCTCGCCTTATATTTATAACAGCTGATTTTGTATTTTAACGACTTACATAATCGTACAAAATAAAACAAATCTTATTTTTCACAAATAATTGAACAGAAATAAAAATTGAAAATACACACAACTTTTATTATTTTTACCCGACTGCCAAAGAAGGAGGGTAATGTTTTTCGAGTGTATGTAAGTATGTATGTATGTCTGTTCCTTTGTGACCTCCTGTAGCCTAAACGGCTTGATGGATTTTGATGTATGAGGTATCGTTAGATTTGTCTTGATTACGGGAGTGTCATAGGATACATTTTATTTTAGTGTGCAGTCGGGTATTTTGTTTTTTTAATAATTAGAGTTATTTATTGTATTGTTCATAGAATTTATCGCTATTATGAAATGTACAAGTCAATATTTACATTTTACGTGTCAAAAGGTTAATAATTAAGTAAGTTTTTTCATTGTAGGACTTATAAAACAAAAACGTTTTCAATTTTATGCAAACATGCCAAAGGTTTGAATAAAATTGAAAACGTTTTTATTTGCATTCATACCATGACAAAATGACAAAATAACATGTTCATCACTAACAAGTTTTACGTTTAAATCATGCGAAACATTTCGATCATTTCAATAGTAGCGGCTAGTTTGTGCTATACAAAGTCACAACACATGTAGTGGTGTGTGTGATGGCGACTTTCTTTTCTGCGCACGAGTGTTGAGTGGCACGTGATATGTGCCGGTAAATAAATACCAGGATCATGTTTAGTGTGTAACAGAGGATTAGCGAATAGTGATACCGCTGAGCTGGTGAACCGTTTGGGGAATTTTTTATTTTAAAAATACACAAAAGGGTAATTTTTACATTTAAAGATATACACAAGAATTAGAGATGTAACTAGTATGTTTTTTTGAAAGACACATAGTCGCAATTTTTTTTAACGTTTATACTATTTGGTATAAATTAATGTCAAATTTAATTGTCGTCTAATAGCTTTATGGCGGCCACTTTGTAAGCTATTATATAAGTGGTCTTCTGGTTATACTTACTTTTTTTGGTGTGCATGGAATTAATCCCAACCAATTGCACCTATAGCTGGTTTTTTTCACAGAGTTCCCTTCACAGACAACAATTGAGATTTGATTTTCATGGCTATCAGGACCTGTGGTCTTATATGAATTCCAGGAAAGTTCTATGAGATCCCTTCAGTGATGGATCAGATGTTTCATTTATACAAAAGGCTTAGGTCTTATTAAGCAGGTCCTAACGATCATGATATTTCAAAATTCCCTCAAAAACAAAGTTCCTCGTGTCTTTTAATAAAGAAGAAACTCCGGCCCAACAGCAGTTCCCAGATCTACGTCATAACGTAGCTATTACATGTAACGACTGCATCAGACCCCAGCTGTTGATGGTATCGGCGGCGATCGACTCCGGCGCAATCCGACAATTAATCGCGAGATTTGTCGGCGGTTCCGCCGTCAGCTACTATCAATGGTTCATCTCAATCTCAATATACTGTAACTGCTGTAAGGTACCGCTCTTATTGCCTCTGATAAGAGCTGGTTCTTAAAGAGTAGGCTCGTGTTATCACATTAATCTAACGCAAACCAAGTCAGGAGTTATTTGGAGGTCTGGAAACTGACACTACGTGCTTAGATATTTATGTAATGGGTTAATTACTATTGTTGTAGCCAATTTTATTGTAACGCAGTTTAAAAAAAGTATAAATACAAAGAAAAACTTGGAGTGTGCTAGCAGCCAACTCTTCCCTGGGATACTGTAAGAGTCAGTAATTGGGATGCGAGGGTTTTGCTGTATCGTGTGGGCAAAAGGCTGACCACTTTACTCATGGTTCATCTTATTTACCATAACCCTTATAATGTAGGTATGTCAAACGTGGGGTCAAGTTATTTAAAACTAGCATTCCGCCCGGGACTTTGTTCTTGTGGGAATTTGGGAAAATAATGTAGCCTATGTTAATCAGGGATAATGTAGCATCCTAATAGTGAAAGAATTTTTCAAATCGGTCCAGTAGTTTCGGAGCCTATTCAATGCAAACAAGCAAACAATCAAATCTTTCCTCTTGATAATTATATAGGTAATATAAGATATCTATTCCCAGTCGGGATATTTGTGTAAGCAGCAGACGTTTCTTCTCAAGTCTTGATGTTGGTATCTGTCTTTGTTTATAAACCAAGAGAAAAAGAAAATCCTTGAAATGAGGCTTGGAATATATGGAACTGTGAAGTTTATTACTAAAATTGCTTATTTATCTTCGCAATGAGCCACTAACTGTATTGTTAGATTAGTTATTCAATTTCCCTATTTACTAATCGATTTCCGCTACTCCTAAAATTGAGCGAAATCACTTAAAATCAATTTGGTATTCTGACGGCGCAGAACCAGTCGTCTGTTTGTCCAGTGGAGGAATTCGGCACCACTACCGGACCGTTAGCACTGTTTATATTTATATCGTGTGCCTAATTACAGCCACCTAACAACACCGCTGCCACATTTTCATGCACTGATTATAATCATTTTGGATATAAGTGTTTAGAACCCATGTGTAAAATGAACCACCTTTTGGGCCTTTTTGTATTTCGAACGGCACGGCAAGGCGCACTTTAAAATTTCAATTACCATTGCCCCCTATGTTCTCAGCTTCTAGTATTACTGCTACATAGGAGGCGATGTTAATACAATTTTGCCGTGCTGTTTTCGAATTATAAAAAGGCCCATTATTGCACATTTATTTAATTGCTGTGTATTGTTTGGTCGAGTGGTAGTGACGCTGCCTCTTGATCGGCGGGTTCTGGGTTCGATCCCCAGTCGGGGCAAACATTTGTGTAAAAAGCAGATGTTTATTCTCGGGTCATGGGTGTTTGTGTTTGTCTTTATGTGTGTTCTAAGGGACCCACGACACAAGGTAAAACCTTAATGTGGGCCTTTGAGTGTGTAGCGTTTATTTTTTTATATTTTTTTTTTTGAATAAGATTGTGAGCTACTAGCATCCCGCTTGGGACTTCGTTCCCGTGGGAATCCGGGAAAATTATGTAGCCTATGTTGCTCAGGGATAATGTAACATCCTAATGGTGAAAGAATTTTTCAAATCGGTTTAGTAGTTTCGGAGCCTATTCGTTACATACAAAAATACAAATCTTTCCTCTTTATAATATTAGTATAGATATAGATGACAACATAACCACTAGCCGTGGGATGTAAATTTTATTCTTGCAAATTAACTGTTTGATTAATTTCTGATCTCTGATATTTTACAGGTCTGTTGCTGTTATAGTTACCAAATCCATCACTGATTGGGATGACGAGAAAATATTATTTAAAAACTTTGCAAATAAAATCTCTATCTAAAAGTAAGTACTTACTATACCTTAAACCGATCACTTACGTATTAAGTCTTTTATTTTAGAATTTATATAAATTAAAAAAATTAAATAAATTCCTAAAAAATAGGTCTATGAAATTGCCGATTTTTTCTCAAGCTTTATTTTATTCTTAATTTATTTGATTGAACAGCTATTACTAAAATTGTTTTTTATTTGAAATTTTGGCCATATAACGGAGATATTGAGTCAAATTAATACATATTTACTTTAGATTTATTTGCTGAAAAAGAAGCTCAAATATAGCTCGTTTCATCCGTTGCCCCTTTTTACTGCTTATTTTTGCTGTACCGTTGTTACAGTTACAACTTTCAATTAAGTAAGTATGATGAAAATTAACTTAATGTTGTCCAAACCTTCCCACAAAATTTTGTTAAATTTGGTTTTCGCATTCCCGAGAAAAATCCAAAAACGTAAGCATGAAAAATTCAGTTTTCCAAAAATATTGTATGAAAAACGAGAATTTCATAGGTAAAGACCTATTATTTGGAGCTTTAATTATAAATTAGGTATTATTACGAATGAGGCTGGATTTCTAGAAATTTCCACGAGGCGTAAGTCTCGGGCGTCCCTAAGTTACATTTCATTCTAATACAAATTCCAGAGAATTACAGAAATTTTTTTTCTTAATTCTTATGCAAAATATTTGAATGAATTTCAATCAACCGTTTATCTACTAAATTACACAGATCATCCCACCCAACTTGTCCCACTTTTGATTTAAATTCAAACATAATTGAGATAATTTTGTATGGAGATGGCTATCACTCGTTTAGCGCTATCTACACCGTGTATCAGATCATTAACATGCCGACAAACGAACCTTTTTTTATATACGAAATGAATTATATGATAACGGAGTATAATCTCTTGTAACTCGGTGTCCAAGAAATTATTTTTTTGGACTGGGAATTTTTATTCAATCAAAATAATTTTATTCAAACAATTGTTACAATTTTCGTCTTATATCTGTTACGGTAGTTACACAGACCATACCTAACTTGACTCACTTTGGATTTATATAAAACATTCTGATTTACAGTATAAAAAGACAAAAGAATCTATGTCCGTACAGCTGTTGTTTTATGTGGCTTTCTTCTGTGCAGTTCCCACCCTTGACAGTAAACTGATAGTGTTTTGTTTACGGCAAATTTGGCGGCAAGAAGCACTGCCGATGCCGCGGAAATCTTTGTCGAAACCAAAAGGATATTCACCATATCACTTCAATTCTTCTATCACTACACTGTTTGAAGTTAGTTTACTGCACATACACTATCACTGTTACACATTAAACAATTACTCAATGTAGAAAACAAAAATTCAATCGACACAGCAACCACTTACATCGAGTTCGCGCTAAAGACCCCAACTTTACTTCGATAGCAGTAGTAGTTTTCTTTTATCCATCAGGTTAGGCAAAGGACAGAGCCGTACAGCCAAATATTTTCACAAGCTTATAACTGGCAATGTAGGGTGGTATCTTATTTTTTTTGTCGTCTATGAATGTAGGGCTTGTGTTGAGGTGAGATGACGAGAAAAAAGAAACGAGCCATAGTAATTATTTGCGTGTTTTTTGGTGTAAAATGAGTATGGATGTACCGTATTGTATGTTTGGATATTTGTTCCTATTTCGCGCTCAAACGGCTGGACCAATTTTGATAAAATTTGGTATGGAGGTAGCTGATACCCTGGATTAAAACATAGGCTACATAATTTTCTGTAATTCCTATGAGAACGAAGTCCTGGGAGGAAAGATAGTTATGGATAAACAAGTACTTGCTAATAAATTAGATAAAATAATAGTTGAGACCAGTGAAGTAAAGCAACGTACACAGAGGCAGGGAACCTGATGGGTGACTAAAGTGGTAATTTATCACGAGCGTTTTCTTGCTTCGGAGAGTACGTTAAACTGTCGGTCCCGGCTGTTGTAGATGACTACAGTCGTTAAAAAACAAGTCAGAGGCCATTGTGTGATTTGAAAACTCTGACACCCGGGTTTACCCAAGTTCGCCACACACTTGACTATATCTACACGATAAGAAGAAAAAGAATAAATTATTATTTTAGTGCGATTTGCCTTGTAGCTGCAAATAAAAACCGAACGAATTCTACAGTGCGAATCTTGATTTGCTCTCGAGCATACTATCTGTGCAATTAAAGTTACTCATACGCAAATTCCGCGGCAGACATGCTGTCATCTCTACCGTTATATCTCGATACTCCACAGCGCGTGGCCAACTCGATAATCAACTATAATTCACACAGCACAATACCAACAACCGAATTCACTCAATTTGAAACCTTATATCATAAATTATAAGGTTAAGTATTGTAGTTTAATAGATAGTACAAGTGGTCTCGCATGCCATTTTGATCTGATCTTTGACCTTGTTCGGATAATCGCATAGTTTGGCACTTTTTTAGCTAGATGATTTGATAGAAAAAAGTTTTTATTTAATTTTTTATTATGAGATGGGTTAACTCTTGACCCCAATCTTGATTTTTACTCTTTTAAACTTTCAGCTGTTTAGTTGGACAGGTGAACAGATTCTCTATATTTTTCTTTTTTTTCCTAGTTTACTCCACCCCACTGCATGGAAAAGGCCTCCTTATTTTAAAGAAATCACAATATCAGGTGATTTTAAATTACTGGAAATTACTGAAATCAATTTTCCAAGAAAAAAAGGTCAAAACATTTAAAAATTTTTTGCCTGTCCGTAAAATTTGGGTGCAGCTGATTAACCTTTATATGAGGAGTGTTTCAAATCAGAATTCCTTTGGAAAAGTTGTTCAGTTCTATGGGGCGAATCGTTTGGTGAATTTTAAAAGTGGTTGATTCATTCGTTTATATCTGGTAACACTTTTATAGTTTTCGAAATGATTAAGTAAATTAAACTTAAATTAACAATCTCAACTTCACTGTTAAGTTTTTCGATGTAATTCGATGGTTTACGATGTAATCCGATGGTACTATCCATCCATACATAAAATCTAGATCCTAGTTTATTACTATACGTTAGGTCATGATATCATATCAGCCTATTGCAGTCCACTGCTGAACATAGGCCTCCCTCAAGGTGCGCCACTTTGCACGATCCTCCGCTGTTTTCATCCAGCCACTACCCGCTATACGTTAGGTAACGTTCAAAAACTGAGCAAACCTTCCGAGAATGTATGACAATTGATTGACTTATTTTGCTATCTATCCATCCACAAACTCACATTATACCTATTTGAGTAGTTTGAAAATCATGTGGTTTTAGAACCACTTGTCAACACACTATTAGCATTTATTTTGGGAGTTACTAAATATGATCATATTATGAAACATGACATAAGAATTGCATACAATAAAGAATAATTTAAGCGCTAAAAAGATGAAATAAAATTCATAAGTATAAACCATCTTGAATTCATATCTGTTTTGGGCAGACCATAAAGTCTTTAACCCTATCATAAATATGACCACGGGTTGCGTAACCTGAGCTCTCATGCCGTGGACCGAATCCTGCCCAAAAGACCTGTTGCTAACGGGACACGTGGCCTCAATACTTGCTTTTTGGAAGCCTGCGCCTGCGACGCGAGTCTCCGAACTGTTCACATCATCCAAATTCATATTCAACGCTTTATTTTAATTTTAGAATCGCTAATTTGTTATTAATTAAGTTTTAGGTCCGTTTACAGAATGCGACTCTGATCTATACTTGAGTAGCAGTCGTCTTTGTCATTTTGATACTGAGAGAAAGAGACAATTAATTCTTAAATAAAGATCAAGACTTGAGTTTCCTTCTGTAATACGGGCCTTAGTGTTTTAAACCCCTGACGCAAAAAGAGAGGGGTGTTATAAGTTTAACGTGTCTGCTGTGTATCTGTGTATCTGTCTGTGGTATTGTAGCTCCCAAAGGGATGAACCAATTTTCGTTTAGTTTTTTTTGTGTTATAGATAATTTTATCCTGAGTGTTTCTAGCCATGTTTTATGAAAATCTGTTTAGCCGTTTAAAAGTTACAAGCAATCGAATGTCGGGGGTGATTAAATTTTTTTAAGTATAGTGTTTCAAGCAGTCTTTTATTTTCTTAATTTATTTGTATTGTTGTCCTTTCGGAAATATGACAAATGACATACAGAGTACATCAAACTAGATAGATAGATAGATTGACACTTTATTCAATTGACATAAAACAGCACAACAAAGTAATAGACAAACAACAAACATACAAGTAAACATGAATCAGCAAGCAAACAATGAAGTAAACAGAGTAAGAAACAGAAACAAATAATTTCATAAAACTGTTTTACACCGTCTTATCTGTTTTATGCCAATCAAAGTGTCTTGAAACACTAGTGCAAGTAAATATATATTATTATATTATGTTATTATTTCATTATAGTAATTCTTTTGCGAAATGTTAGTTAAAAAAAAGTTGTTAATGAGCCAGACTTGTAATCGGAAGGTTGCGGGTTCAAATCCTGGTGCGGGCCTGTACCACTAAATTCGTCTTTTCGGATTTATGTACGGATTTTTCGTTAATTTTATCACTTGCTCAGCGGTGAAGGAAAACTTCGTGATGAAACCCGCACGTATGGAAAAAGCTTGGTGAACTATGTAATGGCCTAAATCTCTTTCGAAGGGAGGCTCGTGCCTCTCGGTGGGGATGTATATGGGCTGTTAAAAAAGTATATATGTATATTTAAAAATCTAGTTGTGGAATAGGCCCTTCAATAGTATGGTGTTATATTAAACGATAATCCGTCACGACCCTTGCTGATATAAACTTAATTTTATCTTTCAACTAACAAACTTTTCATAGCAAAAGTCATCAGAACAGCTGGATTCCTCAAAATTGTTATAACTCTTCCAGGCCCTTAAAAAACTTGTTAAAAAGGAAGGCGTCACAATTCATTACATGCCAGTCTGTAGTATGGCTTCACTGAAACACGGCCGAGGTATGCGACCTCATTTGAGGCATCTTTAACATCCTGATAGGACGGACAGACGGCCTGGCCACTGTCGGTACATTGGCCATGATTCCAAATTTTAAAATCGAAAGGATAAGCCCATAAAATATTTTTAGCAAAAAATTGACCCGCCTTCAAAAAGGGTGAGATAATTTTTTTAAAGCTATGTTCACGAGTAAGTAGTGGTTACGGGTAAAACAGCAAATAGGTGAATTTATAGCGGAATATGGTAAATAGAGAAGAATGTTTTTTTTGACGTCGGCGCCAAACAATTACTCGTATGGCATAATTATCTTAGTATTTATACTGCCAAAATAAGCTTGAGCGAATACTTATTTCATTAAACTTGGTCCTGTTCAAACCGGAGCCGACGTCAAAAAAAAACATTCCTCTCTTATTTACCATATTCCGCTATGAATTCACCTATTTGCTGTTTTACCCGTAACCACTACTTACTCGTGAACATAGCTTTAAAAAATTATTTCACCCTTTTTGAAGGCGGGTAAATTTTTTGCTAAAAATATTTTATTTTATTATTTTTAAAGGTTATCAATTATCTATATTAATATTATAAAGAGGAAAGATTTGTATTTTTGTATGTTACGAATAGGCTCCGAAACTACTGGACCGATTTGAAAAATTATTTCACCATTAGGATGCTACATTATCCCTGAGTAACATAGGCTACATAATTTTCACGAATTCCCACGGGAACGAAGTCCCGAGCGGGATGCTAGTCATTCATATAACTCCCTCGTAGATTTATTATAAATCACTCGAGATTAAAGAGCGATATAGTGATCAATTACTTTCACCCCACGGAAAGATATGAGGTGGTAATATTCATAACCAGTCGCAACATGGCAAGAAAGATACGGGGTAGTACAATTCTTAAACCGATCGCCAGATGGCATGAAAGATATGGGGTGATATTATCAACCGATCACCAGACAGCAGGAAAGATGTGTGGTGGTAATATACTCTACCGGTCACTAAACGGTGACCGGTAGAGTAAGTAGCCCTAGGATACAAAGGAGCCCTAAAAAACAACTTAAAAGTGTCAGGGAACAACTTCGCTTTTGCTTCGTTTACATTGATGACCTTTATCATCCACATATATCACCGTAGTTTTTTTTATTTTTGACCTAATCTACTCAAGCGATTTCGATAATTTTTTATGGGACCAATCTGGAAGTAGATGCTACCGAACTAATAAAAAAAATTTGAAATCGGTCTACAAATGACGGAGTTTTGAGGTAAGAAACATAAAAAATAAATTTAAAAAATTCACCCGAATTGAGAACCTCCTCCTTTTTTTTGAAGTCGGTTAAAAATATCGTTCATTTGGGTCAGCGACTGTCTTTTGTTTAAAAATTATTTTCACCTCTCCAGCACGAAACAGTAGTTTGAATTTGGAATCTTTTTCATGTAAGAATTTAGTGCATTTTTGATGTTTGAGTGTATTCTTTATACCAATCTGTTAAAATGAGACCTGCCTCCTACTAATCCATCTTAAGCAACGACACCTTAATTTGTTTTAAATCTGAAGTGGTGTCCTAAGGTTTTCATGTGGTGTGGTAAGCTGTCTGAAATGCCGTCTGGTTCGCCATCACTTTATAAAAGAAAAAAAAAGATACTTTTAGAATAAACTTTAAGGTGGCAAAAAACTGCACCAAATTCAATCAAATCCAAAAACAGAAAACACTACCAACCCTATTTAAAATTATTAAGTCTCGCGAATAGCAATTATGCGTTGTGAATCACAAGTACAGTTAGAAGACGTTTCACTTTTTGAGACGACTTCCCCCCTCTTATCTTACCTCCCCCCTCCCCTTACATCTTGACCTCGAAACACAGATTCAAAGTCAAGTACGAGAAATGAAACTTGTTCCGACTTGTCGTGAAATGCTCTCATCTAAAGTGTTTGGATTAAGAGATGTTAACACATATTTAGCACCTCCGCAAATATTGGCACTTGCTATGGGAAAATGTTGATCAAATTGAAATTTTGTAAAAAAAACTTTGGACAGTATTGGCAAGTAACAAAACTGATCAGACGTACGTAAACAAGATGCGAAAGTAACTCTGTCTGTCTGTTATATTATCACGCTTAGCTACACAACCGATTTTGATAAAATGTTGTCTGGATTAAGTTTAAGGTGTGAGGATGGATATAGGTTATATAAAATTATAAAATTTAGAAGAGATCCTTCGGGAGCACGATATTACCAAATTCCCCGCGGGTGAAACCAGGCCAAAATTAATTGTCCATCATGCTGCATCCGAGAGCGACGGAGGTCTTATAAACTGCACTGACTAAACTGACCTTTGGCTTCTGTATAAAACACATACTTATAACGCTGTCAATTTGTTGTACACCTGAGAAAGCGACTAGTCAATACCAACACGTTCTGGGCGTTCTTACTTGCTTAGCTATTGTCGTCGTCGAGTCACTTTATCAAATGGTTTCGTTTTGACATAGAAACTCGCAACAATACTTTCGTATCAAAGATCTCATATGAAAGTATCTTGTGGTTGGTTTCAGATCCAGGATTTGTGGTCTATCATAAATTACAAAAAGGAAAGTCTGAAAAGTTGTTTTCAAACCATAAATTGTTTAACGCATGAGAAACACAGCAAGGTTCCCGATTTTTAGCTTCAAATCGATCCGCGGGTCTCAATATTTTTTTTAATTATTGGAAGGGTTAACTCTTGACCTCAATCTTGACCAAGATCATAGATGAGGTCGACGATGGAGCGAGTTAACCCAGAAAATGCCTATAAAGGCACTGGTACTCCCACGCACCGACGGAACACAGCAAGCTGTCTGGCGTCGGACTTCGGTAGGACGGTGGTCGTGAACCAGACGGCCCTTTACAGAGCCTACCACACCGCTTGAGGCCATAGGACGACACCTCAGATTCAGAAAAAAATGAAGTGTCGTTGCCTGGGATGGATTACCTACTAGGAGGCAGGTCTCATTTGTGTTTTCTTAGTCGCCTCTTACGACACCCACGGAAAGAGATGGGGTGGTGTTATTCTTAACCGATCACCACACGGTTAGAATGACATTTTGGTGACAGCTTTTTATCTTAATTGAATCGAACAGTTTAGAATACAAAACAATGATGTTATTATGGATAACTTGGGTGAATTAGGTGAATTAGGTGGTCTAAGTACAAACTGTAGTTATTTTTACGTTACAAAAATATTTTTTACTCATTCGCATCCTGATTCATTGCACAAAATTTACCAAAATGTACCAAAAACCATAACATAAGAAGGCTTTCAGGGCGAATAGCCTTCGAGGTCACATCGGCGTCTCAGCGCCGTATACCACCGTTATAGCCTCATAATTTTTTAATCGCCAAAATGCTTCCGTACCGTTCTCGGACGTAAAACTAACGTTATTAACGTTATAACGGAACGTAGGCATCGTCAATATAACTGAAACACTAAAATCATTAGCAGTATTATTTATTTTGTAGCTTTTTCAAAATAAATAATTATTAAAAATGAAATTCACGGTTATTGATTAAATGATGCAGTTAATGAATGTCTCAATCGTTTGCATATTGATCAACTTTCGGTTTTAGTAGAGACCGTTACGTATCAATAAATTATTGAAACCGGTACAAATATAAATTCCTTGACTTATATTTTTTGAAATAAAAAATAACAACCGTTCCCCATATTGGATCGTAACTTCTATTGAAAACCAGCGGTCTTACTTTGGCTTTAAGTTTATTGATCTCGTGATCATTTGCCATTTATTTCATCTGTAAATACTCTAACATATTTTATGATTACGATTTTGCCTTTTCTACCTTTGCGATGCCAGAGAGGTTGCTAGTACATACACACTATTTTAATAAGACAAATAATGGTCACCGCCTCCGCTTTTTTTGTGTTTTAAGTTTAAAAGTCGAGAAACACTTTTCTCCGCGTGTATAGAAAAGAAATCAGTTGACAACGCGGAACCATTTGACCAATTCAAAACATGCGTAAGGTCAACTCGGCCGCGGGGCGAGTTTGTGTGGCATCAGTTGACTAAAGAGCCGAAAATACTAAGTAGACCTTAACATGTTTATATTATTTTAAGATTGCGTTTGTCAGGGAATTGGGGCACAGACTACGAGAGAGGGGCATGATTTCCGCTCCGGAGCATTCCTGGTGTAAAGGTTGCCCCTGGCAATTGAGAGCGGTAACGCAGCCAGCGCTATAGGAACCTTTTTGAGAATGAAAGTGATTAGGGCTCAAATTTCCGCATTTAGGCTCTTAAGTGGCCCATTATGTTTGTGGGTCGGTGGCTACTCCAGTCACTTTAGCTCCATCCAGAAGATCAGAAACCTCCTAGGGATTTCGCAGGCTTCGCGGAGCGACCTTTCAGGGTGGCTTATTTGACTAACTTTGATTAGGTTAGTTAAGGCTGAAATTGCATTTTCCATTTGATTTATTACGTTTGTGTTGATTTCAATTTTAAGATTCCCAGAAGTTTAAACTGGTATTTTCCTTTTTTTAACCTGTATCATTACGACATTAGCCAAAAACCACCCTTAATAACACACATCGATAATAATCTTTACCAGGACACACTATATGGGAGGCTTATGTTACTCGTAACTTGAGCTTAAAAGTATATAAAAATATCGTATCGTATACGGGAGTCAAAATAACTTCGAAAATATATGGTTATAAATTCAGTATACTTCTTTATTGTTGACACAAGCTCTCTGCTCCATATGTAAATGCGTCCACGTGTGAGTCGCGGGCGCGGGCCGCGGCCGGCCTTGCGCGCGCGCCGCTGGACGCGCTATCGTAACGGGTAACTGTACCCCACGTGCCCGAGGGGGGCGGGGAACTGTGTCTATCTATAGACATTATAGGGCCGAGCACTGGGCTGGGAAGGGGCCCTGTTACGTAGGCTCGCCGCGTCATTCATTGTGACGTAGGTTCTGAATTGATTTCTTTTTTAAGATTCTGAAGGCAACTACAAAGAGTTGCTAACCCAGTCAGACACAACTTATGTTTTTTTTTATAACAGAAGTTTCAAATAGTGAAGAATAGTGAACACATATATAACTAGCATTTTGCCCGGGAGTTCCCGTGAAAATTCGGGAAAATTATTTAGCCTATGTCCATCGGCGATAATGAAGCTTTCTAATGGTGAAATGAATTTTTCAAATCGGTCCATTAGTTTCGGAGCCTATTCAATGCAAACAAACAAACAAACAATCAAATATTTCCTCTTTATAATATTAGTAAGATAGTGCTCGGGTGTTTTTAAACCCCACAAAAAAAAGACCGTTTGACTTGTGTATCTGTCGTACGTAGCTTTTAAACAAGCGGACTGATATCGATGCAATTTTTTTATCCGAAAGATGGCGTAATTATAGGGGCTCTTGGTCATATTTGATCAAAATTGGTTTAGCCGTTTAAGAGTTATAAGCAATGAATGTCGAGGGTGATACAAACATTTTAACTTTAGATTTATTTTTGTATTGTTTCATTGAGAAATTAGCTAGTGCTTAATTGTGATTTTTAAATTTGGTTAACCCCAAGATAAGACTTTTATATTCCTATTGTGGCAATTTAACACGAGCATTTTCGTGCTCCGGAGGGTAAGTTAAGTTGTCGATCCCGGCTGTTGTCGATTGATTGCAGTCGTTAAAAGCAAGTCAGAGGCAATTTGGCGGTTTGAAAACTCTTACACCAGGGTCAGACAAGTTCGCCACACATTTAACTATACCTACACGGTAAAAAGAAAATCCCTATTGTAACAAAGGTGCATGTTTTTGTATTAGAAATTCATTGGAAAACCCCATTGACCCATACTCGTAAATAAATAAAAGTGCTGTCCCAGTAAAGATAATATTCGTTATAAATACAAGCTAGCTACAAAATAAATTTTATTCAGTAACTGTTCCTATATAAATACCGATCTAATTAAATTAATTAATCCGCGTGATATTATAGCAAAGAGAACAAATACTGTTAGCATAGCCAAATACTGTTACAAGCGGGACTGTTTTAAATAAGCGTGATTATTATTTTTCTAGCTAGAAAACTGAAGACAATCAAACTGTATAATGTGAAATTTATTGAAATACGAAAATACGAACATTTTGATTCAATCATTAGCAGGCATTTTTATTTTTACATTTATTTCTAGCCACCACCCGTTTGATTTGTTACCTCTTTAAAAATATCCTTACCTAAAGATTGTCTGGAAGAGATTGCTACCTTAGCATTAAGGCCACCTTTTTGTACATTCTATTTGTTTGTTTATGTACAAGGACAATAGCACATCATGCTATCCAAAACTGTCAAATTTCTTCAATCGATTTTCAATTTTATCTCCAAGCATTAGAGTTTACTATCCATTGGGGAAATTTTACAGCTTGTGGTAGCCTGATGTGCCATTGACTGTACCTACTTTTTGTTTGTCTCTGGAGTGCTATAAAGTACAATTCATTCATTCATTGTTACTGTGAACAAAATTCGACATTTGATTCTTTAACGATAGCGCACAACGCCTGAAGTATTGAAAATGCTCAAAATACCACAATGATCGCACTCTCGTCTGATTCACGAGTCACTCATTATATTACCACGTATCATATAATTACCGGCACGGCTCACAGCGGGCCACCCGAGGAGCTAATGTGAATACATTACGGCTAATCAACAACAAGATTGCTACATGCTAGCTTTATTTGGAAAGATAGACAGCCGGTTTGGTCGAGTGGTAGTGACGCTGCCTCTTCATTGGCGGGTTCTAGGTTCGATTCCCAGTCGGGGAAAATATTTGGGAAAAAGCAAATGTTTGTTCTCGGGTCGTGGTTCGTGTTTGTTTTTATGTCTGTTCCAAGGGAGCCACAACGATGAGTGTGTAGCGTTTATTTTTTTATTATTCGGTTGTGTTAGAAAAAAACTGGAAAAAGGGTGTACAGTTTAAATAAATTATGCAATAGATTCTGGTTGTCTACCTTTAGATTTTGATTCAAAGAGTTAAGCTGGTTTTAATAAAAAAAATTGAGGGTCAATTTTGAAAGAGTTTTGACAACATTCAAAAGCGTTTTTCTTACTACATATTATAAACATTGGATTCCTGAATTCTGTAAAACGTCTACCTAATCTTGCATACATCTTTCATCTTTGTAGTTATTGTGGTAAGCTCGCCAATTTACTCCACCTTCTTTTGGAATGTTAGCAGGGCTTAAGCCTTGAGGTTGTTTGAAGAATAATAAAGATATTTTCGTAGCTCTGACCCAACCTCTTCCAGACATAGGAAAATGTATATATCTTTATGTTACCTATAGATAACGCTAGCATTAAAAATGTTGTATCACCCCCGCCATTCGATTGCTTATAACTTTTAAACGGCTAAACCAATTGTGATCAAATATATCTAAGAACCATCTTG
Organism: Aproaerema taeniolella; assembly: GCA_949987775.1. NCBI lineage: Eukaryota > Metazoa > Arthropoda > Insecta > Lepidoptera > Gelechiidae > Aproaerema > Aproaerema taeniolella. The sequence goes on from OX465248.1 coordinate 21,858,778, forward strand.
ATTACGTCATTTTTAAAAAAAAAAAACGAATTGAAATCGGTCTATTCGTTTAGGAGCTACGATGCCAGAGACAGAAACACAGACATACAAATACATAGACACTTGTTAAACTTATAACACACCTCCCTAATTAAGCTGATTCAGTTTAATTAGGCGCTTCAAGCCTCTTTAAAAATAAGATAAAAAAACTGTTTCAACCTACTGAAATACTTATTTTCCCTATCAAAAGAAAATCACTCCAAAAAGCAGGAATTCCCATACGTGTGGTGTAAGTACTATTTAACGTGATCACGGGCCGTGTTACGGGGTGAGGGGGTCGGCTCGGCCTGCCCAAAGTGCCCAAACTCCCAGCACCGTTATATCGGGACAAGGACCTCTGGTTTAAGACGCGGCTAGGCTGGTTTGGGAACTAAAACGTCATAATAAAATACAGGGTTAAATAATGATATTACGGTCTATTCTATTCTATTGTAAGGGCGACGAAATTGAAAAATGCAAAGAAAATTACTTATGTCGATAAATGTCTCCTATTTAAAACTATATTTCCAAAATAAGAAAAACTATTGCAGCAAAAATGATGCAATTCGCAGTAAGTAAGTCCGACCAACGGATATCCAGAGGATAGTTGAGACTTCGTTCCCGTAGGAATTTGGGAAAATTATGTAGCCTATGTATTAATCCAGGGTTTCCGCTACCTCCATAACAAATTTCATCAAAATTGGTCCAGCCGTTTGGGCGTGAAAGAGTAACAAACATCCATACAAACTTTAGCAATTATACGAGTAATATTAGAAGGATAAGGGTTTGGTCATTATAAAATGTGCACATTTTTTCCGTTTTCAATGTCAAGATTTTATTTGTCCATGGCATTCATTATGAATACGTCCTTAGATTCCTGCGAGACTCGCTCTCAATGAAATTTGGGTCAAGTTTATTGACGAATCAGGACGTTGCCCTATCAGGACGTGTTCTGTCTTACTCTAACCCACATCCAATGCAATAGCCCGTCTTTCTCACACTACTCCGGGGATTTGAAGTTTTTTAATACGAATGCTTTTTTCGATTCATTGTGAGTGAGATAAAAATTGAGTTTTTTGTGATAAGAAAAGAAATATGTTAAGTTGACAAGATGCGAATGAATTTTTTTTAATGTAAAACTATTGATAAGAGTTAAAGCACATTCTTAAATACATACTTTACTTGTAACACCAATCAACTTAATGGAAAAATAAAAAAAACGGCCAAGTGCGAGTCGGACTCGCGCATAAAGAGTTCCGTACCATTATCTATAAAACTGAGCAAAAAAAACACGTCGTGTTTTTTAGTATTTCTTGTTATAGCGGCAACAGAAATACATCATCTGTAAAAATTTCAACTGTCTAACTATCACAGTACAGCCTGACGGACGGACGGACAGCGGAGTCTTATAATAGGGTCCCGTTTCTACCCTTTGGGTACGGATCCCTAAAAAAACATGTCTGATAGCATCACCAGAAACTTGTTTTTATTAAAAACGTTATGCTAAATTACACCCTTAATCGCAGGTCCTATTATCCCAAAATAACAAAAAAATTAATAGCTCCAAAATATAAATAGGCCACTTACACCCCATCATTACGCATCTTAACAAAGTGTAAACACGGAACCCCCTTTTATAAGCCGTGGGTAAATCCGGAACCGACCGGATATCGGCTCGATAATGGCGGATGTGTGATCATGTGTTCAGATGAGAAAAAAAGGAAAAAAAAACGTAAGATGACACCACATCCTTTTGTAGGTTAGTAGGATGTTGAAAGAGTTAGATTTGTTGGGATGATTACGATGATTTAACGACGTTCAATTAAATAGCTCTTTCTACGATAGTAGTTCATGACTTGATTCCAGGAGGCTTACCATGATCGCTTAGCGCGATCCAATTTAGGACCTAAACAAGTCTGCAACGCTTATTCGTACCATGATGGCTTATAAGCGATTCAACTTTGGCGCTGTTGCGATTCAAAGGCAGACCAGCAACAATTTATGTAGACATTTAAAGTGGACCATAGACAACCGAGCAGTTCAAAAGCAGCTCCATCATGGTACCATTTTAAAAAACACCAATTGCGAAGTAGTTCAAAGTTGGATCCTAAACAGAAATGCTTTTAAACGATCGTGGTAGGTACCCTGACTCTGACTTGATTCCTTTGATACGACTTGATGTCTGTCAGTTTTTGCATAGATATTTTTTGTAACCTTCGTCTTTCTTTAGATTATTAACTACTAGCTTTCCGCCCGGGATTTCGTTCTGGTAGGAAATTAAAAAGTTATACTTATAGCCTATGTACATACAATTCTGATGTGTAAACTATATTACTGCTAAGTTTTATCATAATATGTCAAGTATTTTTGTGTGAAAGAGTAAACAAACATACATCCTATCCTATAGTATAAATGGGATAGGATGTCTGTATAAAAAAACTCGTTTTGATTTGTAGCTTAAGTTACAATGCGACAGATGACTATAATCATATGAAACATATATATATATGTGTGATTAAAATTACTAACTTTACAAAATACACTTGAAAACTTGGTACTGAATTCTATTTTTAGATTTCCCGTAAGATTATAGAATCAGTTTATTGAACACTTACAAAGTCGTAAAATAACATAATCAACAATTACTAAGTCCTACCAAGATATCTAAAGCTTTGCCAATCCATTTGATACAAATCAATTTACAATACAATTTCTAAGCCGAACGACAATCCTTTATCGCACTCCTCTTAAAAATACCTGTGTATTATTTGTATTTATTCTATGTTCCCACACAAGACGCACATGTTCATTTTTTTGTCAAAAACTTTTTTTACCTGTCGAATTCAAATATTGACTGATTGAAGGGTTTGCATCTGTTCCTCAAAAGAAAGTTCTTCACGAGAAAGCCTTATATTACCTTTTATTATATTTAGGCAACATGTGTGTCAAAGTTATTGTCAGTACAAACAACATATGGTGTCTCCATTGAAATCCCAAAAATGTATTTATGGAAAATATTTTTCGGTTTTTGAAGGTGTTAATTTTGGTGGTTTGTTAATTGTAACAGGTTTGTGCGGTTAAAAAATTGTTATTGTGCCACTAGATTGTTATCAATTACGTCATTTTCTTTTAAGATATCTTCACTCAGCAGTGGAATTAGAGAGATAATGTTTTTAAAAATTTACAATTCAAACTCAGTACTTGGTATTGTTCATACATTAGACATCAACGAGTTCTCTTATGTAATTTTTTTCTCAAGACCACTCAGTATCAAATTGTGGCTTTATACACAGAAATTGTTTGACTTTCCATTTTTAGGGTTCCGTACCCAAAGGGTAAAATGGGACCCTATTACTAAGACTCCACGGCCCGTTCGTCTGTCTGTCACCAGGCTGTCTCATTAACCGTAATAGTTAGACAGTTGAAATTTTCACAGATGATATATTTTTGTTGGCGTTATAACAACAATTGCTAAAAAATAGAATAAAATAAATATTTGATGGGGCTCCCATACAACAAACATAATTTTTTTGCTCGTTTTTATAGATAATGGTACAAAACTCTTCGTGCGCGAGTTTGACTCGCACTTAGCCGGTTTTTTTTTAATTTAAACTGAATTATATTTTGTTTTCAGATTTTTTTAAAGACAGACGATTAAGATTATTACTCTCAAGAATTTTTTTATAGTATAATGTGGTATAACATTGGAAAAGTTTGTTTGGAGACTTTGTGGAGAATTATTCAGTTAAATTGAAAATTTCACACCCTGAACTCTCGTCAACTGAATATATAGCTAAGTTTCACGTATGGGAACTAAGTAGGTATAATAGGTATAGTATGGAGTGCGTAAACACACTGGTCGCCGAGAGAAAGCGGCGCAGGCGTCGCTGGCCATGCGACGACGCAGAGCAGCGCAGGCGGACCTGCAGCGGTGACCTGGATGGAAATACTAGTACCTACTGCCGTAGAGGGCAAACAGCAACAATTTAATCAAAATAAAAAATGATTTTACTCGCGTTATTGTTACACTAATATTGTGAGCTAGAAGATGCCCGGGACTTCGTAAAATCCTTGCTTGTTCCTTACCAACGTTATAAAGGAAACTTTGTGCCTAAGGATTTGGACTTGGCGTTGATGAATCTGTGGGTTAGACCAATTCAGTTTTATATAACACTAACGAATCGTATAAGCGTTGAAATATTTCGAGGTCGTTTCAATATCACCCTTATAATATAAGAGTAGAGTAGTTGATATTACTTCTGACATATGTAATTATGTATGCATCTGGCTAGCGGAATGGTTAGGCAGATAATGAAAGTTCAAAAGGTGGCCGGGGTTGCGGGCGGCCCGCGCTTCTTTCAAGCAATCGAGGTGATTTTATTTTCTTTTCCTTTTTACCGATATCTATTTCAACCTTTGCATCATTCAAAAATACAAGTAATTTAATCAAGGTTAAAATTATGTACATTAATTTGGATTTTCTTCATTTGAGTCGTGCAGAAACAGCATAGCTAGCACGACCCGCGACAAACTCACGCGACACGCCACTATGATGACGGTAAAACTTCACTTTGAACGCGTGATGGCACTTCGCAAAGGCTTGATCGTAATTTCGAGACTTTTTTGACATTATTATTGACCGCGGTGTTTTTACAGTTTGCTTGAGTTGTAGAATTTAAAATCTAATGAAATTATATTACCTACGATAGTATTATCATCAATTAATGAGAGCTACGTACATATCCTTATCCCTACTAATATTATAAATGCGAAAGTAACTCTGTCTGTCTGTCTGTCTGTCCGTCTTTCGCGCCTAAACTACAGAACCGATTTTGATGGAATTTGGTACCGAGATAGATTAGGGCGTGGGAAAGGACATAGGTTACATTTTACCCCACAGTTGGGCACGATATAATCTGTAGTCCACGCGGGTGGAGCCGCGGGCGGAAAGCTAGTACTAAATAATAGAAGTCCACAGCGATGATTAGAATTCATAATCTCAAGTATCAAATCAAATAAATTAAAGGTCCGTCTGGAAGAGATCACTTCTAGTGATAAGGCCAGCTTTTGCACTTTGTGTACTAAAATCATTTCTTAGTTTTGTCTTTTTTGTGCAATAAAGTATTATTTCATTAATTCTAATAACTTTTTGACTTTCAAGCAATCATTATATGCTTGTTTTTTTTTTTTTTAAATCAGACGAATTAACTTGAATTCTAGTTTATAGGCAAATTAAACATCAAGCCATATTTTGTACTTCCTCGACGTCATCACTAATCAGCAGTTATTCAATACACAACACGTATACCATATGCACTAGGCACACTAAGCAGCCTTCAGAGTGATCAGCTGATCCTGCTTTCTCTAGGCCATCGGCCGCTCGTCTATTGATTGTGCACGCCCCTCGCCCCGCGCCCCGTGCCTCACCCCGCCGGCGCCATAGCGTCGCATGCGCAAGTAGTTGGCATTTGAGGTGATTGACAGGTTGAGGTGCTTGTGATTGCAGATTGAAGGTCCGATGGTAGCTGGCAGGGTTGCCATTAAATTAAGCTTCTAGGGATTAATTAAAAATACCAAAAAACGAATAAGGTTTGTTAGGATTATACCAAGAGGTAGTATTTGGTCTCGCCTACTCTAATAGGGAGACAGGCGTGAGTTTTAAGCTATTTGATAGCTTAATTGAAGAAAAGTAAGTATGCATAGTTTTAAACCAATAGGTACAGAGGCCAGCGCATCAGGTTACTCCATTTTCATTGCAAAACCGCTCTTATCAGAAAAGCATAGAGTGCACGTGTGTGGTAACCTGAGTTGCGGCCGTCCGTACATTACGCACTTGTGTAATATGACGGTTGCTTTTGATATCTTGCCGTAAAACAAAGGTTGATCTTCTGATCTGAAGGTTGCGGTTTTGATTTTCAATCAACACAAACATTTAAAAAATAGTATTTTCAAGTATTTGTGAGGAGTCTTTACGTATAATACGTAATGTATACATTAACACTACGTATGTAAGTACTATATCAGTTATCTAATACCTAGTATAAGCCTGGTTTAGTTTTTGAGTTTGATGGCGCTCTTTGAATAGTCCAAATTATTATTTATTTATAATTTCCCATTATTACGTTGCGTTTTCAATAACTGAAAAAATACTGAACTTAACATGAAATAGCCAGCGCAAACCAGTATCCTTAAATAAAAAGTATCTATAAAGAATATGGTCAAAATTATACGTTACGTTTTGAGTACAACGCTTAATAACTGTAATGATAAGTGCGGTGGTCATCTGTTCATCGATATAATAAGGTAAGTCGGATATTACTGATGATGTAACTTTGGGAAGATTTTACGAAGAATTTTGGAAACCTAAAATAATATATTGATTCTTGAAAATTGTCAACATCGTGATGAAACCCGCACGTCTAAGAAAATTCGTTTTCAAAAGACAAGCGGTCCACGGGTCCACCAACCTGCATTTGGTCAGCATGTTAGACTATGGCCTAAATCTCCTTTCGTGTTTCAAAGAGAGGCCTTTGCCCCTCGGTGGAAACGTATATGGGCTGGTAAAAAGTAAGAAGAAAATTGTTGGATGTATAACGATTTCAATCCGTCTTAATTGGAGTGCATGGTCACCTATGACCATTACTGAGATTCGTTCTTTTAGCTAAATATGAAGACATTTAGTTAAATATTTATACTATTTGGTCGTGTCTTGATATTTCAGTGCAACTAGGAATAACAGATATTACAACCAAATATATATAAAAGTTGGCCGTGTGAGTCCTCGGCAGAGTAGAATAGGACCACCCTCTTTCTTACCGAGGTGCCGTACAAGGCGACTAAGGTAAATATGCAAGCAAGTTCATCTGCACACAGAGAAGGAAAAGTCTGCAATTATATCAAAACCCTCGCCAACCCGTCTGCCAAGCGTGGTGAGTACGGCATTTACCCCTCATGTTATTGAGGGAGGCCCGTGCCCCAGCAGTGGGGACGTTATGGGCTGATGATGACAACCAAATATCTATTCTCTACTGAAAAATTGCAACGAAAACTCCCTTTAGAGGCCAGCGCACCATTTTGTTGCAAAACCTATCTTATCGAAACACCATAAAGTACACATATGTGATAACTTGATGTGATAGTATCCTTCGATATTGCTGAAATAACAAGTTAAATGGTATATACCAATGGCAAAAATCGTGGAATTTTCTAGATGTTTTCCTTTCTTTTTTATATAGCATAGCTTTCTGAAGACGCCTGATTCTATTAATGAATTGGCAAATGGCTCCTCACTATCCCCATTGTTATTTTTAAATATCTTATTCGTTCCTCAGAAAAGAGAGCAAGGATGTAATGAATTACATCTGCGCAAGATCAAAGTACTCAGCATTTGACAAACTTTCTCATTCAACAAAATTTTCCTTGTCGCGCGCTACCAGTGCTAGCTACCCACATAGCATGGGAAATCTCCACAGCAAACTAGAATGCACGGCTGTTCTGCCAGTGACACATATAGCGGGCCATAGCGGGGCGCGGCCGCAGCGCGGGGGGAGGCGGCAACTTTCACTGCGTCGTCGGCGCGGGCGCAGAGATGCGCGGATCGCGACAATGACCATGCAAGAGTCAAGTGCACGAGATGAAGGTATTAAGCGCGGTTCGTGAATTTGAAACAGTTTGAGAGGCTGTTGAGGCAAAGAGATAATTCACCTACTTTTGCTGCTGTCTGTTAAAGCTAATTTGCCGCATACTGTGACTCTTTTAGAATCTCGGAGCAGCTCTTCAATTCAATTTCGATTCATTGTAGCCTGTTAATTTTGTATTTGTTGTAAAGAGTTACAAGCTATTTCCAGTCTTGCGATTTATTACGGAGAAAGTTTTGTCACTTTGACAATGTCAGGGGAGATACCCAAGTTTATAATCCTCAGGGGTTTGCGAGGTCATAGCATGTGACTGCTCCAAAATCGTCATCCTCACTTATTAGCGATGCATCCTGCTGATCAATGAACGAGGCTCTGGCGTATATTCTTAACGGATTTAATACTCATTCTCCATTTGAATACTCATTAAAATACTCTAACATTGAAAAATCATAGACGACATTTTGTCAAGAATTGAATTATAATCTTGAAGTAGCTTATATATTTTATTAGGCCTCTGACAGCTTTGTTCATTCATGTTAATGGCTTTCCGTGTCCAAAATTCTTAGAAGTAGACGTAATTAGCTAAAAAGGTCTAAAAAAGTCTGAAATCATAAACTTAGATCGTTGAAACTTAGGTCTTCGAATACGCGAGCTTGTATATGACACCAATTATAAATATAGTGGAAGAAAAGGCAAACAGTAATCTCTGCTTATTATTCATTTGTATGTTGTTTCGGTGTATGTTTTGTATGGTAAATAAATTTCTTTTTCTTTCTTTCTTTCAATGTGGCACGGGCGACACGAGCGTGACCTTTATATGTATGTACTAAACTTTCCGCCCGCGTGGACTATAGGTTATATCGTGCCCAGCTGTGCTTATAACATTTTTCAAGGTCTAATCTATTTCTATACCAAATTTCATCAAAATCGGTTCAGTCGTTTAGGCGTGATAGCGCAACAAACAAAAAAGCTTACATTCGCATTTATAAAATTAGTAAGGATGTATGGGGGGAAGTCCATCTTCGTTACACCAGCTCTTGCAGAACAAATTCAAACACTTCGTTTGCACCACTGTCTACAACTACCAGAGTGAGTCATCCACCAGCATCGAAGTTTCCTCGTAAGTTACGTAAAGGACGTCTAAGTCCGTTTCATTATTAACGTATTGCTAAACTTGATAACCTCTAACGTTAGTCACTCAGGTATAATATTGTTAACAAAGCAAATAGTTTTAGAATTAAGATACAACACAAAACTTAAAAAGTTATCGGAACCTCATGTTACCTAAGCTATGATTCAAGAATTAATATAAAAGTTATGTGTGGTGCTTCACATTAAAAATCAACATAGAAAAACTTCAACACATTGTACAGAAAACTACAACATGATAATTTATGATTAATTTTATTTGGTTTAAAAATATTTTTTCTTAAAAGAAGAAGCTATACTTATTTTAATCTGAATTATAAAATCCACAAAGTATATTTAACTCTATTATCTTAACGAACATTTTCTTGCGCAAAACAAATCGGAAAAATAGTAGGGTATGGAGAGTGAACTTTATCAATAATAATAAATAGGTAAATAAATCCACGTATGGTTTGTTGAACCGGCGCGGCGCGAGAAAGCGGCGCGCGGCGCGGGCGCACAGTTCGCAGAACACCCGACTGGCTACAACTAACTGCAGCTACGTCACCACGCAGACGATTCAGATTCAAACGTATCGTGTTATATGCATTAAAAAAAAAGAATTTTTCTGCAAGGAAAATCAATTCATGATGTTATCCGTCAGCTGATTAGCGTCATCATTGCGATTTGTGACGAGAAACCCAGTCTCAGCTCAGTTTAAAAAACGGGTACGTGCGAGTCAAACTCGCGCACGAAGAGTTCCTTTCCGTACCATTACCTATAAAACCGGCCAAGTGCGAGTCGGACTCTATAAAAATCATTACCTCTATAAAATCACGTTTGTTGTATGGGAGCCCCTTTAAATATTTAATTTATTCTACTTTTTAGTATTTGTTGTTATAGCAGAAACCGAAATACAGCATCTGTGAAAATTTCAACCTTGTAACTATCACAGTTCATGAGATACAGCCTCGGACAGACTTTCTATAAAAACGAGCAAAAAATCACTTTTTTTGTATGGGAGCCCCCTTAAATATTTATTTTATTCTGGTTTTTAGTATTCGTTGTTATAGGGCACAAAAAATACCTCATCTGCGAAAATTTCAACTGTCTAACTTTCACGGTTCATAAGATACAGCCTGGTGACAGACGGACGGACGGCCGGACGGACAGCGGAGCTTTAGTAATAGGGTCCCGTTTTTCTCTTTGGGAACGGAACCCTCAAAAATAGACTATATGAATTACTTGTCAAAAAATGTTACGATGGTGTACATGAGTATCTAAACGACAACTCTGTGTAGGTGCTATAATATGTTTTTATTATTTTGTATGCCTGAAAGGCGCGATATAGCTGGAAACAATGAACAACTATTGTAACCTGTTGTCATACCTATTTTCTACAGTAAATACATTGATTGATTGATTGAGCTCACTATAATCCTAAGTTTAATTATTGTATTTTTCCATAAGATTTTTATCGACAATCGCTTACTGTCACAACTACGTCAATGTTTTTTTTTTAATTTTCCTATATCGTAGTTATTGAAATTTTAAATCATGAAACTTGCATTTTCAAACTGAATTTCCAGTAATAACAAAAATAAAGTTTATTAACATTGTATAGTAAAATATTGGTACTCCATACAATGACTCCATACTATTTTCTTAAGTTGAATGGAGGAAGGGAACCCTTCTAGAAGAGTCCAGCACATCAAAATATAAAATACACATTTAACGTAAAACAAAGATGTCCCTTTGAATCACTCATACCCATAATTTATGAATAAGCTACCACTAAGCACAATGTCGAACATCGATGTGTCATGTGAGAGACTGAATTTATTGTTAGAGGTCATTTGGTGATACATAACCACCTCATTTTGAATAAAGGCTTGGCCCAAATACCGTTCTTGTTAAATTATATTCAGCATTTTGATTATGATTAGTTTCTTTATTTTTCTATGTTCCTATAGATTTTTAACCTTCGGATCCCTGTTCTGTCGCTAGCTAACACATTAAAGCAAAACACGATGAAAAACTTTTATCTTTCAGAAGCTTGCATTATTATTATTTTTTCATTTGTTTTCTACGTTTGTGTTGTATTTGGATGCCTGCAATATTAGGCTGTGGTAAAATTATTCTTTATAACTTTTAAGCATGAATCTATCAAACATGAGTGACCACCAACAGCTTAATTTTAAACAGGTCTAGGAGGAAATTGAAAGATATAATACATTCTGTAAGCATTTTAATTACGAGTACTTTAAAAGCTCCTCTGGTATCTAATCTGACCTTACTTAGCATTATAAATCCATGACTCACAATACATTGCAGCAATGTATGAAGGCGTAAGGAACTACAGCCTAACTACAGTCCGCAAATGATGAACGTAACAAATGTTATTGTAAAATATCTCTTGTTATCAAAGCAAAACGACCTACCGCTCCGCGTGTGGTCGAGAGTAGACAGATGTAGGTTACATACTTTTTGTAGCTGAATTAACTGAAGTGTGGTTTGGCTAAGGGTAAGTTTTTGTTTTAAATGGTCGTTGCTGCGATGGTGTGCGGTGGATTGTAGTTCAGTACAGTTATGATTGTTATGATGTAAGTTGGTGCAATTTTAGTAGAATGGAAATGAATTATAATATGCAAACTGTATTCAGGATCATAGTCCATAAGAAAGTCACTAGGTAGAACAAAAAAGTCGTATCAAATGTCTATTTTGAGTTCTCATTACTACCTCTACATATGAATCCGAGGCTTTTATGCCACCTTCAAATATCAATTAAAAAATCAAGGAATGTAACAGTTTAGGTAAAAAAAACATAATGAATGACCTTAACGAATTGCAAGGCGAAAATAAATTTCAGCAGACCAAATGTATTATAACCGTGGGCTGAATTGGGCGTGGAGAATGTGCATTGGGGTTGACCAAAACATAAGTGAACTGACCCACTCGACTGTACCGTTTTGTGTGAATAATGAGAGATGATGATGTCATAGAGATTTGAAGATAGTCTTTTATTTTTTTATCATTAGAAACGCGAAAGGGATTTTGTCCACAGCCCACCACGATGGCCGCGGGCCTGTTTGTGGACCTCGCGCCTTTTGAAAACGAATTTTTTTAGACGTGCAGGTTTCATCAAGATATTTTCCTTCACCGCTGAATAAGTGATAAATAATTAAAAATACGTACATAAATTTGAAAAGAAAAATTAAATAGGATTTGAATCCGCAACCGGTTACAAGTCTGGCTTGTTACCAACTGGGCCATCACCGGTTTTTTTTTTCTTACAATATCATCTGATTTATTATTAGCGAGAAACGTTACCTTAATATCGCACCCGGGTTATTTTTCCTGAAGAGGATTTTCTTCCTAAATATAATGCCTTCTGAGAACTTCTTACTAAAAGCTTAAACGATATAAAATAGATATCATACCGTGACATCCAACAAGCTTTAGATAAGCTCGGTGCAACAATCAAAACTCGGTCAACGATAATCAGCTCCATACATTAACAACATATCGTATCTTAGCGCCATAACTTTTAGGAAGTAGGCAGGTATAGGAGCAGTAATCTGCAGTACCGTTTGGTATGAATAATACGCGGGGGAGGTACACTTTGTGGGGTACTTTAGTTTATTAGTGCTTGTAGTCTCAGGCTTAAACTAATTTGAAGAAATTGTAATGATAGTTAGTGTTTTAGTGTATTTTTGAACGAAAACAGCTTCCTCTTCATTAATTTATTCTTTTTGTGTCAGTATTTTACTGTGATTCTAAGTGACTGTCTTCATTTTTAACATGCTTCTAAAAAAGGAGGTTCTCAATTCGATTGATTGTTTCTTTTTTTTGTATGTTGGTTACGTGATTACTCCGTCAATTTATGAATTCATATTGAAGTTTCTTTTTTTGAATGGTAGGCACTAGGCAATACTTCAGAGGTGGCCGAATATAAAACACATTATATCTAGATGATGTTTTGGTTTGTGGTTATCTGCTGGTTGGCATTGCTGGGATTGAAGATAACTGATACTGATGTTTTTGATGAGGACAATTATTCAGTGTTTTTCTGAATTTGCATACCACGGGAATCTATCATTGATTTTTGTTGTCATTTTTTCTGTTTAGTTAAAATATTGCCATTTTTTTGAAGTGAAAACTTCTTTAGCGGTGTTGTGTACTTTTTAGATGGGTAATAAATGTTAAACTCGCATCAGGGTCACGTGACCCTGATTGAAAATTCGTAAGACGAAGGGTGAAGTGAAAACTTCTTAGACCACAAGGAAGTAATATATGTTCAAGTCACTTCTGCCGGCACTCCCGGAGTGCAATCCGTTATTTCTTTTTAATTCAACTTTTGTTTTTCTTGTAGCTAGTTAGAGAAAGATCTAGATTTTATTTATTAAATCACAAGACCACGGTAATCTGCCACGTGGTGACTTAATATATTTACGAATTAGAATGACTGACCTAGTTTGCTGTTATCCAAGCACGTGAGGTTTGGTAGGATAGCAGACGGAAATATGTAAATGTATAAAAATGTTAATGCTTTAGAATATTAAAAGAATGGAAAGGAAAAATGATGGGTGAGGACCGTCTAACGTACAGAGGGCCGCAAATTAGGTTACCATACGCGTACACTCTGTGCCATGTGATAAAAACGGTTGATGAAAATGGAGTAACCTGATACGCTGCCCGCTGACCTTCTGGGCAGCGCCTGACAGCTAATTCTTGATATCATTGTTGGGATAAAGTCGCCAAAGATTTGATAGAATTAGATATGTCGGACTGACTAAACTTGGCAGAAAACTTAAAGAAATGGCACCCTTTGATGTCGAAGGCCAAGATCCACATTGCATTGGGTCGTTGAGCATATGTTTGTAAATAGTTTTTTGCTCCTAATTTTATTATAACTTTTAATTAAATTTCTTATAAGATTAAGTATTTCTGAATAGGGAAACAAGCACGAAATCACATAAATTAATAAAATTAAGGATTTAATTTGAGTTTGCCTAAGTTTACAAATTAAATTTAAAAAAAGAAAACTTTTTTAGGCTTTCTGAAAGTTATATAAATCATACATAATACATAAACTTCATAATAAATGTAAAATGTATGGTAAACGGCAGGTTTCAGTAAACTAATTCATGATGTAGTTGTTAACGTTGTTAGACTTCAATGCTATAGAAGAAAAATAAAAGAAAACTTGAAAATAGTCACGAGTACGGTGTACAATACAACCGTAAACTGACAGACAGTTTTTAGGTCACAAGTAAAGGAACTGATAATTTTATCAACATAAATATTCACTGTTATCTTCAACTAGGTATAAGTTAATAAGTTTACAGTTTAACTTAATTAAGCAGAACCTGTTTTACAGCGCTGCTCTTAAATTAGAATGGTCTCATAGAATCTGGGTCAATAAATAGTGTTTTGAGGTCAAAATAGCGTCACGGATTTTCGGCTAAAGAAAGAAAGTAAAGAAAGTTTTTATGATTGTGCGCTTTAGTTTACTATTTGTACTGTGATTGTTATAAATGATATATTTAAGGGAGGAAAATATATATTTAAGTTTAATATACCGTTAAATGGTGGTGTGGCTTAACTTCAAAAACATAAGAAAAGTAGGTCAAATATGTACATGGTTTCACCATACTTATTAACTTAGAACATATATCACGAGAAATTGAAATAATCTATATAAATAAAAATGAATTGTTGTTCGTTAGTCTGATTAAAACTCGAGAACGGCTGGGTCGATTTGGCTCATTTTAGTCTTGAAATATTCGTGGAAGTCCAGGGAAGGTTTAAAAGGTGAGAAAATATGGAAAAAAGGCGTAACGAAGTTGGCCGGGACAGCTAGTTCTTAATATAATTAATGTAAAAGGTACAGTGATATGAGAAAGAGCATAATTTTAGGTGAAATAATCGATACTTTTCTTTTGCAATGTTATTGTTTGAGATTATCAATAAAATAAACTATTTTTTATTGGTAATTTCATCGATTCCCACTGCTACAATTTTAACTTTTTTTTAGTCTTTGCCTACCCCTATGGGACAGAGGTGTGAGCTTATGTATGTATGTGTAGAGTATTTATGCGACAGAACTTACCTCGAAGCTGTTGCAAGATTAACGCAGCGTTCCCGATGGCGTGTCAAATCCGATACATAATTCACTTTGTCCACTTTTGTCAGTTTCCACTTTGTCTGCCCGCTTAAAACACTTTCAGTCACTTTGGGGCCTCTTTAGTCACTTTTGATCGAGTTTTAGTTACTTTGAGTCACTTTAGGTCGCGGAGTCACTTGAGGTCGCTAGAAGCCTTCAACAGCATACAAGGAATTCCGGGTTCAGGGCAAAAGGGGGGGAGACTAGAACAGAAGAGAAGGGTAAAGTTAGAAAGAGAAGCAATACATATATAAAATATATACATTTACTTATTTTTGTGGTCCGATACTCACCATTCATTTAGTATTCATGATGATTTAAACAAAAATGTGGAAATAAACATTAAATCAATACGTGTCCCTATATTTTCACTTTAGAATCCCTACCCAATATGCCACTATCAGTGACTAATTACCTTTTAGAAATGTAACAGAAGAAAAACCGTATTGTTGTTGTAGCGTATGTAAATGAATGAACATAATGGTTCGATATCTCGATGTATAGTTGAATGACACCCGAATTTAAATTCACCAATTATGTACTTATTCAAAACACCTGTTATTTGATGTAGGTCATCTAACAGACTAATGACCTCATTCGTTGTTTATTTTTCATCACCGAGGATTTTCATTTGATTTGATTTATATTTTCATATCATAATTAAACGGTAATTAGATTCAGTAGTCCCTATATTTACATTTAGTTATAGCTACTCACAACAAAAATACATTAAATGATTCATTCATCTAACCTAACACTATAATATTCATACATCTAACTATAACAAGGGAAACTAATAAATAAAGATATTATTTATTTCCTTCAGCGTATGCAATTTTATCAATACCTGTGTAATATTAAATACTAATTAACATGAACTGTAGAACAAAAGAAAGAGGTTTAATTCAATAATGTATGTCGACGAGTCTAAGGCGGGCGGCGGCGTGTGCGCCGTTAAAACTGTAAAAAAACCTGTCGCGCGACCTTCTGCCTAAAACTTGACCTCAGCCCGCTACGCTTCATAAATCGGTCTTTACTACCCCAGCACTCCCTTAATACAAACTATCAATCAAATGTATACTGACCTATATTTTCAGTAGTCAAGTAACCTATATTAGCGATAGAAAACATGCGATTAGTAAATACGGCAAATTAGTTAAAAAAGAAAAGAAAAAAAGGGAAGAATGTGATTGGCATAAATAAAAATAACGAAACAAAAATCTAAAGGAGGGTACGAGTGGAAAATAAACATTAGAAAATCAAGAAAAACAAATGAACTGGCATCACAATAATCCACAGCACTGTCACGTCACTTTTAAGAATGCCAATTACAATTTTCCAGCTGAACGTACACTGTTAGGGTATTTGGTCCACAAGTCCGGTTAGTGTTGGGTCCACAGGGTGCACTATAACGCGCGGAGAGCGGGCGCGGGCGCCGCGGAACATCGACTGAGTGCGACTCGCGCGCACCCCACTTACTTCCCACCAAAATTTTCTACCACCACCGGCGCGCGGGCAACAAACCGCGGCCCGCTAGCGGTCTCTGACGTCACGCCACGCTAGACCGACAAAATGAGACTCACTGACCCAGTTTTAACTGAACGTCTGTATTGAACGGTTTGCTTTAAATAATGATGTTTTGTTGCAGTCTAGGTATTGAGGTAAGCAGAATATCTTGAAAAATTAGGTATTTGTATCCAGATCATCACAATTATTGACATAATAATATGTGCTAGGCTCACTTCATTTAAAATATTTTTGACAACGTTTTTGTTGAAATATAAGTTAAACTTAAAACTTTGGTTTCAAGATTGAATCCAATAATTAACGAAAACATAAAACTTTAATAATTTTCAGGCTAAGTTTGAAAAACAACGGGTTTCGAATGCCATTTTTGTTCACCTTGCCAATCATCATTGAAATAATTACTGTTAAAGTAATGGTTTACAATAAAATTTAAATTCCACAGTCGACGTCACATCCAGCTTGACATTCTCATGTTATCGTCGAGGAAGAGAGTTGATTCTTGTGCAGTTAAATGTACCTTTGAATACCTATCTACTGTACTAATAAGCAAAACCTAATTTGACTAAATTATGCAATGTAATTAAATCATTTCAATAATGAGATTCCACAATCACATATTATAATTAAATAATTAACATTTACACTAATCGGATTCTCCGTATTGGATGTTTTATAAGTTCGTTCACCTGAGTAGGTAATTAGGTACTCCTTACAATTAGCACTTAATATCGATTAGTTTAAATAAGAATACGCACATTATGCATAAACGACATATCTTTGTGGTTAAGCGCAGTCCTTGTCTGAAAAAGTAATTTTGTTTTAGTTTATTAAAACGGTACCCACGATAATTATTTGATTTTATATTCAGAAAAATAATTTTTAAACAAGATAAAAATTATCTTTTTCTCTGCGTTCCAAACACGTTATTTGCGTTTGTATGCTAATTTAACCAAATTATTGTACTAAGTGGGTATACAGTTACATAGTTACTTTACACACATTTTTGTTTACAATGCAGATTTGTTTTTATTGTAAGAATTTATAAAATTTAGATTAAAAATGTGTGTAACATTTTTGTTTACAATGCAGATATGTTTTTATTGTAAGAATTTATAAAAATTTAGATTAAAAACTAACAATTATTAATCAACATCATTTTAGTAGATGCAGAGATAATTTTTATTAAGAGCCCATACTTTCGTACTATGTTACTTTTTATTCTTCAAGGAATTGTATGATTTAGTAATAAACACATGCTAAGAAGACCTTTGCACACAAAAAAAACAGTTCATATCCTTATGTTAAGTGGTATTTGTCCAATCATTTCTGAAACTAGAAACGATGCAGTTTTTTTTACAAATTGTAAAAATATCTTTCTGTAAAAATCTCTTTCTGTAATTTATTAATTAAAAGGCTTATCAATAATCAAATAAGTACCGAATAATAATAAAATGTCTCAGTTGAAACAAAAATCCCCAAAGCGACGCATTTCTCTTAAAGTTGACGAGCCCTGGTGCTGCTATCTCCACGCGTGTACGCACACACACACACACTCTCACCGCACTCACACAGAGTCAGCTCCAGAGGCCTACAGACCTACAAACGGTACTTTCACTCGCTTCCAGTCTTGTGGGGCCCGCGTAGAGTCGGTTTTAGGTTGGTGACTGCAGGCCGGAGCGGCGAGCGGCTGGTAAGTAGGACAGCGAGCATTTCTTGGTCGTCCCTCGCAAGGTCCTCCTCAGTTAAGGTCACTGTCAATACTAACTAATGAACCGCGATGTGAGAGGTTTATGGTGTTCTCGTATATAGTGAGAGATGGTGTTTCTGCGTTGTAGAGTTTTATGGATGAAGCCTAAAGGAGTGACTTGAAATATATTTCATCATTGTTTCATACAACTTTGCTAGAATAATTGAAGTGGTTGAAATTCAAATTACATTATTCATTTAATGGAGGCAAAAGTTGATTAACATACCTCTTCTACAGTGCCAAAAATTCACATAACCATCTTGAAAAAAGTCCTAAATTATTGTAATGAGAGCGGTTATTCCCAGTTCTACCCGGCCATAATGATCGCTTTACATTTCAAGAAATAACTTGATCTTTAAATATACTATCAACTGTACTTTAATATGTAATGTTAGTTATTAATAGATAGAACATGAGAAGAGGCTCTATCAGTATTTACAGCTCAAACACAACGAGAAAACAACGCGGTCAAATGTCAAAAAAGTGTCAAAACGCCATAGGGCATGCAAGCCTTTGCGCGGTGCCCTCGCGCAGTCAAAGTAAAGTTTTACCATCATCGGAGTTTGTTGCGAGCCATGCTAGCTCTGCTGGCTTTTGTATAATATAAATAATAATAAACGCTTCACACTCAAAGGCCCACATTAAGGTTTTCCCTTGTGTCGTGGGTCCCTTGGAACACACAAAGACAGACACAAACACCCATGACCCTAGAACAAACAACTGCTTTTTACACAAATATTTGCCCCGACTGGGAATCGAACCCAGGACCCGCCGATCAAGAGGCAGCGTCACTACCACTTGACCAAACCGGCCGTCATAATAAAACGGGCAAGTGCAAGTCGCACTCACGCAGGAAGGGTTCCGTACCATTACCTATAAAACCGGCCAAGTGCGAGTCGGACTCTATAAAAACCATTATCTCTATAAAAACGGCAAAAAAATCACGTTTGTTGTATGGAAGCCCCCTTGAATATTTAATTTATTCTACTTTTTAGTATATTTTGTTATAGCAGCAACCGAAATACATTATCTATGAAAATTTCAACTGTCTTACTATCACGGTTCATGAGATACAGCCTCGGACAGACTTTCTATAAAAACGATTAAAAAAAACACGTTTTTTGTATGGGAGCCCCCTTACATATTTATTTTATTCTGGTTTTTAGTATTTGTTGTTATAGGGCACATAGAAATACATCATCTGCGAAAATTTCAACTGTCTAATTATCACGGTTCATGAGACGGACGGACGGAGACGGATGGACAGCGGAGCCTTAGTAATAGGGCCTTTTTATAATACGAAAACGGCACGGTAAAATTGTATTACCATTGCCTTCTATGCACTAGTGATACTAGAAGCTGGGAACATAGAAGGCAATGGTAATACAAATTCTGTCATGCCGTGCCGTGCCGTTCGAATTATAAAAAGGCCCATTGGGTCCCATTTTTTCCCTTTGGGTACGGAACCCTTTAAAGTCGCGTTTAAAATTGGAACAACTTCTAATAAAAAAAGAAATAAAAATCAGAAAAAAAATAACTTTCCACATTTTGAAATAAGAATTCGTGATTCCGTTTTGAATTATGAATTTATTATCGTTATCAGATTAATCACATCGGTGAGGATTAATTATCTTTTTAATCTATTAGCTTCGTATTTAATGTGTCTAATTAATTAATTAGCTACACTCGTCTGTAATTCTCAGATTAGGGTCAAAAATTCGTATGAATTAGTCATAGCATAGAATTGAATAATTTCTTAGCCCGGAGCGTTTTCTGTAGCCATTATTATTTCCTGGTTATGTATCGGTTGGCTGTAGCTATCCAGTTCATGAGAGCAAACTGCCCATACATCTTAACACCAATAATATACGGCCAAGTTTTATTTGCCGTTGGTCAACTGGATTTTTTTCGGAGCTAACTTTAAATTTGCTGTCAATTGAAAGCAACCTGGATTGTTATCCCAATTTAATAAAAACTACATCATTTGTTAAAAAAATTCAGGCATATACTAAAGGTAAAAGCACAACTGGATAGATAGGAGACATATACTCATCTTATTTAATTCAAACATTCATGAGTCTAGAAAAAAGAAAAAAATATATGTAGCTGTTTTTTTCAAATTCAAATCGTTTATTTTGGAAATTATATATCTTCTAAATATATAAAAGGAGAAACTGACTGACTGACTGACTGACTGACATATCAACGCACAGCCTAAACGGCTAAACGTAGGCACTTGAAATTTGGAAGGGACGTAGCTTAGGTACCGTAGAGGTGCACTAAGAAAGGAATTCCCGAAATTCTCACGGGAACGGGAATTAGCGGGAAAATCCTATTGTATGAAAAATCTAAACCGCTTAAGTTAAATGCTTGAAATTTGGCATGCAGGTACCTTAGTAAACTTAAAGCTTAGTTGTAACAGGATATTGCAAAGTTCTTACGGGAACGGGAGTTAGCGGGAAAAAACTTTTGTATGTAAAAATCTAAATCTTAAATTAAATCAATGGACCGTCAATAAAGTGTAATCTGTTCAAAATAAAAAATTAACACGCAAACGAAGTTGCGGGCATCAGCTATAATATTATAAATGCGAAAGTAACTCTGTGTGTCTGTCTGTCTGTCCGTCTTTCACGCCTAAACTACTGAACCGATTTTGATGAAATTTGGAACAGAGATAGATTAGAGCCTAGAAAAGAAAATAGGCTACATTTTATCCCACAGTTGGGCACGATATAAACTGTAGTCCACGCGGGCAGAGCCGCGGGCGGAAAGCTAGTCATTCCATATAGATAGGTAGTGTAAGCAGGTACGTCCTATTGTATGTTAGTGACAATTATAAAAAAAACTACCAAATGTATATTACCGGTTAATGGTTGTTAAATATCAATATAACAAATATACTTAAACACAAAATCCCCATCTAAATTGATAGGGATTTTGTAAACATAACATGTACCTGTTTAGTTTACTTTCTATTTTCATTCAATTGTGAAAATCAAAATAGATTTTTTCCTTTGTTGTTGTTATATTATAATGAAAAAACACAACAACCTAGAAAAAACCCTTCTTCAGATGTAAGGGTTTTCAAATAAGTGTTGCCTTCCAAACGTTCCGTATAAAAGATTTCAACGTGCCCCTACTGGCATTCGCGCGCTGCTTGCGTCCCGGCTAGGCATGCGCGGGCGCACGTGTAACTTGGCGGGCTGTAATTTGATTAGGAGCGTCGGTCGCCCAGGGGCAGAACCGTCGTTTTGTTATTTACAACTCGCCGCCTGCGCCGGTCCTCGATTTGCGGATAGATAACCTGTCATCATTTGAACGGGACGGTGTTTGGGATTAATTATTGAAGAAACATTCATGATTTAGGAATCCATATCGGGCGAGATATTGACAAGAATTAAAATTTTGAGAGAGTAAGCTAAAACTAAAGTCGACAATATTTTCATAACCATCTTAAGGTAGGTATTTCATGACAGCATTTTTAACTTAGAAATTAGAGATTGTGCTACAATCAAAAAAATGTTTGAAAAAATTAAATTATTCTATTTTGCTTGGCCATAATCTAAAATATTTCGAATTGGGAGTTAAACTTGGTCAGACAGTAGTTAAATAAAAGTTTAACGAACATTTGACACTATTACCGTTGCAGAAAAACTAGTTTTAAATTAATGAAATTTTAATTCGAAAACTTAGCAAAATTGTTTGCCAAAATAAGTGAGAGAATTGAAATAAATGTAACGTAAATTAGATCAGTATACGAGTGTGGGGTAATTAGAAGAAATTATCATAACATGACGCGCTCGCGCAGACCTAACAGACGTGTTAAAGAGAAGTCATGGCCAGTTAAATAAGCTAAATAAATAAAAAATAAACACGAGTGCAACCCGTTGTCACTCTCCCTCCGTCTTACGAATTTTTGATCAGGTCACGTGTCCTGACGCGAGTTTAACATTTTTTACCCATCCCAAAAAGTGTACAACGCCGCTAAAGAAGTTTTCACTTCAAAAAACAAATCACTTGCAACTCAGTGGAGGTAACTGTTCAAACACGATCAGTGAGGCTAAGCAGTATACGGGGCTCGGCTGCTGTCGATTGACTATAGTCGTTAAACCAAGTAACCATTTGGCGGTTTGACTCTGCCATTAGGGTTAGTCAACTTCGCTGCATGCTTGACTATACCTACCCAATAAGAAGAAGAAGAATTTCATGCACGTTAAACTATCGATCGGCCCTAGCTTTTGTGGATTGAGTACAAGTCAGATGTCATTTGGCGATTTGTGCGAGAGAGGCTCGCGTACTTGACTAGCTGATGCGAGAGCCCCTTAAATATTTTTCTGACGAGTTCTTCTCCTTAACAGCGGATACCTCTATCTCTTGCAAAACGGTACAATCCTCGCGATGACGTCGAGCCAGTACTGTTCGCCTTTATTACTCATACGAGCGAATACACCTAATTACAATATGTAGATGTGTTGCTGCCATTCAGTTGCTCTTTCAATAATAAACTTAATGGCGTGTCTTCTGTTGTTGCCACCTCAGCTGGTCCGTATGTTTTGGAAGGTAGATTTTTCAAAATATTATTATTTTGATTCATACATACACAGTACTCACGATAGCGCGGTGATAGCCCAGTTGGTAATGAGCCAGACTTGTAATCGGAAGGTCGCGGGTTCAAATCCTGGTGCGGGCCGGTACCACTAAATTCGTCTTTTCGGATTTATGTACGGATTTCTAATTATCACTTGCTCAACGGTGAAGGACATCGTGATGAAACCCGCTCGTCCAAGAAAATTCATTTTCGAAAGACGAGCGGTCCACCAACCCGCATTGAGCCAGCGTGGTGGACTATGGCCTAAATCCCCTTCGTGTTTCGAAGGGAGGCCCGTGCGCCTCGGTGGGGACGTATATGGGCTGGTAACACTCACGCCTATAATCCCTGTCGGAATAAACAGAGAATCAGGTTATTATAAAACCACTT
Organism: Aproaerema taeniolella; assembly: GCA_949987775.1. Classification (NCBI taxonomy): domain Eukaryota; kingdom Metazoa; phylum Arthropoda; class Insecta; order Lepidoptera; family Gelechiidae; genus Aproaerema; species Aproaerema taeniolella. The sequence goes on from OX465248.1 coordinate 21,881,979, forward strand.
TGCGCCACGTTTGACACACACCCTGTTATGTATAGTTGGTGATAGGCTGTTAGCCTGCAAAACTGACCTCCTCAGTACGAAGATTTGACAAAGGGTGTGTGGTTTGTTCATAAGATCTTATTGCTCCAAAATCGTCATCCTTATCTGCTAGCAGTGCACCCTGCTGATCGACGGACAAGGCTCTGACGTGTTTCTTTACTTGTTATTGCCGAGTTCGCCATCCTATATTTTAATTTTGATTAAAATACTCAGAAATTGGCAAAATAATGATTGTGGTCGCCTTTTTTCAAATAATATTGAAGATTTGACAGATGGAAACTCGATTTTGATGACACAGGTTTAAAAACTAGTCGTTCATTGATAATTAAGTCATTCGAGGCAAACATTTTTGTAAAATCTCAGGTTTGGAAAAGTAAACGATTTTTCTGGCCCTACTTTTTTCTGTTCTCGAAGCGTATCGTCATTATAATTATTTTAATAGTTGAAATAATAATTTTTTGAAATTAACTGTTTGGTGGCTATTAATTTCAGCGTTCATACACGATGATGAGTTATGGTTGCTGAGCTATACATTACTCGCAATTTCGTTGTAAGTAATAAATTAAATAAATTGTCAATTTATATTGCTTAAGGTGGATTTGGGTAAAAACCTATAACACTTACCCACTTTCGAACAAGTCACAGCTGGTCCAGGTGGAAAATTAACAGAACTTCATATTAATGTTAAACAAGTTTCATTTACAGTCAAAAATTACTCAGTGTACCGAAAATTACAGTCAAATACACGTGAAGCTTAACGCTTGTATTAAAATGAGCCATACGTTGATTTTTATAGTGAATACCGGTCAACGTGTAAAGTCCTCGATTTTGTATTTTTGTGACATTATAAGTACTTATTACAGACAATTTTTATAGACCACATAATATATGGAGGGTTGTGCGTGTACTACCTATAAATACTTAAGGTTATTATTACGAAAGTAAGGCACAGAATAAGTAAATCAAATGATAAGTAAATAGTTTTTAAATAGTGCTTTAATTATTATAATATTCACAATATCAAATTAAATCAAATCATACAATAGCGGTGATAGCCTAGTTGGTAATGAGCCTGACTTGTAACCGGAAGGTTGCGGGTTCAAATCCTGATGCGGGTTTGTACCACTAAATTAGTTTATTTTGATTTATGTATGGATTTTTCATTAATTAATCACTTGCACAGCGGTGAAGGAAAACATCGTGATGAAACCAGCACGTCTAAAAAAATTCGTTTTCGATGGACGAATGGTCCACCAACCCGCATTGGGCCAGCGGTAGCGTGGTGAACTACGGCCTAAAATCCCCTTCGTATTCCGAAGGGAGGCTCGTGCCCCTCGGAGGGGACGTATATGGCATGGTTAAAAAAAATCCTGCGAAAATTATAAAAATAGATCACCGAGGTTACGTAATAATACATAGATGGGTTACCAATCACTAATTGCCTTGGATAATCTTAAGCTTTGAATTATTATAGCCTTTTTATAAAACTTCGGGTGCTTAGTGGATTTGAATGACCAAATTGTTTTTAAATCATTCATTCCGCACTAAAACGGACCTAAATTTACGATAATGGGAGACCTTCATTTAGCACCCATTAGGCCAACGCCTTTGCCTTGACAATGTGACTAATATTTCCTAAAACATATCACTTTTTAAGCGAAGGTAAAGTTTTTGGGTACTAACATGCTCAATCTATTCGTGTAGTTTTTGATAAAGTAAAATACAGAACCTCATTGACCTCATTCTTACCGAGGTGTTACGCAAGGCAACTAGTCACATCCATATTGAAATGATGGCTCAATTTTTATAGGATACTAGCTTTCTGCCTGGGACTTCGTCCTAGTGGGAATTTGGAAAAATTATGTAGCCTAGGTGTCAGGTACCTCGATACCAATTTTTTTTTTACTAGTCCAGCTGTTTGAGCGTGAAAGAGTAACAAACATCCATACATACAAACTTTCGTGTTTATAATATTTTTATTAAAGGACTAGCTTTCTGCCCGCGGCTCCGCCCGCGTGGACTATAGGTTATATCGTGCACAGCTGTGGGATAAAATGTAGCCTATGAAATATTTAAATGTAATTATTTTTTATTGAAAATGTATATTTTTCTAAAAAAATAACTTTGATACAATATACATAGTTTCCCAGATATTGAAGAATCCAAATGTTCTCTAACAGAGTACGAGTATTCTCATTGAAAAGAGTCCCATTACCATGTCTTTACGGCCAATGCGCCCAGTCATCCAATATATTGTATAATTATAATCACATACACCGTTGTATGGGCCATACACCCATACAATACCCCATACATTGTAGCCGGTCACACGGACCGATAAGATGGATGGATCGCGAATTGCTTTTCTATAAAGATTGTTAGGTAGAGCTCTCAGTGGCTTAGTAGCGGGGAACCTGAATTAACTGAGGTAGTGACAAAATTTGATCCTGTTAAGGACGGATTTTTTTGGATAGTTGTGTAGTAGTAAAATACTGTTTCATAAAAGTGTAGTAGTAACTTTAATTCAATAATTGAAACAAAGAACTAAATAAGTGTAGACAAAACTAAATTTCATTTATAAATAAGCTACTAAAACTGAAAGCGTTGTTGCTGAAGATAACTTATGCAATATTGTTACAAATTCCACGAAAAAATATTATACTTTAACTGAAACTTTTGGAACGATCTGAATATCAAATCCATATCGAATCCAAAATGTGGTCAGTTGAAAAACGTGAGGTTTTCAAATGCCGCGTTTGATAGTCGAAGTAAAATGTCAATAGTCTGACTTCCGAAGTCATGGACCTATTACAATAACTGGACCTCGCAGTGTTATAACAATACCGAGCCGAAGGAGAGGCTCAAAAGTAGAAGTGCATCTCTTTTCAGTAGGGTGCCCATGTTTTACTTGTTTTGATAAATTCAACCCAATTTATTCTTGTAGCTTAAACCTATAAAAGTAAGTGCATGACATTAATTATCAGATAACGGTGTCGATTCTGGCAGACACACCAAAATAATTTGACAGGACTAAACTAAATTGAAGCATCATGTCCTTGTCATTTCGACTCAGAAAGAAAAAGACATAACGCTTAAATTTAGTTTCATCATCATCATATCAGCCGGAAGACATCCACTGCTGCTCCCCCATAGATTTCCACTTAGCACGGAGGTGTATTACTCAACTCATGTTAATTACGAACATACAGACACCCTACTCTTAATGACATACAGGCAATTTGAGAGACAAGGACACACAACTATTTTCGTGCTATCGCGCCTGTGTCGGATTACTACTTTCCCTTGTGTGTCTCAAAAGTGAACCCTAAAATTATACAAATACAGTATATATTTGTGTTAGCGATATACAAAAGTAAGAGATCCAGATCCAATAATTATACATCCATGTCCGAAGTAGAATTATGTCAAATTCAGTTTTTGTAAACAAGTTTGAATGAAAAACGAGTTTGACGAAAATTGGTTCTGGAATTACTAGAGCATAGAGTACCATACAATCCTCATAATTTTTTAAGGCTAATTTTGCGTTTGTCCTGCGATGGGACATAATATAGGATACATAAAACCATCTTGTTATTGTAGTGTTGTTGTATTAACTAAAAATTAAAAAAAATAAACCCGCCATCGCTTCGCTTCTAACCATATCCCTGCCCTTTTCTCTCAGGTCAGTTACAATGAATTCGGCACCCGGCTAACGATGGCAACCCACTGACACACTTCACTATCGCTGTCTCTCTCATCGCCATAATTCTCATTTCTCATCTCTTTTCCGCACCTTTGTTCTACAATACTTCTTTGAAGATTGAAGATATTGCCATTCAGCCATGGGCGAGCCTAGTGTCTATTTATTACGAGAAATGACAAGTCAAATTGTTTTTGTTGAGAGATATAAATTGCGAAGACATAATTGGTGTTAATCTTGATTAGAATCAGTTATCCATTGTATATTTGAAAGGAAACTTGTCGTTGATGATCTATAACTTTTTTACAGTGATTAATTTTTGGTTCAAGCTTTTTGTTAAGGCTTCGATTGGTTTTGGTGTTTGTCATGTTTATGCGACGGCTATGGTATATGCACCGCTTGCAGTTAATTGTTGCATTGAAAAGAGATTTTGTTTTCCTGTGTTCATGGGCATTTTTTAAAATTATTTTCGAATATATAGGTTAAGTACAGAGGGCCGCTCGTCAGGTTACTACATCTTTGGGCTCTGTGCTGTTTCGATAACCTGAACCTGATGCGCTTTACGCGGGCCTCTGTATTAACTATAAGTACCATATTTTGCTCCTGTAAAAATATTTATTTTCACTAATATAATATTTAATTAAAAAGAGGAAAGATTTGATTTTTTGTTTGTTTGTTTGCATTGAATAGGCTCCGAAACTACTAGACCAATTTCAAAAATACTTTCACCATTAGAATTCTACATTATCCCTGAGTAACATACGCTACATAATTTTCCCGAATTCCCACGGGAACGAAGTCCCGGGCGGAAGGCTAGTTGAACAATAAAGGATTTATATACATACATACATAACTTTAAAGAAGTTAGAGACCTGTGATAAATATGACTTTGCAGAGCTATTGAAAAAACTCCGGTTTAGTCAAATGTCGAGGGATCGGGTTCAAACGTCAAAGCGTAGCTTCTCAAATAAGAGAAGCGCTCGCAGCCCAGTGGCACTTGCTTATCTCATCTGATCAGTGAGGTTAAACAGCATACACAGAGGCAGAGAACCTGATGGGTGACCGAAGTGGCAATTTATCACGAGCGTTTTTGTGCTTCGGAGGGCACGATAAGCTGTTGTCGATTGAATGGTGATGTTTATGTATTATCTTATTATATATATAAAAGAAAGTCGTGTTTGTTACAACACTTATAACTCATGATCGGCTGGACTGATTTTGATCAAATTTGGTATGGAGGTAGCTGATACCCGGAATTAACACATAGGCTACATAATTTTCCGAAATTCCCACGGGAACGAAGTCCCGGGCGTAAAGCTAGTTAATAAATAAAAAAATAAAAAAATACAGTCGTGAAACTAAGTCAGAGGCCATTTGGCGGTTTGAAAACTCTGACACCAGAGTTAGTCAAGTTAGCCACATAATAAATTATACCTACACGATGAGGAGGAAGGAGTCAAATAAGTTACTTGCTCAATGGTCATATTTCTACTTATATTTTTTTAAAGAAAGAAAAATATTCGGCGCGGATGGGACTTGAACCCATGACCCCAGGATCAGATCACTTGCAGCTTTAACCAGCTGAACTATCGTGCCTTTAAGTCAAGCGGCGAAATTTCTCATTCCCCTACTAAGCACATACGTTGTCGTGATCCTGGGGTCATGGGTTCAAGTCCCATTCGCACCGAATATTTTTTCTTTCCCTAAAAATTTCACGCGGGTAAGCGTTTTAAAAATACTATATTTCTACTATTTATTTAGGTATGTAACTTAGGCACTTAGAACCAGGCAAGTTTATATTCATTTAGACATTTTCTAGACGACTACTTTTTCTAAAGACATAACTGTAAAATTCTAAAATTATATCTAAATAAAATTTTAATTGCCAGAATAACTTAATTTTATTCTGATTAGTTTGAAAACGGGGCCAGAATTGCTGTTAAAACTAGAATAATGTTGTTGTGCTACTAATATTTTAAATCTAATTTAAATTACTAGTTTTAATTAGTAAAAAAATGTTAATATATGCGAAATTTTGAATTGCTACTTGAAATATTGAATTGTAGTTGGAATACTGCGAATTTTAGCTTAATAATTGTATAAGAGGTATGTTTCCCAATTGTTCAACTCACGGTTAATCTGCGTTTAGTAGATAATTATCTATAATCAGATAAAACGTTAAAAAAAATGGAAATGACACTGTAAAATCTCATGTTAGTGACTAAACGAGTGTTAAATATTTGTAGAAAAAAGCTAGAAATGTATAATGTATAAAATTACAAGTTTATAAATGGTATCAACTACATACTTTTGTTGTCACTATTTATTTACATCTCAAAAATTTCACTTTGATTTTTATTTGAAAATTCGTATTTTCTCGCGATATCCTAATCATAAATAGCACATTTAACATTTAGCACACATTAATCTTAAGTCTCATTCAGTAGGCAATCTATTTGTTTCATAAAAGTAGAATGCACAAAAATATAAATTAAAAAACAAGTACAATAATAAGCAAATAAAACAGACGATTTAATTGAGATCGATTCCAATAGCGGTTGGCTTGGAAAAGAGATTTTTGCGTCATAATTAGTATTTATTAGTACTTAGTATTTTATGGCAACGTGACAGCAAGCAGCTCTCCTTTAGGCTCTCTTCTTCCAGTATATTTTTACTCATTGAGAGACGATGAAGAATCTACGAATTTTAATAAATCAGTAAACAGCAATTTGATTTTTTCTACTTTTGTGATCTCGCAAGTTTTCCGCCCGGGAAAACTAGAGAGATTATTCTAACAGGAAAATCATGTACCTTATATTCATTACCGATAATGTAGGATTCTAATGGTAAAAGAATTTTTCAAATCGGTTCAGTAGTTTCGGAGCCTATTCAATGCAAACAAACAAACAATCAAATCTAATAAATAAGATTCGGCTGCACTCTTTAGTATTTTATTATAGTATGTAGTTTTAAATACTTTGTGTTGTTGTTTCTTGATGGAACTCCATGTTATAATCAACTAGCAACCCGCTCGGGACTTCGTTCCCGTGGGAGTTCGGGAAAATTATGTAAGCTATGTTACTCAAGGAAAACGTAGCATTCTAACCGTGAAATAATTTTTGAAATCGGTCCAGTAGTTTTAAGTTTATTCGTTACATACAAAAATACAGTATATTTTTCCTCTTTATTATAATATTACTAGCATTTCGCTGGAAATTTCGTTCCCGTGTGAATTCGGGAAAATCATATACCCTATGTCCATCCAAGATAATGTAGGATTCTAATGGTGAAAGAATTTTTCAAATCGGTCCAGTAGTTTTGGAGCCTATTCAATACAGACAAACAAACAATCAAATCTTTTCTCTTTATAATATGTATAGATATTAGTATAGATATATGAAAGACATAATTTTTACACAAGTTGCACTTGTGTGAAATTAACATTTCTATATAGAAATATTAAATAAATAAATGCAACAAGTGTAAAATCAGGTTTTTCATTAATTACAGTAATTTACTATCACAGGATTTTGTAATTTTATTCCTTGCATGGAAAAATGAGTTTTTCGAGTGAACTCTACTTAGTTTTATGGTTCAACTGTCTAGTTACAATACTATTGAATGTAGAGCCAAGATACCCAGTAGGTACTTACCTACTCGAATCGCAAGCCTACATTCCTGCGCGGGCGCAGAAGTGCGCGGGCGCGTCGCGTCGTCGTAAATTCGGCGCCGGCAAAAACCGAGCACCGTTACCGGGATCCAGGCCACCAGAACAACTAGCCCTCGCCAAATGTTGTGTAATAACTTCTTTAAATAATGTGTGCATTGTGCACTACAATTCGGGATAGCTTGGTGCACCTTGAAATGAAATGAAATCATTTTTAAAGTTAAATCTATGAAATAATTACTAAATTAACCCGTCGCGCGCGCTTGTTTACGGCGCGTGCGATTCAAATCTCGCACACACGGGTGTGCAAGAATCGCACGAAAGTTTAACAGTAAAAGTAAGGACTAGATTAATCTAAGCAAAATGAGTCAAGCTCAGTATTGTGCTGAACAGAAAACTGGACACAATGGACAAGACTTTGAATGAGAGAAATTTTTTGAATGTGCTTACTACCAACTCTTCCAAGACGTACTGAAGAAGCTAGTACGTGAGACGTGAGAGTTTTTCTATATCGAAGGCTAAAAGCTGATAACGTAGCTATCAACACTATATTCATGTTTCATCTGATAACTTTCAGAATGTCTTTCGTTAGTGGCATCATTTGGCTTTACAAATGATGCACTGCCTACCCTAAAAGGGATATGCGTGAGTGCATGGATGGATGGAGGAACTGTACCGCTTAGTGAAAAAGTCAAGTCAATTCATAACGGTAAAGAATTAAGGAAGGATCATTTACATCTAATACAGTTATATTACACCACATTTTTAAATATTTTAAACATTATTACTTACGTAAAAAATATGAGACCAATATGAATAAATGAATGAATGAAACTTCATTTGGGAGACACAGGAATATGTTCTTGATGTCAGTCTTTTACCCATAATTATGATCTGTGGTTCATTTTCTGTCCCAGTAAAATCTTTTGCATTTCCTTGTGAGTAAAATGAATCGGAACACTTTATTGGTTACTTTAGTCAGGAAGTTTTAAGTATTTTCATTGAAATCGTCAACAGTTACAAACAGTAAGCGTCTGTGTTAAGTTTGAAGCTGAGAGTTCTTGTAAAGTATTGTGCAATACCTATTAACAACTAATTTTAAAAAAGAAAAACCGTTACATTAGGGTTTTTCTCTTAGAAATACACTGAAAATAAATAAAAAATTCGGATGTTTTGCGTTCATCGTTGTTCTTGGGCTTGTTTTACATCGTAAGATTTCACTATGTAATCAAAAATCAGCAAAATTATTTTAAAGTTGAGAAACCAATAAAATTTCGTTCCAAAACTAGATCCGTCTATATATTTATTGGTGTCTTTGTCTCTTCGCCCCTGGGCTTGATTGTGGTCAAGAGCGAACCCATTCGTTTAAAAAAAAAAAACAAAAAAAAAGTTTGATTTTAAGATGGCAATTCTTGTTGCTTACTTTGTAAAACGCCACCTACTTACGAATATGCAAAATATGTAGTTCACAGCGTCCTAAATAACAGTTGAAATAATTAGCCTATAATCTGCGGAGATCAATCACACAGCCCATCATTACCAGTGGTTGATTGATGGTGTCGGGGCCCCGAGCAGACTGATGCGTTTATGAACACGGACACACAATTATTTGTTACTATTTAATTGATGAAATAGTGCTTTGGGTACTACTATCTATAATTATACAAAATACAAAAATCTTTATTTGCTATCAGTATTACAGTAGTGGATTGCTGTGGGTCGTGTGGGTCCCCGTACTAGGCGAACCTGTATCGCGGGATAACCTTTGTGCCTAGTTCGAACTCTGATGGTGACAGCGAGCAACATTTGTACATTATTCATGCGAAGAGAAAAAAAAATCATAATTAAACAAAATCACTGAACTAAATTATTACCTATTTTTTAACATTTTCGTAACATACGTATACTGTAGGAGCAATCCTAATCCGTTGTATGGGCGTTTAACAATAATTTATAACAGTTAACTTTTTTAACCGACTTCAAAAAAGGAGGAGGTTTCTCAATTCGACCGTATATTTTTTTTATGTATGTCCGCGGATAACTTCGTCGTTTATGAACCGATTTTGATTATTCATTTTTTGTTGAATAGGGAGTATCCCAAGGATGGACCCATGGTAAGGAAACTAGGATCTGATGGTGGAATTCTGAAGAAATTGAGGGAAACTCTCGAAAAATTTTCTTTTTGGGATTGAAGTCGGTGATTCTTACGTTTTTGACGTGGAAAATTATTATTTATCAATTAGATCAGATAGTTTATATATCAATGAACCATTAATCCATCAAAATTTATGGCCGCGACAGTTAAAAATAATAAAAAGAAACCTACCGTTCAGGTGGCTAAATTGAAAACTATCCAAATTTCATTCATCCTGACGGCTGCTTAGACTGGTGACTGAATTTTCAGTTGCTAAGTATGTAGTTTGCAACTTTACGTTCGGTTGGCGGTGGCGTTGCTGGTCGGCGTGGTAGTCGGCAAGTATATGAAAATTAAGCAGTGCTCAATTTTGCCACATGAACAGATAAAATGGCCTCCATTCCAACGACACGCACAAATCGTTTAGTTTTTTTTAAAATGGATTCTGTTACATATCTTATTGGATTTTGGTTAAGAAACTTATTGTAACTGTAAATAAACCTATTTTCAGAAAAAAAGTTCTGGTCCACTTTGCAGGTGGATTCTTGTATATAAGTTCTTAGATTTACTCAAAAAGATCATTTACAAAAATTTTTGGCTGTTATGGATTTTTTCCAAAATTATAGGATTGCTCTTACAGTAGTAGTAGGTATAAAGGTGTCTTCTCGTATCTTTTGTATAACCAGTGTTAGTTTACACTAATTTTTGTACTGTGGAATGTTTATTGATGCTTCTAAATCTATCAGGTCTCTGGTTCGCTGCTTGAAGGACACCTCGCGTATATACCACTATGGTAGGTAGCGTCTGTTCCCCAGTTACGTACACTTTGGTCTTAACACCATTCTTAAATAAATATGTAAAAAAAACGTGAAATCAGGTCTAATTATAGTTTAAAAAAAATTCACTTTAGATATAGTAGTATTGAATTTTAGCATAAACCCGATTTAACGTCTTTAAATCAAACGTTAAACAGGTCAAATCTAAATCTAGATTGAATCAAAGCGAGATTTTTGTAGTTTTTTTGCAAGTCACTCTTAATTCAAACATTTGTTAACATTTGGTAACCACCATAGCTTCAGTGTTATCAGATAATTATAAAACACAGTTCAATTGACACCTGGTTCCGGCCGAATCGGCCCACTAACTGTACCTGCCGATTGGGTGCCGATTTGCCGATTCAACATTCGACACGGTGCTACTAATTGCCATTTTTTGTTGTAAGGCACTGGGCTCACGGACAACACCCTTAGAAATAAACTGACCTAACTCAAAATTTAGGTATTCTCTGTTTTTCTCATAAACCGACTTAATAACATGACGGATAAATAGTCAATTTACGTCTGTACTCTAATTACAAACTCATTCTGATACTAAAATTAATTCAGAATTTTTATTTTTTTAATGTATTAATCTGCATTTCCCACACATTTGAGTTTTTGAGTTAAGGCGCTTTAATTCTGAGGGTGCGTGCTTGTAAAAAAGAGTTTCAAAGTTGGCAAAAGAACATGTAGAACATTAAGTTTCGACATGGTACCTCTCACTTTTGCATTCGATTATTGGGAAAAAGTCTTCTTCAAGTGACAAGTCGATATCTAGTTTCAATCCAACCCACAAGGTAAACTTCGCTAGATTGTGTATTCTCTCCTTTATAAAAGGAATGCTAAACTTTGTAGGTAAATTTCCAGAACTCTACCTAAACTAAAACATGAGCTGTGGTCACCGTTTTCGGATATTAGTTACGCTACTAGTTACAAGTAGCGTTATTATTATAGTCATCATCTGTTACCAAGAGTCAAGAGCTTTTTACCGTTTTTTACAATGAGAATGAGTAGATATATGCTACAAAATATAGGTACTCGACTGACTTGAGCCCGTACTTATGGCTGGATTATATATATATATAAGTTTAGTAAAGAACATAATATCATTCTAAATTAGTTATTGAAGCTTATGTATGTGAATTTAAAAAAAATACAAACATATTTATTTATTTAACTTTAATTAACTTTTCTTAGGAAAAATTGGGAATGATGTAATAGTTCATTTGAGATTCATCCCTGTAATTTAGCTAGCCAACGTAATGCTCAAACCATAGACAAACCGACCTCTGTTTTTTCTATACCTCTTGGTCTAGTTTTTTTTTTCAATGTTTGGATTGACTCGTCTCTGCTACACCGATTCGTTTAATGGGTACATCTCATTAAGTCCGTGTTCGCCACTTACTTGATTGATTGAGAATTAACTCGCGTTCGGAATGTTTGGGCTACATTTTTTGTAGTGATTTTATTAGCTTGCTAATGTTACGGCTGCGTGGTGCTGGTTAAATTTGCATTTGCAGTTTGATTTGACACTGTTTTGATTAACATTTACAATGGGTAGCATCTATCTCTGATCTCAATAGAAGTACAGTTGGACATTTATTATAATTAGTTAGGATTTTAACGAGGTTTGATGCTTATGAAGCGTCTGAATAAAGTATGTTCATTTACAAAAATAGTCGAACTCTATGTTTTGTCGGTTTCGCAATACAATGGGGTGTTCAAAGCAGTGCACACATGAATTCACATGATTAAATATCTTCCCTACCCCTTGACTTGAGAAATGCGTGGACTGGTTGAGGACTAATCTAGCAGTAGATATTTTTATTTTATTTTATAATATAAGATGGGTTAACTCTGATAATGTTGATGATCCAGAGTAGTCGAAAAAAGAAAAGACTTTCCTCTACATCATCAAATCTAATAAGTCGTGGACTTTCGAATATTTACTCTTTTATATTCTCGTTAAATAATACCCACAGGGTAGACAAGACAGAGGCGACAAAGCACCAATAACGCAACTAGAGGTAGCGATTGAAATGTAACTTTATTGCGGAACCAAACCTTTCATTCCTTTCTTTAAATAGGTGTACCACAAACAAATGGATGCCGCCGTTACCTCGATTGTCCATTTGCCACGGCACTCTGTAATTGGAGGTGCTATAAAATAAACAAACAAACAAACAAAAAAAGCAGTCCGCTAGTTGGGACCACAGACAATGGCTCTATCCCTCGGCGGCTACCAAAAAGAAAGTAAGTAGTAAATGTTTATAACACTCGCCTCGATCTGCCATCTCTGTTACGGTAATAAATGGCATTTCCAGTTTTTTTTTGCGTTCAAGTTTCGGGTTTTGAATTAGATTTATTCGTTTATTGAAGAACATACGATGGATTTTGTAAGTAGGCAACAAAATTGCTAAGGCATTGATAATTAATTAGACTGTTATATTCTGTTCACTGAATGTTAAGTTGCTAAGTAGTTTGCAACCACAGACCTATAAAGAGCGCTTCAAACTGTATGAAAACCTAGCGTGTCGAATTGTTCGTACCTAAAATGACGTCACGAGTGAGATTTAGTCATGGGAAATCAAAACCGCGCGGAAACGATTCAAAGGCACATTATTAAATAAAACAATAAAGTAAATCGATTATCATTTATACGGCATAGGTCTCAAGCGGACTGACTTAAGTCGGACAACACTGTGACAGTAGATCACACGTTTTACACGCAAGGTAGGTAAACTTTTACTGTCTGTCTGTGTTTGCAACTTAACGTTCGGTTGGCGGTGGCGCTGCTGGTCGGGGTGACTTTCATCAAATGTATAAGGTTTTAACAGATCTTAATTCTACCACCTGAACGGATAAAATGGCGACCATTGTCATTCAACCGCCACTGATTAGTGGAATAGGCGTCCTGGTATGTAATAATTGCGTAGAGGCATAATTTTAGAGGTAGTTTGAGATTATTTTTTTTACCAGCCCATATATGTCCCCACTGAGGGGCACGGGCCTCCCTTCACAACACGAAGAGGTTTAGGCCATAGTCCACTACGCTGGCCCAATGCGGGTTGGTGGACAGCGCGTCTTTCGAAAATGAATTTCCTTGGACGGGCGGGTTTCATCACGATGTTTTCCTTCACCGTTGAGCGTGATCTTAGAAATCCGTACATAAATCCGAAAAGACGAATTTAGTGGTACAGGCCCGCATCAGGATTTGAACTAGCAACCTTCCGATTACAAGTCTGGCTCTTTACCAATTGGGCTATCACCGCTTACCCCTTTCACAGAACACAGTCACAGTAATTATGAAGACGACAGTCGAGGTACCAAACAATGTATTCGGCTTACTCCACTCCGCATACTTATCTGGGCAGCATGCAAGATGCGCGCTTGGCGATCGGCGTCGCGCTCGGCGGCGCGCGCGGTATGGCGCTGGACGACGATGGCTGCGCGGGCGCACGCGGCCCCCGGTTACATGACAATTGACATACTTCCACACTGCATCTGCGCGCTCGAGCAGTGTGTCGCATTTCAGGATCATACGTTTAGTTACGTATGATCCTGAAATAATGTTTATTGAATACGTGACTTTAAAATAGTTACCGAAGCTTTAAATATAGTTCTCCACATGAAAATGGAACTGAACCACTTTCCCCGAGGATTTTATATGAAATTAAGTTTAGCACTTGCTCGTCTGAAAATTATAGCCCTCCATGTGTCTCGAGTATGCTATTATAGCTTCTCAAACAGACCTCATTTGTATGAAAAATCGAGCAATATCCCTAGACCGTTTTTAATTTAAAAAATATGTATGAAGTTGGTGAAGAGCTGTCCATTTGTTAATGATAAGTATATTTAGTTTTTAAAATTACCATAAAATGCATTATTGAAAAATGCAATGCATTTATCGTAACCATTAATCACAAAATTTTAATTTCCATGCGTGAAATAATGTTTGCATTGAAATTACAAAAACCAACTTCTTTGAGTTGTTTTTAACAGTTAAGATATTTCTTTTCTTTTTACAGGTTATAAATAGAGACTAATTAATTTTTCGATTAGTAGTTTTTGTTCTTTACACGTATGAATGCATTTAGTCGATAGCAGTCAATGCATTAACACCATGGGCCGCCGAATTTCAGGTAAATAAACAACCAAAATGTACCTTTTTTTATAGGTTTAACAATAAATCAAATCCTCGTAGAGAAGAGACAAATGCTGGTGATAAACGATAATATATGATTGAAAAACGCTAGAGCACGGTCTCAAATCAAAAATTTATTTTAATGCGGTACAGTGATACCAATCTTATAATTTTGTACCTCATCATATCTTACAAATTTCTGAACTGCTTTTCAATTGTATTTAAAAAAAACACAAGCACGCTTCATATGGTGACTTTACAATGGTTATCAAAACCTTAAAATACGAATCTTCCCATGAAACTGTTTCTCCAAAAAAACAAAAATATATAGGCAATTAGCTTTTGATCGCGCATGGTAGATACTTCTATAACGTATTGATTTTTTTTCACATCCTTAACTTTCGTTAATTAATTTAAGGTCACTTATTACAAAAACTAGATTTAAACTTAGATTATGTTCCTTTACAAATATTCTGTACTACCAGTTCGCTCTAAGTTTGCCGTTGGCGATATGAGAAAAAGAAGAAAAAAAAAGAAACTATATTTAAAATATTTTTTATTTATTATTATTAATAAAAATATTGTATTTGGCTAAAATTAGACACATTAATTTGGGGACCTATTTAATCCCTATATTTTTTGTTTTTATAGTTATTGCAACAATAGTAGTGTCCATCCTCTTAGAAAATGCTTTTTATTGCGAAGCTCAGTACGATGATGAAGACGGTAAGGTCCATTTGAAATTGTATATTTTTAGATTCTATCCTATTTGTATAGTCAGTAAAGATGCATTAAGTGACTTTATATTTAGTTTATAATGTAAAACTGATTATAAAACAAAGCTTGACACTAAAATTAGCAATGCCTCCCGTTTGTGTGAGATTTCTGTATTAATTCTAAGTACGTGTATGCAAAATTTAACGATAATCGGTTATGAAGGGAAAAAAACAAACAAACCCACTTTCGAATTGATAATATACCTAGTTTAATAAAAAAACAATTTGGTTAATTTTTGATAACAATCTAGCATTGCACAAAGATTTGTGATTGTTTATCTAGAAAAATCACCCTAAAGAAGTATTTTCTTTAAAAAAAAAGACTAGCTTTCCCTCCGGGACTTCGTTCCTGTGGGAATCCGGAAAAATTATGTAGCTCGTATTATTCACAGATAATGAAGCATTCTAATGGTGAAAGAATGGTTAAAATCGGTCCAATAGTTTTTAAGTTTATTCGTTACAAAAATACATACAAAAAAATTAAAATTTAACTCGCTCGTTGACCTCATCTATGACCAAGGTCATAGATGAGATCAACGATGGAGCGAGTTAACCCAGAAAATGCCTGTAAGGCACTGGTACTCCCATGCATTTTTAAATATAAGTACAATTAGGAGATTTAAATCGTTATTGCATTTTAATATCACCAGAGGACTACGCCGGCGACGAAGAAGGGTACATGGACATGAAGACTTTCCAAAACGTGATGTGCGACGACATCCCCAACGTCCGGCGATGGGTGTGCGGCACCGACAACAAGATATACAAGAACAGACAGCAGCTAGAGTGCTACAGCAAGTACCGGGTGTACTACCTGCAGACCCCCATCAAAATAGCCTACAAGGGGAAGTGCAAAGGGCCCGTGATTAAGAAAAAACGAAAGCAACGTAAGCTTATCTGACAATAATAAAAATTTAAGAGATGGGCCCTATTTTTGAATCACTCGCCTCGTTTCGAGCAATATATTTTATTGTTTTACGTGGATTATATTGATTTTGGAATTGTTTTACCGCTATAATTTTATGTAGAGTGGTTAGACCTGTCCGTCAAAGTGTAGTGATGAAAAATTGTGAAATTCAATAAAATCCGCGTAAAACATTGAAAGATATCGCTCGATGCGAGGCGTAAAATTGGGCCCCTTAAATATTTTATATAATTTTAAAGTGCAGTTCATATTTTCTGTCTCACAACGTTCTAACACACAAACATAGACAATAAACACATACACACGAAATGTAAACCGAACTCATCTCTTACTTCATTAACTGCCGTACTCAGAGACGTCAATTAAAGTTAAGTACTGTTAAAGTCTGATGTTGTCTCTTTCACTCTTGTTGATATAAACAAGGATAGCATGAAATTGAATTACTTCTTAACTTTAATTGACGTCTCTGAGTACGGCAATAAGTATATGTAAATGTGAACACTCAATCGCATATCAGTTCTGAAACTTTAAACTGTATTGTTTCTTTTATCTCGTACACTGTACTTTAACTATCCAGCACGATCTGCATTTGAGTGTACATAAAACACCCTTATTATTGTCCACTTGAGAAAAATAAATTCATTACTCTTTACTTTTTTGAATTTTTATTTTCCTTTGCCTGTAATAAGTGTACCGATCGAAGTACATACTTTCTTGGTGGACTATAATAACCGTTCTTAATTATCCGTTCTAGAACGATTAAGTTGATAAAATTCTTCATTTCCATGAGTGTTTAGCGTGGTCAATGACCACTGGTAATTGATCAAATTGATCCTGGTATAAGAGTTTCAAACCGCCATTATGATCTATTCAACAGCCACAAGCCGTGGGTATCGTAAGAGGCGACTAAGGAAACACAAATGAGACCTGCCTCTTATTAATCTACCCAAGGAAAACGACACCTCAATTTGTTCTAAATCTGAAGTGGCGTCCTATGGCCTCATGCGGTGTGGTAGGCTTTGTGAAGGGCCGTCTGGTTCGCGACCACCCTCCTACCGAACTTACTATATGTTATCTGTGGGCTCAACCGCTTTTAATAAAATTTGGTGTGGAGGTAGCCGACACCCTGAATTAACATAAGGGTTACATAATTTTCCACTCGTTGCTTTATATACAAAAAATAATATGCTGATATATTTTTTGTCACAAAGATCACAGGAAACATAGACGTGAGTACCTATAAGTAATTACTTTCGCTCATTATCTAAACATTCGTCTTGAATACAACAAACATCATGCATCATCCAACGATTTAAATATTTACTTCAGGTAATAAATTTTAGATACTTTGTATAAACTGCCATCAGTTCTTAAAAAAAGATTAGGTACCAGTTGAGTTCATTAATATAAGTTTTTAAAAGGCGCGCGACTGACCCGCATTGGATCAACTTCGATCTTTCGAAGGTAGAGTCGTGCTCCTTAGTGGGGACGTATGTGGACTGGGCCCCGATTCTGTAACTTCAGTTGTGTGTCGATGGAATGGAGGCTATTTTATCTGTGCAGGTGGTGAAATTGAGAACTATTTAATTTTCATTTTCTTGCTGTCAACCACCCCGACCAGTAGCACCACCGTTAACTAAACGTAAAGTTGCAAGCTACCTAGAAACTGAAAACCAGTTCGCGGTGGCGCCACTAGTCAAAACAGCCGTCATTAGATATATGAAATTTGGATAGTTTTCAATTTCGCCACCTGAACGGATAAAATGGCGACCATTCCATCGACACACAACTGGAAGTTACAGAATCGGGGCCGTGATGGTTAGTCATGAAGTTCAAAATTCACCATTTAATAAATCATCTTTACTCATCTTATTTACTATATTATATTCATTGCTAATAAGCTAAAAAAATTGTAATAACATATTTTTATGATAAAAGATCACGCGCGGCATAATCGTAAGTTAATTTAATTTTCTTTTTATGAGAGATTTATCACTTTTATAGCTATGAATCAGGATTATTCAGTAATGAGCATTGGTTGGTGTGCTACTTACAATACAATACAATACTCTTTATTGCACACAAAAAACATAACAATAAAACAAACAAAATGTTCATCATCTTGTGTACAATGCGGCGTCAATGCGGCAATGGTGTAGTTTACTTAATATGTAAATAAACTTAGTTTAGCTCCTTAACACTTACGCTAAGGCTAGGATAGTTGCTTAAAAAAAAGAAATCGGTCAGTTATATTAAAAAAGTAATATTTATGTTTTTAATTCATACAAAGAGAAATATTAATTTAACTACATTTTTTTAACAAAGATCATTCGAAGTCACACGATCACAGCCGTAAGTTAAAAACGCGTTCAAATTAATGTTTATACACACACCAACGCGGTCTAGGGATATTGCACAATTTTTCATACAAAAGAGGTCTGTTTGAGAAGCTATAAAAGCATACTCGAGATACATGGAGAGCTATAGTTGATAGACAAGCAAGTGCTAAACCTGAATTTTCAATTCTAGTCAATAAATGTTGTTTTACTTGAATTTTCTGAAAACGTGACGGAAACGAAAACGAAACATCACTTTTTGCTGACTTTTTGTATGAAAATAGTCGAATTTACGCAATTTTTTTTATCATTTTCGTCACGTTTTCACAAATTTCAAGTAAAACAACATTTATTGATTTGAATTGAAAATTCAGGCTTAGCACTTACTCGTCTGAAAATTATAGCGCTCCATGTATCTCGAGTATGCTGTTGTAGCTTCTCAAACAGACCTCTTTTGTATGAAAAATCGTGCAATATCCCTAGTCCGTGTTGATGTGTATATTTACTACGTGTACTTTTTCCTAAGTAATATTATTAGCTTCTGAATGTTTGATAAAATCTTCTGAATGTTTGATTTAATTTTAAATTTTATAGAACTTTAGAAGCCTAGTCTTTCTTAGTCACTCTACTGGTGATTTTTACCAGTAACATGAAAGTAGTTTCATGTTACTACACAACCACACAATAAAAAAATATATTTTTGTCAGCCCATAACAGCTTCATCGGTATATTTTGCCCCGCAGAAGGACTTCTTCTTCTTCTTATCGTGTAGTTAAGTGTGTCGCGAACTTGGCTAACCCTGGTGTCAGAGTTTTCAAACCGCCAATGGCCTCTGACTCGGTTTTAACGACTAGTCAGTTGACAACAGCTGGGACCGACAGCTTAACGTGTCCTCCGAAGCACGGAAACGCTCGTGATAAATTACCACTTCGGTCACCCATCAGGCTTCCTGCATCTTTATGCGTTGCTTAACCTCACTGATCGGTTGAGATCTGCGACGCCACTGGGTTACGAGCGCTTCAACATAACAAAATACTAGACAATAGACTAAGGCAAAATCTGTTAACCTCCCTTCCTACAGTTGGTTCCCTCAAATAAGCATTCATCTAAGTTTTCTGCACGATGACCATAAAAAAGAACTTCAACAGGTGTCTTATTTGGGGCTCTTTCTTTACTTTATCGTTAGTCAATTCAATTATGCTAGCTGAAAATTAAATAATCTTATAAAATTTTTCATATAAAAGGTCATTTACACTCGGAGGGTAAGTACAAAAAGCAACTTATTTTCACATTGTACTATACTATGTAATAGTACATTGTTACTTTAGGGGTGAATGCAACTTATTTAAGTCCCGAGACGGTTTGGCGACCGAGTGTAGCGACTAAATAAGTCTTTAACCCGAGGTAAACAGTGTGCTTTTCATTACGAATACAAAGAAAATAAAAATTAAAGCACTCAAATGCGAAAGTTACAAAACTCTACAACTCGAAAAAACAAATGAAGATCGGAATGCCACTTTCCCGCCTATAATGTTTTTTTTTCTGTGGCTGGCCAGCTGTTCAGCCATTATTTTTCATTTTCATCATTGAAAATAAAGGGTAAATATTTTGCCAAAATCTATGTTATTTTAAAGAAATAGCTAAAAGTAAGTTATTATTAAGTCATTAAAAAAAGTATTCTTTAATGAATAAGTATGTACTTAACTTTTGTTATTTTAATTTTACATCGCGCTGTAATAGAGTGGCTCAGCCACTGAACTGTTTATTTTCAAGTTTTTTTAATACTTAATTCTACAGCTGTCAGTTGAAAGCGATTCTCCCTAGGCTTGAAAAGTAGACCTACTTTCAGAGTATGAGTAATGAAAAGTATATTGCTGTAAAGATGTATAAAAGATATAAAGGAAGATTTTTTTATCACCATCCAATTTTTTTGTACGTAAACTTTATGAAAATTTAAGAGACCCGTATTTTTTTTGTTTTATATCGTTTCATATAAACATTTTAGGCTAGATCGTCTGAAGCGTGAAAATAAATCAAAATTTTTGTATGGAAAAAAAATAACATAGTCCAATTGACTTGAAACTTGGTAATAGTACTCTTCAACACAATTTGTGACACCCGTGTTTCTGAGTTTTACAAAATTCATCCTCTAAGACGTTAAAAAATCAAAATCTGAAAATTTTGGAAAAGAAAAATTTTTTTACTCCTTGTTTACGTTTTATCAACGTTACTGACACCGTAAGAAAAAATTGGCTGGTGATAAAATAATTACGCTGTATAATTTCTATGCTTTAAACATATAATTTATATTTTCATTTTTTTGGTCGATAGTTTAGATAGATAACTCATTTATCAAAAAATAAAAAAAATACTAAATTATTCCCACTGATGAGAACACAATATTTTATAGTACTTTACATATACTCACGCCTTATATCCCTGCCGGGGAGATAGAGTTATCGAATTGATATTCTTGAAATCAAAAGCACCTAACTAATAGTTGTATTTTCAAGATTTTTATAAACAGCAAATAACTTTACGTAAGAATCCTTATTATATCTTATGTAAGAGTAGATAATAGCTGATAGATTTCCTTAGCGTAAAGTGCGACGCATTCTTGAAGATAATCAATACATTTAACACTCTCCAACTGGTGCATTCTTCTCCCTCCCTAATGTTTGTATAAATAATGTAATATGTTTATCCAGCTCTTTTAGAAGTAGACAATGTGAACAAAGAAAACATCCGCTATAATTGTAAAATAGACGCTTTAACATACGCCCCCGTGTGCGGCACTGATGGGGTGACATACTCCAGTCCGAGAGATCTCTACTGCCACAACGAGGGTAGGAACAAAATAAACCTGAAGAATGTTGAAACTGCGCATACTGGGAAATGTGATACCGGGGTACATCCCCAGGTCGACACTAAGAAGGAATCTTCGAGCTCGTAAGTAAAACTTGTACCATCTACATAAAAAAACGAAATGTCCACATCTGCGTACAAAATTATCGAGAAATCGAAGAGCATAACATTTGATGGCATGTATTGGTTGGTATTGTTGAAATGTTAATTACCCCTCGAAGCAATCCGCTTGCCGGGCTGCAAGCACTTTAATAAAGAAATAAATAAAATAAATAAACGCTACACACTTAAAGGCCCACACCATAGTTTTTCCTTGTGTCGAGGGTCTCTTGGAACATACATAAAGACAACAAACACCCATGACCCGAGAAAAAACATCTGCTTTTTACATAAATGTCAGCCCCGACTGGGAATCGAACCCAGGAACCATCTACTCAGAGTCAGTGAACCAAACAGGTTCTCATTTTTTTAGTTTGATAATGCTATCCAATCTGCCCAATGCCAATGCGCTATATTAAAAAATATTGAAAAAAAGTAACTTTTCATTTTTCAGTGTACCAATTCGGTTTGTCATCGATATATTCCGACGATAATTATTATTAAGGAAAATTTACATCTAAACAGATAAACCTGTTATACTTTCTATAATTAATGTGTTTCAGTTCCAACATTACAATACGGGACTTATATGTGAAATAAATGATAAAGTGTAATAAAAAAATATAAATTAGAACATTTATTTAATTATCTGACAACACCAGTACTTGAATTCCGTTCTGTCACACTTGTCCCGCTGTCATCACATGCAGTCTTCCTCGCAATGGCAACAATTGACTTGCCTTCAGCGACCAGCCCCAAGTTGTGGCACTCCAAGACACTATCGTTGGGGTAAGTGTGACCGTCAGTGCCACAAATAGGTTGGTAGTCGACCGTCACTTTGCATCCGGTTACCTTAGGAGACTTGGAGGGGGGTGTCGAAACTCCTGGATGCGGAGCTCCGACGCATAGTTGAATAACCAGCAGGAATACTGCTGTCACTGAAAGCACATGGATAAGAGTCTTATGTAAGATTTTTCTAATATCACGGGTCTTCTAGGACATGAACACAAACACACCAAGATATCTTTGGATAGATTGGAAAATCCTAGCTAAAACCTTCAGGAAAGAAGGAGGAGGAAATTTGTATCACTAATCCCTAAAACGAACGCTTTGTCATATTATTGAGAATACAGTAAACCCATACACAAACTGTTGCACAAAGAAACAAAAACTAAAATCTCACCTAAAATGTGCCTCATCTTTAGCACAAAGAACGACTAGGAACTAAACGGGCGAAGTTGTAAGAACCAACTATTTATACGAGGACATTTTACAGAGATGGAATCGCTAATCAAATGAAAGGTCAAACGGCCAAGGTCTAAACTTAATACGTTAATTTTTTTGCTATCGGTGAAATAGAGAAACACCTCACTTTTCCAAAATACTTTTGTAGACAAATTTATCAATGTCAATGAACTAATATGTTACGAATTTTCTAGAATTATTATCTTCTATTAAACGTGCGCGGTGTTATACATGGCACAAGATTGAATAATTTAAATAATTAAAAAATCAGGTATGGTGAATGTTGTCTCACTATTCGTAAGGGTATTAAATTTTTTTTTATGGTTACTAACATGTATTTTTAAAGACATTTCGATTCGATTCCTGAGTATCTGCAGATGATTTCTAGTTGTCAATTTGTTGCTCTGACTACCTAATATAGCAAATCAAAAATGAAACTTACGGTGTCAAAACTTTATACAGGCTCTTCTTTTGTTGAGGCAGATTTGTGTAAAACTGTGTTTGAGTTTAAAAGTAAATCAGGGCTTGAATACTAAAATATCAGATTTTCAAATCAAAGGCACATATAGGAATTATAGATAGATGTCAGAATAAAATTTTAAATACGAATTATTACATTATATCTTACAGACTTTTGGAATGAACACCAATGTGTTTAACAATCTTAAAGAGGAGGACCAAAAATGAAAACATTTGACGCGTGTCCTCTAAACAAATTCCTTTCAATAGAATGTAATGATGAATGTGAAGGACAGTTCTATAGTTCAAAACTTAGCAATAAAGCAACAAAACAGTAACAAAAAGGCCTTAAAAAAGTTAGAGCATTTCTTTAAAGGGCCAAAGACGTCAAATTGTCACACATGTGTTTTCTATCCACCCATGAAATCGGACAGACAAAATATTTAGAGAAACAATCATGACTATACAATGCTGATAATTATCCATAATTCGAAACCATTGTGTGATAAACAATTTCTTTTGCTGTTATAGAAGAAATGAAGTGTGGTTTATTGCGAACTTTAACTCATAAAAAGTGATGTCCTGTTTGTACTCTTTTCTAACTGACGTTAAAAAAGTAGGATTTTTTTTCGTGTCTTATACGAGTTAAACTGGTAGTGATATTTAAAAAGTAGAATTTGCCTACTGCCGGATGTTCTACGATGATGGCTGACAATATTATTTTAGAATGCTTCATTGGATGCTTTTATAATTCCGATGGTAGGGAACAGAACGATATTACCTCCTAAATTCCGAGCTTCTATATCATCACTAGGAACATAGGCGGCAATGGTAATACAACTTTGCCGTTAGATTCCATGCCGATCGAATTAAAAAGCACTTTATAGGGCAGAACTTACATCTCTGAAACTAAAGCCCGTATTACAGAAGGAAACTCAAGTCTTGATCTATACTTAAGTATTTATTGTCTCTTTCTCTCAATACCAAAATGACGACTGCTAGTATTATAGATCGAGTCTTGAGTCGAGTTCCTTAATACGGACCTCAAACTCAATTGTCGTACCTATCTATAAGCTTGTCACGGTCTTTTAACCTACGTCCCATTCTCCTCTATTGAAATTCTTACACCTTTTTTTCGTTGGCAGTTAGAGTTGCATTTATTAGTTTTGTGCAACGCAGCCGACAATGACAATGAGCAGTGGGCGGTCAATTTGACACACCTGTCTGTGTCACGCTTTTGAAGCAGATTAGTTTTGAGACCGACCGAGAATTGGATTGAAATATGTTGAAGAAACACTTATTGAGAACGGATTGCTAAACTTCCGTAATTTTTTAGTAATAGTATTTGAACCAACATTATGTAATTTTTAATAGAATGTGTATTGGTAAAACGTCATATAAAAATGGGTAAGCTGTCAACTGTTCCCGAATATATACTTCAAGATACTCTATCTCTTATTAATTTGTGTTTAGTATAAACTATGGTAAATTCATGGGCCTCATTAGAAAGAATGAAGCATTTGTAAAGTCCTAACCTCCTTATAGCAACTATTTATTAGCGATTGAAAACTCGGTTTGAATTAAGGTTCTTAAATTCTTATTCCACTTTGATGCCAACACACCATCAATGAAAAGTGCACCTTGAAAATCGAAATGCGATGTTGCTGTAGGTCGAATTCCCATTTGTTAACAACCTGCCGACTTATTCGAAAACCCCTGTGGAGCCACAATGCAATCCATACAATAAGTGACCAAAATATTTACTGCTATCAGCTTCTGACTGCCTACCCTGCGTTTGCATCTACCTTATTGTCTCATTTTGTCACCTTTTGTGCTCCGATTACACACCTTTTCTTTCAACCTGTCCTTATTGTCACAATTTCTTATACTACACTTGTTTCAATGTCGTTCATTGCAGATTTATGACCGTTTTGTTGTTTTTCCTTAGTTTTGTACAATTTTTGTTTTGAAATTGAACAATTGATGGTCCGGTAGCACTTTACGTGTTTAGTTTGAAAGTGTTTTTTTTCTTCTTAAAACTTGATTTAGCTACTGTGCGTGCAGGTACCTTTGTTACTCTATCTATCTCCTGGCGTGACTTCTTTCTTTAGAAGGCACAATTTATTTGGCGTATAGATTTTCTAGGACTGCACAATCCCGTGTGCATATTATTTCAAATAAAGAGATTTAATACTGGCAAACCACACTAAAATGTATACTACAAAAGCAAACTATTTTAAAGTCTTCTTTTTATACATACGTTTTCCTTCATTAGAAACCGTATGATTAGCAGTTAAATCTTAGAAACAAGGACGGTTATTTATATAACTTTATTTTACTTTAGTGTAATATAAATAGGCATTAGTGTTATTATTTGTGTTTGTTCCTTTCGCTGTAGAAACCACGTTATATTGGGGCAGCGTGAAAAAAAAATATCGCTGAATTTTGCCAGCATCTAGACATGGGTTCTGACCTCCGCTCCGGGTCATTCTTGTTGCAAAGGCTGTCCATCGCCATCCAGCGTGGCAATGCCGCAAATATCATGGGCACCTTTTCACCAGGGACTCAGATAAAATTCAGGGATGACAAAGGGTGGGTTTTTGATTAGAATTAAGTCTGACGATTATCTATATCAAAATTTTGTGACATTAAATAAATACGATTGACGATTACGTCAGATAAATTAAATTTTTAGAAAGATTCAAAAGAATTCTAGAAACAAGTAATACTGTCGACATCTATATCTCCTGGTGATAACTAAATATCTCTGTTCCGCACGCCATCTAGCCTTCGCTCACTGAACTACGTTTCAAACTAATGAATCAGGTAGATGCCGGCACACCTTTAAGTTCGAATAAGGCTTTGTTGCTACCATAAGCTAATAAGTTCTAAGAATTTGTGACAGATGGCGCTACTGCACTGAATACTATGAATAGACATTGAATGGTGTTAGTATTAATTAGGGTAAAAGTCGTCTAAGGTTAAACTAAATTCCTAGCAACAGAACCTTTTGGATTACTACCTAATTGTAATCGCCAATTCAGCTATACCAAGGGTGGCGGGCGACTACCTACTATAATACGCGAAAGCATTTCTTTCTAAGTCCTTTGGGAGAGTGAGACTTCATTAGGGTCTGTAAGTTACGTAAGTTTGTGAATTAATAGTGTCTATAATAGACAATTAGACACACTATGCTATTAAACTTCCACGCTGGATTGGGACTGAAAGAAAGACTTAGAATGTACCAGCTGCCAACTCTTCCCAAGCATACTGTAAAAGTCAGTAATAGGGACGCCAGGATTTTGCTGTATTGGGCGAAAGGCTGACAACCTCTCACCACTGTACATCATATTTCATCTCATAACCCTCAGAATTTATGTCAAAAGTGGCATCAAGTAGTTCTGAACCACTGGTGCTCTACCTAATCCGTATGGGATATGAAAATAGCATGTGATTCTTTGTTTTGTTTGTGAACCTTTTTTTTCCAAACACATATGGTATAGAGGTAAAGAGTCAACAGCTAGGTAATAATTTTGGGTTCAAATAGAGTTAAACAAGGACGCGTGTTTAGTGTTTTCGCCTAAGTAGCATGGCCCAATGGCTCTCACTGATCTCAACCGATCAGTGAGGTAAAGCAACGTACACAGAGGCAGGGAACCTGATGGGTGACCAAAGTGGCAATTTATCACGAGCGTTTCCGTGCTTCGGAGGGCACGTTAAGCTGTCGGTCCCGGCTGTTGTCGATTGACTACAGTCGTTAAAACCAAGTCAGAGGCCATTGTGCGGTTTGAAAACTCTGACACCAGGGTTGGCCAAGTTCGCCACACACTTGACTATACCTACACGATAAGAAGAAGAAGTAGCATTCAGGTCATGAGTTTCTTCTGACCCCTTTACGAATTAGGGTAGGTAATAAGGTAATTCTGTTCTTACAAAGAAAAATATAATAGTGTGTTTGCAATTTAAGGATTTTCCCAATGTCTTAGAATTTTAATCAAAATTAAAACATAGAAACATCAAAATTAAAACATAGAAACATCAAAATTAAAACATAGAATGGTAAAGTCGCCAATATGACGGCCGGTTTGGTCGAGTGGTAGTGACGCTGCCTCTTGATCAGCGGGTCCTGGGTTCGATCCCTTTACGGATTGTAGTACGTCAGAGCCTTGTCCGTTTATCAGCAGGGTGCACCGCTAGCAGGTGAGAATGACGATTTTGGGGTGATATGACACCCCGCACCCCGAAAGTGTGTTTAGTCCCTCCTTCGCCTGATTTTTAGCAGAGACTATCATATTTCATATGTGCCTATTTCAGTCTTCAAATTTTTCTTCTTCTTGTCGTGTAGGTATAGTCAAGTATGTGGCGAACTTGGCTAACCCTGGTGTCAGAGTTTTGAAACCGCAAAATGGCCTCTGACTTGGTTCTAACAACTGCTCGACTGTAGTAAAATCAGACGAGACCGACAGCCCTCCGAAGCACGCAAACGCTCGAGATAAATTGCCACTTTGGTCATCCATCAGGTTTCCTGCCTCTGTGTACATTGCTTAACCCTGCCTCTGTGTACAATGACTATTATTTTGAGCTTTTTGTCCATTTTCCGAGATGGTCGCAATAGTTCACAAAACAAAATGATTAATTACTAGGATTTTAACAACCGAGTCGAACAATAGGTCAATGTATTATGATTTTATGAATAAGCCAGTCGTAACCGCACGTTTTTGCATTATTGTAATAATACATTTTTGCTACACACCATGAATCTGATAAATATGTAAAAATTCATGGTTTTTATAGTGGTATACAGGTATTTTGTGGACAAAAAATTAAATCGTTTTGACCTTTAATCTTTTAACATTTTGACTCAAATAATTTGCGCGTGCTACTTGGTTTTAATATCCTTTTCGCGGTGTTGCCAGTGACAAAACTATTACAAAAATCTTATTAAAGTATTCTTCGCTTGATAATCTTGAATGGGTACTTAATTTTTTTGCTAAAATAAAATACAGAATCTAAAACTTACGTTTTTTGCTAAATAGCCACGTGGTGTTTCACGTGATGTGAATCTAGGTACAAAAATGCCGTAGAGTTTTTCTTTATTATCCATTCAAATACATATGAAGTAAATCTTAACTTCTTAATTAAAATAATAAATATAATTTATGATACGTGACTATAATCAAAAAATAATATTTTTTATCCTTAGTAACAATTGCTAACATAAACTCGTGGTTATAAAATACTGGAGAAAATTACGATATTGCATAAAGAAATTATTTGTAGTATTTTTACCTCGGCTCGTCCTAATTTATTTTATTGGAATCGCTAAACAAAAATGTTGATTTCATCATCATCTATTTTAAGAAGACTACAAAAACCAAACGATTAGTGAGCTAAAAGCTTGAAATTAAATTGTTTTTTTTTTTGGTTTGGCTTGTTTTACGACCGACGATAATTTTATTTTAGTTCGGAGAATAGGAAAATTACATGATTGTATTAACATGACAATGCAACAATTAAATAAACTTCTTGGTCACACCGTTGCGTTGGTAACTTATTGGCCCAAAATAATTTTAAGAAAGTTCCTTATTTTACGAGAATTTACGAAGTTCCGGACGGAAAACTAGTAATTAATAAATCATAAATTTTAGAGTTAAGAATTTACAGATACATTCATAAAAATAGTCCTACGGGCCGAAAGCTGGTTTTCTTATAATTCAACTATTTCAGTAGGTACCTAATTTTTCATGGATAGCATTCTGTGAGCCGGTCAATACCTTTAACACCACAGAGTATCAATACGAGAAGGCATAACATGCTTTAACTAACAATCAGTTGACAGTTTATTTTCACAAAAAAAAATTATTACCCCCGACATTCGATTGTTTATAACTTTTAAACGGCTAAATCAGTTTTGATAAACTAAATCTAAGAACCATTTCGATCACGTCAGCTTTCAAACAAAAAAGCTGCATCGAAATCGGTCCATTCGTTTAGGAGCTATGTTGCCACAGACAGACAACATAGATATACAGACAACAGATACACAGATACACACGTCAAACTTATAAAATCCTTCTTCTTTTGTCGGGCTTCAAAAGAGCAGATAACTAAGGAAATAATAAAGAATGAAGTCAGTTAAAAAGAGAACCGGATTAGCCAAATACAATTTTGTTTTGAAATTAGGAAATTTTATACCAAGATCTCTCACCTTTTTTTATGGTCTGAGGTTTTGGGGAGACCCGAGCCGGGTCGTTACCATGGTAATAGATGCTACAACACGCTTTTATCTTTTTAACAAAACTAAAATAAACACTTTCATGTAAAATATTTATTTTTTTGTATGTAACGAATAAACTTAAAAATTACTGGACTGATTTCAAAAATTATTTCAGCCTTATGATGCAACATTATTCCTGAGTAACATATGCTATATAATTTTCCCGAATTCCGACGGGAACGAATTCCCGAGCGAAATGCTAGTATTTAATAACGTATTTTACTATATGTTTTTTACATATTCTACTAAAACAGGTTAAAAGCTTGTTGTGTACTATTAAAATATTTTTTAATGTTTGTGTGCCTAAAAAAACTTACAAAAGAAACAAAGATAATCTGCCTGCTAAATCAAAACTTATTTACTTGAAAAAATCACCGCATCTGTAATTTCAATGCGATGTAAAAATGAATATTCTTTCTGATAGACAAAAATACCCGCTGGCCAACGTATGAAGGGCATTTTCTGTGACTACTTTGAAACCTACTGTTTTCTCCACAATTAATTTTTGGCAAGAGTTCATTTCATTTTTAAAAAAATTCCCTTCGCTGGTCGAAAAATTTGTGTTCGCTGGGCAACATTCCATACTGTACGCGTGTGGGTTAGTATTTAAGTTTTTATTTGTGACAACAAAAAATTAAAACATTAAATTACAAATCGTCACAAGATTTCATACATTACCAAGTCTAAAATTATGTTTTTTTTTTTATTATAAGATGGTTCAACTCTTGACCTCAATCTTGAACATAAAAGTCAAAGATGAGGTGGACGATGGAGCGAGTTAACCCATAAAATGCCTATAAAGGCACTGGTACTCCCACGCACCGACGGAACACAGCGAAATGTTTGTAGTCGGATTTCGGTAGGAGGGTTGTCGCGAACCAGACGGCCTTTTACAGAGCCTACCACACCGCATGAGACCATAAGACGCCACCTCAGATTCAGAAAAAAAAATGGAGTGACGTTGCTTGGGATGGATTGCTAGGAGGCAGGTCTCATTTGTGTTTCCTTAGTCGCCTCTTACGACACCCACGAAAAGAGATGGGGTGATGTTATTCTCACCGATCACCACACGGTTGAAAACACGGTTCTTAATTAATAATGGCTTGCGCCCTAGTCAAACAAACCGCCCCAATCCGTACCCGGTGGGAAAGTGAAAAATGGGATAGTAAATTTATTTGACAATGTTTAGTTATACTAACGTTTTTTTATTTTTTCGATTGCTACTTATATTCTAGGATTAAAGTTGTAAATTGGCATCCGGTTGTGCACAATCAAAATTGTTTACTGTTGTAATTAATGACGTCAAACCTAATTGATAACTTCATTAAACTAAACGTTTGTTTAACAGACGTGTGCGTCAGTTTACCAATATTGTGAAAAATCAATAAAGTAATGATTATGACTATTATTTTTATCAATAATTTCTTAGTAAATATAAATTGTGGACACGTGACATTAGGCGTCATTTATTCTTCATCAAGCATATTTCGGTAAAGTTTAACAGTATTCAAACAAACAACCACCTTAATGCCTATCTCTGTGAAACGTCGATTTCTACTTCAATAATATACCTAGCTTTGTTGAGAGTAGTATTATTATGTAACTAAGAACCAATTAAAAAAATAAAAATATAAATTAATTAAAAAAATATAAATTTTGTAGTTATTCAATAAAAACAACACTAGCTTGCAAGCTAATTAACGAAATTGTAAAAAAGTTGTAAAATGTGGCATGCCTATGCCTGTCTGGTTCAAAGAGCTTAAGAACCAATCACTGATATAAAATGAAGTATATCTGAATTTAAAAGAGGTCCTCAAGCGCGTTACATTGTGGCAAGGTATCCCCATTTGCGGTAAGTTTGAACGTGTTTAGCAAAGCTAAACCGCTCACGTTTCCTTGCTTGGAGGCTGGCAGTAGCATCAAACTGTCGTTCGTGCACAACTAAATAAAGAACCGAATAAACTTTATTCCAATGTATAAAATTTTTAAGCATACTTGTTCAATAATTATTTAGTTTATTACACAGACCATATACACGGTGATAAAGAACCTCCTAGCAATATTCAACATCCTGAACCAGTATCACTCAAAGAACACATTTATGAAAAAATAAATATTTTTTAAAAATATTTTTTCAATGGGAATAGTTCATTTTTTGCCTAAACGTAAACATTACTCCTACACCAGGCAAGCGAGGGGTGCAGGTAGCGCTAGGGGGGTGCACCCGAGTGGTGTCTACGTTTAGGAAAAATAACTTCCCACCGAAAAAAAAGTGTTCTGTAAGTGATACTGGTTCAGGATTTTGAATATAGCTAGGAGGTTTCTTTTCACTCTGTATAAAGAGAGGTTTATTAATAAATTACACTTTAGAATTGTCTAAATATACCTGCTTCACTTTAAAATAAATACCAAACTATGAAACCACATCCTAAACTATGGTTGTCATTAATATGAAACCACAGAATTCGACCTCAAATGAAAACAAATATGACGTAACATTAAACCGTCAGTAATCAGCAAATTAAACTCGTATCATTACAATCAGATGCGGTCGT
Organism: Aproaerema taeniolella; assembly: GCA_949987775.1. NCBI lineage: Eukaryota > Metazoa > Arthropoda > Insecta > Lepidoptera > Gelechiidae > Aproaerema > Aproaerema taeniolella. Next base: position 21,914,018 of record OX465248.1, read on the forward strand.
TGATTGGAGACATCATTTTAATAATCATAATAATACATTTTGGATAATTCATACAGCATCATCTAACCCCAAACTAATAATAGGTCTTTACCTATGAAATTGCCGTTTTTCATACAATATTTTTGGAAAACTGAATTTTCCATACTAACGTTTTTGGATTTTTCTCTGGAATGCGAAATCCAAATTTAGCAAAATTATGTTGGAAGGTATGGACAACATTAAGTAAATTTTCATTATCCTTACTTTATTGAAAGTTGTAACTGTAACAACGGTACAGCAAAAATAAGCATAAAACGGGCAACGGATGAAACGAGCTATATTTGAGCTTCTTTTTCAGCAAATAAATCTAAAGTAAATATATATTAATTTGTCTCAATATATCCGTTATATGGCCAAGGTTTTAAATAAAATAATTTTAGTAATAGCTGTTCAATCAAATAAATTATTAATGAAATAACCTATTTAAGTAATTAAGGCTTGTGTTATGGGTGCTAAAAAATTTTTTTTTCTGTATACAGAGTGTAAACGACAGCTTAGCAAATACTTAAATGGTGGAATCTCCCAATAACTATGATCAGATACAAGTAATTTTTTTTTGGAAATGTCAAGTTCAGGAGTTTTCGTTATTTACCTACTTTGGCGCTACGCAACGTACCGTGTAACCGCTTCCCGCGGGGGACCCCCGCGCCCCGACGCTATCAGAATACGATGTACATTGCTGGTTTTCTTGTTTTAGGCTGTTATTGTTGTTTTTTAATGATAAATGGATTGTATTCGAATAAACAATTTAATTTTGAAGCAGAAAATATTTGAAAACTTGAGGAAAATTCCACTGGAAAATTATTTAGAATGATGGTCTGAATTCAGAGTTTCAGTTTTTGCTGAGTTGTCTTTTACACCCTGTATACATACAAATAATACATAAATCACGCAGACTATTTTCAAACCCTCAGACCAACCAGTCACTACTTTAAAATCTTTGAAAATATTTTTTTCAATTATTTGTATTAATCGGGAATCGAACTTGCAACTTTTAGATCAGTAGGCAAGGTAAACAATTGAGCTGTTATACTAGCAATATCAATAATAAAAATAAGTCAAATTTATTTCTAAATTTTGACTTATTTTTTATTTTACTTTTATTTTTGACATTTTTATAGTATACTTTTGTATATTTAATTTATTTTCTAAATTTTATTTGACATCGTTTAAATTATTTCACTTTAATTGTAATTATAATAATTTATATTTTTGACGATCATATTATGGGCTGAAATGACTAACATATTTTATTATAAACTTGACATTTTGCTATATTATGATATAAATTAATCTAATCTAATTTAATCTTTTCTTGAGACGGGTCCATTCTTTTTTTTTGAGACTGTAGAATCTTTAAGAAGAAATCTTTAATACTGGGTTTTAATTAAAATCTGGGATCAAATAGATAGTTGGTTAATTTATTGGTCCAAGGCGCTGAAATAAGATAGACTGTATTATATTTTTTCCAAGTCTGAAGGTCATACTTGAATGAATGAATCGTTTATTTCAGCACACACTTCTTCTTCATCTTCATCAGCCCATATACGTCCCCACTGCTGAGGCACGGGCCTCCCTCAATAACTTGAGGGGTAAATGCCATACTCACCACGCTAGGCAGACGGGTTGGCGAGGGTTTTGATATAATTTCAGAGTTTTTCTTCTCTGTGTGCAGATGAACTTGCTTGCATAGTTACCTTACCTCGTTAAGAAAGAGGGTGGTCCTATTCTACTCTGCCGGGGACTTACGCGGCACACACTAAACTTACATAATTACGTTAAATTAATTAATTTTTAAATAAAATTAAATATTAAAATATTAATAAAAAACATAAAATTATACTTAATACAAATTGTAGATAATTAATCTTACATAAAAGCCATAGCCTGTTTCTTCACCAAAAAGACGTATGTTCGTATACCTATGACGGTAGAGGCTATAAACTACAAGCCTCGATTAAATATTTACCTGATGCATTCGTCCCTGTACGCCACTTATAGAAAGTGGGTCAAAACGGGGTGAAACGAAAATGATAATCAATAACTGTATAATTGGGGGAACTTGCTTGAAAACTTACATTTTTCTCCATTTTATTTATTTGTGATCTTAAAAGGTTAGTAGTCTAATGCTTAGTGGGTCAAACTCGTAAGCGAGCGGCACTCAGTTCGATCCCTAGTGTCGCTATGTACCAATGATCACTTTCTGAGTTATGTACACACGGCAGCATATCGGGCTATACATATACATGTTGACCTTGAAGTCACCCTGATGTTGCTCCTAATAGCTCCGGCTTTTGTAGTACAAATCGGTAGCCTGATGTACTGCTGTCTGTACACTAACCGATGCTCTAACAATATGGAAAAATATCCTGAGGAAACTAGCACATTTAGGCGATGCATCAATTACGCTTATGTCACGCTTATGTCACGCATTGTAATGTTACACTAAGCCTTACAGCAGAGCCGTAAGGACCTAGTGAACAGTAGTCGAGGTAGGCTACGTCGAGGGTCCTATAGATATAAGACCCTAGACGTAGATAGGGAAAGGTCGAGTGAAAGGTTAGAGGTAGTAGAGAAAGAGAGTAGATACAAGAGAACAGATGTATTGTATGTAAAGCCTAATATTACAAGTTTTGGGTCCTGCCTCCCTAACGTCACTGGCAAGTTATAGGTAGCTGAGGGAAAACAAGAGTTTGACTTAAGTAGGACGACGTAGCTGAAACCAGGAGAGCGAGGTCTTGATCGTGTTATGCCGGTTACTCTGCGCTCGAGGTGGTGTCTGCAGCAGATCTCACGGCCCACGCCGGAAGCAAGAGAAGGCTGCCCTCGCGGCTCCTCGTTCGCGAAACTCACGATTTCCAATTTTGATTTCAAATTCAAATAGAAGTCAAGATTGACAAGAATAGGTGGCAAATACCAAAGACAATATGAATCACGGTTGAACCATCATTCTATGTCAATGGTTTAGACGCCAACGACAAGGAATGATGCCATCAACCAAAGGCAGAGAGTAACCAAAGACATAGAATTCAATGTCAACGGCTATATGACAGACTAATGACATGACCGCTGTGACAATGCAAAACACAATGTAAACAAATAAAACAAGAAATAGAAACTAACTAAAATACAGGAAAAAGAAGAATACTACATTACCCCAGAAACCCCGGAAAAATTTTTCGACTTCAGAGAAAATTTTTTTGTTAAATTTCGGAAAGCAAAATTCCCACTCTCATACCACTATCATACATTCATCAGCAAACATACTTCACACTAACATTAGTTGGGGTACGGTTCACATTCAATGACGCGTACTCCGGAGATAGTGCTTCAAAAGATGATATACATGACCAATAGGCTTATTTATAGAGTTGTCAGCCGCTCTTGCCTATAAAGAGGCGGGACTGTAGGCTTATTTTGAGAGTAGTCAGCCGCTCTATGCGAAAACCCAACAAAACGAAGTTAATAACTTCTCTAACGAAAGGAGGTTTAGTATGCAACCAATCGAGAGTAGAGAAGTAGATAGAGAAGGTATACTAAACTTCAGAAAGGAACCCAAACCAACGATAAGCAGTCCAATCGGGCTATCGTGGTAGGTTAAAAAGAGAAGTACAGTGACTTCTTAAGGAGGCAAGTGTTAACCTACCCCAAGAGACAGAGGAGATACGACAAGGGCTTATTTAAGGAGTTGTCAACCGCTCCAAGAGATATAAAAAGATATGACAAGGGCTTATTTAAGGAGTTGTCAACCGCTCCAAGAGATATAAAAAGGATATGACAAGGGCTTATTTAAGGAGTTGTCAGCCGCTCCAAGAGATATAAAAAGGATATGACAAGGGCTTATTTAAGGAGTTGTCAGCCGCTCCAGAAAAGAAAGTATAGGAACAAACATAGATTATGCCAAAGGAAGCCTGAAGAAGCTGAAGTCGAAGTTAAGAAAGGAAAGCAGAGTATAGAAAATACCCGATAATATTTACAAAATTTACAAGTGGTATATTCATACCTGGGAGAAATTAATCGAGAGAAGATGAGTCATAGTCACAGCTGTCGATGTCAATTCACAGAAGTTTAGAGAAAATGTGATTTAAAAATTGCCATCCAATGGATCAAGATTAGTTAAGAGTTGATCAAGAACAGTAGAGAGTTGGACAATATTTTTAGCTGAGAATGGAGATTAGAGACCGTCGATGCAGGTTCCTCATTACGGATCTTAACCTCATATTCGGCTTCTGCTTTATTCAGTAAATTAAAGTTGATAAGACGAGCCATAGTGACGTTGAGAGGTAGTTTACAGTAGAGAGGTAAGTCTAAGTAGAACAATAGGTAATAGAATTTAATAGATCAATTGAGTCACAATTATAGTCAACAAGTCGATCGAGTAATTTGGGATTAGATTTCACAAAATTATAAGCTAAAATTATAAAAGGTTGTTAAACAATCAGATAAAATTATTCGTTTTAGTAAAAATTGTCAGTATTAAAATCATTAGTATTAGTTAGAATTAGAATAAGAACTATTACTAAAACTATAGCGATAGTTAAGTACTAAATAACTACAATATAAACTAGATTAAAACTACTACAAGAATTACAACTAGATTACAAGTATAGAGCCAGTAACGTAAAGGGAGGGAGTTCCTTAGTAAAGAGAATAAAATAATTAGCTAGGGTTAGTATGTTGTATGTAAAAGAAATGAGGGTATGTTATGTGAGAAGGCAAAGAGGGAATGTTATAAGATGAGGGCAAAGAGGGAATATTATAAGATGAGGGCAAAGAGGGAATATTATAAGATGAGAAGAGGGAAAAGAGGAGGTCACACTCAGAGGAGGTAAAGAGGGTCGCCCTCAGAGGAGGTAAAGAGGGTCGGTCCTCCGAGGAGGTAAAGAGGGTCGGTCCTCCGAGGAGGGAAAGAGGGTCGGTCCTCCGAGGAGGGAAAGAGGGTCGGTCCTCCGAGGAGGGAAAGAGGGTCGGTCCTCTGAGGAGGGAAAGAGGTTCGGTCCTCTGAGGAGGGAAAGAGGTTCCGTCCTCTGAAGAGGGAAAGCGAGTACCTTTATAGAAGAGGTATCTAATTGAGTGATGATAGTGAGAGCCTGAGATAAATAAAAGTGTCCTAATAAAGAGTCCTAAAAAGTGTATAGTGTTGATATGTCTTTTATTGCCACTAGAAGAAGTGGTGTTTTAGAATTTTGAGGACCAGGGGTGAGAAGCCGTTGGGCGCCAAATGTAATGTTACACTAAGCCTTACAGCAGAGCCGTAAGGACCTAGTGAACAGTAGTCGAGGTAGGCTACGTCGAGGGTCCTATAGATATAAGACCCTAGACGTAGATAGGGAAAGGTCGAGTGAAAGGTTAGAGGTAGTAGAGAAAGAGAGTAGATACAAGAGAACAGATGTATTGTATGTAAAGCCTAATATTACAAGTTTTGGGTCCTGCCTCCCTAACGTCACTGGCAAGTTATAGGTAGCTGAGGGAAAACAAGAGTTTGACTTAAGTAGGACGACGTAGCTGAAACCAGGAGAGCGAGGTCTTGATCGTGTTATGCCGGTTACTCTGCGCTCGAGGTGGTGTCTGCAGCAGATCTCACGGCCCACGCCGGAAGCAAGAGAAGGCTGCCCTCGCGGCTCCTCGCCGGAGGCAGGATAGGACTGCCCTCACGGCTCCTCGCCGGAGGCAGGATAGGACTGCCCTCACGGCTTCCAGCCGGAGGTACGAGGAGGCTGGAGTTTTTGAGAGCCCCACGCGAGGTACAGTGGTAAAAGAGGGAACTGTGGTGTGAATTCACACGCGCCTACCACTTTAGAGAAAATACTAGGTGTTGAGTACTATTGTAGCGTAGGTCACACGCGCCTACCACTTTAGGGTCGAGTATTGTTGTAGCGTAGGTCACACGCGCCTACCACTTTAGGGTCGAGTATTGTTGTAGCGTAGGGTTCGCGCCTGGGCAAAGTCCCTGGGCCGTGCTGCGGCCCAGGGAGGCCTTGAGACAGTAAGGTAGCTGTCCTGTCCTTCTAAGTATCTCACGTGAGAGATGAAGGAAGACTCACCTTTTAAAATTCAGCCGTCAAAAGGTAAACAGAAAATCGTTCGCGAAACTCACGATTTCCAATTTTGATTTCAAATTCAAATAGAAGTCAAGATTGACAAGAATAGGTGGCAAATACCAAAGACAATATGAATCACGGTTGAACCATCATTCTATGTCAATGGTTTAGACGCCAACGACAAGGAATGATGCCATCAACCAAAGGCAGGGAGTAACCAAAGACATAGAATTCAATGTCAACGGCTATATGACAGACTAATGACATGACCGCTGTGACAATGCAAAACACAATGTAAACAAATAAAACAAGAAATAGAAACTAACTAAAATACAGGAAAAAGAAGAATACTACAGCATGTGATTGTAATGCAATCATAACAATTATAAGACAACGTCGTAGGCAACCCCCAGGGTTCTCCTAGACTGATCCGGTGCCCTCTCATCCAGTAAACTGCTTGGCTTTCTTCCATTTGGTATTTTCATTGTAATTAGTTTTTTGTAACCTTGAAATATAAATACCTACCTTATTATACGAGATATGCGTTGCAAAAAAGTTGTAATAACATTTTAAACTGTTTTGGTCCAAATTTTCATCGTACTTTTTGTAGACATTCAGATTGATAATATTATGATCATTAAGGCGGTTTTCATAATGGTGAAAAATAAAATAACAATTGCACCTTAGTTTCATTCAAGGTTCTTTTGTTAACCGACTTCAAAAAAAGGAGGAGGTTCTCAATTCGGGTGAATTATTATTTTTATTTTATTTTTTTAAGTTTATTACCTCAAAACTCCCGTCATTTGTAGACCGATTTCCAAAAAAATTATTAGTTCGGTAGCATCTACTTCCAGATTGGTCCTATACATTTTTTATCGAAATCGCTTCAGTAGTTTAGGTCAAAAATAATAAAAACTTAAATTTACGGTTATATAATGTGGATGATAATAGGTCATCAATGTAAACGAAGCAAAAGCGAAGTTGTTCCCTGAGACTTTTAAGTTATTTTTTACGGCTCCTTTGTGTCCTGGGGCTACCTACTCTACCGGTCACCGTTTAGTGTCCGGTAGAGTATATTACCACCACACATCTTTCCTGCCGTCTGGTGATCGGTTGATAATATCACCCCATATCTTTCATGCCATCTGGCGATCGGTTTGAGAATTGTACTACTTACCGTATCTTTCTTGCCATGTTGCGACCGGTTATCAATATTACCACCTCATATCTTTCCGTGGGGTGAATATAATTGATCACTATATCGCTCTTTAATCTCGAGTGATCTATAATAAATCTACGAGGGAGTTATATGAAAAACTAGCATCCCGCTCGGGACTTCGTTCCCGTAGGAATTCATGAAAATTATGTAGCCTATGTTACTCAGGTATAATGTAGCATCCTAATGGTGAAATAATTTTTCAAATCGGTCCAGTAGTTTCGGAGCCTATTCTTTTCATACAAAAATACAAATCTTTCCTCTTTATAACATTGATATAGATAAATGATAACCTTTAAAAATAATAAAATAAAATATTTTTAACAAAAAATTTACCCGCCTTCAAAAAGGGTGAAATAATGTTCGCGATGCGAGTAATTGTTCGGCGCCGACGTCAAAAAAACATTCCTCTCTATTTACCATATTCCGCTATGAATTCACCTATTTGCTGTTTTACCCGTAACCACTACTTACTCGTGAACAAAGCTTTAAAAAATTATTTCACCCTTTTTGAAGGCGGGTCAATTTTTTGTTAAAAATATTTTATTCAGCAAAAAAAAAACTGTACCTAGTTTTGTTCAACAGAAAAAAAACGGCCAACTGTGAGTGGGACTCGCGCACAAAGAGTTCCATACCATTATCTCTATAAAAACGGAAAATAAATCACGTTTGTTGTATGGGAGCCCCCTTAAATATTTATTTTATTCTACTTTTTAGTATTTTTTGTTATAGCGACAACCAAAATAGATCATCTGTGAAAATTTCAACTGTCTAATTATCACGGTTCATGAGATACAGCCTGGTGACAGACCGACGGACGGACGGACGGACAGCGGAGCCTTAGTAATAGGGGTCCCTTTTTTCCTTTAGGTACGGAACCCAAAAAGAAAGAACGTCACAAAGTTGAAAAGTTAAGTCCGCTGCTTCTTGTTGAGTCTCCTCTTCAGGCCCACTTTGCATCATTATTAGTTATTCTTCCTTTTTGGGAAGAAAAAGTTCCCTTGCCAATCAAGGGCTTTGAAATAAAATATAGCTCAAACAATTTTCACGGAGTCTCCTTTCTAGCAACCCACTTGCTTTTGTAGAAGGCTTTTTAATTCACAGGGATTTTTGTACTCTCTGAAACTACAGAAACACATCTCATCTTTATGCTAAAACTTTTTGCTGTCAGTTTATTTTGCAAGTTATTATTTAAACATTTGTGATAGTTGTTTTTTCCTCCACGCTTTGATGACAGTTTAACAAAAAATGAAATCCATTTTCAAAGCTTCACTGTTCTTGTTCACGTGTTCAGAAATGTGGGAACAACAGTTTTTATTAAGTTTTAGAGTGATGCTTACATGACGCTTTGTTTGTTTTATTTAATGAGTACCTACGAGCAAGCAGTTCAACAAAAACAAAACGCACAGTAGGCTAAGTAGCTGTGGTACGTTTAGGAAAACTCCACTTTTCTTCTTCTTATCGTGGCGAACTTGACTAACCCTGTGGTGTCAGAGTTTTCATACCGCATAATGGTTTTAACGAATGTAGTCAATCGACAACGTGCCCTCCGAAGCATGGAAACGCTCGTGATAAATTGCCATGTATTCTAGTGGAAAAATCCACTAGAAAACGGCTTTAGCGAGTATTTTTTTAATTATGACAAGTCGTCAAACAATCGCTAGCACGACGTTAGAAAAAGACGGCAAAGAAGTCGTTCAGTCATTAAAAGAAGTAATAAAAACAAGAAGTCATCCAGGTCGTACAGTACAACAATCGAAAATCTCAGGTTTTTCACATGTTTGAACATGTTAATGTTATTACACCTATTTTTAATAAGAACCTTAAAAACTTGTGAAAATAACTGCTAAGATCTTTTCTATAATAATCCAAAATCTTTTCATGAATTTAAATAAATAATGTCACAAAAGACTAACAAAAAATTCCACGCTTTTCCGAAATAAATGGATCTAGAAAAAGACAGCCAACCTGACTCATTATTAATGTATGAACAGACCCACAATAATTAAGGTTAAATAATAAACAGTGCAGATTTATCCCAGCCACTGCCGAAAGGTCGTCAACCCTCAGAAAACCCATTATCCAAGCCTCTTTAACAATTTGTCACGCAAATGTATATTTGATTTTTTGTTTTCAAAGTTTTCTGCAATTTATGTAATTTTTCTGCTTATATTTTGTGAGTTTTTGTTAAGTTTAATGTATAAAGTGGTATACTTAGCTACGAGTACAAACGAATTTATAATCTCACAGATTATTTATTTCAAAATTGACCACTGATTTGGTGAATCCATGTGTATTACGTTTATATTTCGAATTCCAGGAGAAGAAAACGTTTTTTACAGCAAACATTATCTATTTATGGTAAACTACCTTTCCGCCCGGGATTTCGTTCCCGTGGAAATTTGGGAAAGTTATGTAGCCTTGTTATTCTTATTTTCAAGCTATACGTATAATTGAAAAGGTCTATCAAAACCAGTCTAGCAGTTCTTGAGTTATATATGGTCTAAATAATAAGACTTTGTTATATGTTTATGGATAATTGCGTCCCAAGAAACCCAAAAGATATAGGAAAAAACTAAGTATGAACCTTTCAATGTATGGCGTTACTTTCCTCGGCAACCTAACTAGTCCAAGTGAGAATGACAATACTTGTATATAGCCTTCATCATTCATTAAGTTAAGCTGAACATACAATGTACTTTATTTGCACACAGTGACATAGTGTACAGTAAACAGAACATAAAACTTAGTTGAACACGAAACGGCCTTATTGCTAGGTGGCAACTTCTTCCAGGCAACCTTAGGGTAGGACATCAGTAAGGTACATAATCAGTAGTGACATAGTGTCAATTTCTTTGTTATCCAAGAGTTTCAAACCCACCACAACCTAAATCGTTCAACGTAAAACGTTCAAAATTGAAGAACGTTCTGACCCAATTCATAAACACGTTGCATATTAACATAACCAACGGCAGCAACCCCTGAGGTGGTCCCAAAACCACGCAGGTGTGACGTCACGGTTCGGTGGTCGTGTTGCGCAGGAGGTGACAGCAGGCGTTTCGGTTGTACGCCGCACTTTTGGGGACTCCACGCAGAATCTGGATAGATGTCGCTAGTGCGATTTATTGCACACGAAGTCTTTTCTAACTGAATTATGTTAGTCTTATTTTCTTATCATGTAGCTATTATATACGTGGCAAACTTGACTAATTGTAGTGTTAGATTAAACTAACGAATACTATATAGGTATCAAGGACATCTAAACAGAATCACTGAATTCAGACCATCGATCGTAATTTTGTCTAGCAAAATTTCATTTTTTATTTTATTCTTTGGCGCTATGCTATGTTTCACGTTACATTGCGAAGCGGCAATTAGGGACCACTGATCTATGTGCTCTACCGTCTCCAATCAAATATTCCTATATAGAGTACATTAAATTAGTTGAAAAACTTTAATGCGTGAATCTATGTATACAGGGCTTTAGGTATCTCTCTTTCAACCTCTCGGGTGGTTAATCAGTCCATAAAACTGAACAACTTTCCCAAGGAACAAAAGGTCAAAATACGAAAAAAAAAATTGAGTTTCCATACAAACTTCATCAGCATACAGCGCATTCCGACCAATTTCGGTGATGGCGACCACTTTGACTCCTAATTTGATTGGCGCTCGTGCGCCCGAAGTGTACCCATTATGTAGAGAACTATCATTATAACTTCTTTATCATTTTGTGTAATCGCTGTAAATAATGCGTAAATGCATACATACCTACATACAACAGTTGTTAGATCCCACTGCTCAGACAGTTACTTAAACTCGAATTTTACTTTCGTTATTGCTTTTGTTTGTACTGCCTTGATATAATTTCTAGTATTTTGTTTTGCCAAGTAGCAGCGAGTTTTAATGCCTCGTAAACTATAGTATATTTCATATAATTTAAGGGAAAGAAAAATGTTCGGTTCGAATGGGACTTGAACCCACGACCCTGTTGCTATAACTGAGCTATAGTGCCTTCAAGTCAAGCGGCAAAATTCCCATTCGTCACCATTCTCTGAAACCGTTAGTCTCAGGAAAGAAATTATTGGTTAATCTTGTATTTTTATATTTCTCTTTATAAAGCAGTCCAGTGTTTAGCAACTAAACTAATATACTTACTACATACAAACTACAATAACTTGGGGAAGGCAATTTTTCCCGGTGGATGAAGTCACAGACTTGAAGTTAAACTCCAAAAACCGGGTAAGTATTTTGTAAGTCTGTGTCTGACACTTCGGAGCATTGGATGTCAGTACATAATTGTGTTGTTACTTGAATAAATGTCTTATCTATCTATCAAATGACAGTAACAGGTACTGGTCATATGTCGGGCGTTGACTTACAGAATAGATACTCAGGGCTGCGATTCTGTAACTTAAGTTGTGTGTCGATGGAATGGAGGTCATTTTATCTATTCAGGTGGCGAAATTGAGAACTATTTAATTTTCATATACTTGCTGACAACCACCCCGATCAGCAGCGCCACCGCCAACTGAACGTAAAGTTGCAAAGTCCTAGCAACTGAGCATGCAATTGATGGTTACGCCACCAGTTAAAGCAGCCGTCATTAGATGTATGAAATTTCGACACTACCTGAAGTTAAAGAATCGGGGCCCAGAATAGATGCCTAGGTTATGCTACGTATGGTTATAATTTTCCATATTAAACCTCGTGCTAATGGGTTTATTGACAGTCTTTTTGTAGCTGCAATAAATATCAGTGCACAGGTCGTAAATCCACATGTTTACGCAGACTTGTGCCAAAACATATTGAATTGAACTCGAACGAGGAACAACTTTTCGTTTCAAACAGTCTAAACTAATTATGCAGATGGTTGCCCTTGGAAATTAGATTCCGACGGCAGGCAAAACTTCGTAAAATGATTTAAATCAACAATTTACATTGCTGTTTCACGAGAGTTCTATCAATAATTTTTTTGAGACTTCCTGTTAGTTTTTTGGTAATCATTTTGCATTAATACTATGCTAGGTTTTTTTGAATAAATCAGAGTAATTCGGGTTAATGAGCACAATAATTCACTTTATGAAGTTTTACTTTAATACAGTATCCGGTATTCCCAACGGACCATTGTGTGGGCGAATGCTGAATCTTTAAAGTTCGAGTGAATAGTCTTCTTCTGGGTGAGCTTGCTACATCCTCGACCGCATCTTTTCTCTGAGGTAGATTTTGGTCAAAAGCGAACTCATTTTTAATTTAAAAATAAAAATCCTAATCGATTGGTAGTAAAAGCCTTTAGAAAAAGAAAAATCACATTGTATTTGAAATCATTTAATGATTTATTTTCATCGAAAATGTTCCTCACTACAGACTTTATGAATGACCGACAATGAGGTGATAAATACGGAATGTGTAAGTACCTACATACCTTCCACAGGCAACTACCTACTTTACATGTACTCCACAAAGAAATATACTTATGAAGACGTACAACAACTTGGTCATCCAAAACAATCGCTATACAAATAAAAATCTCATAGAATTCCAGCTAACATAATAAGATTTACAAACTTAAATGATAATATGTACAGGTGTCTAAACGAAATAATACATCAACTGGATCAAGTACAAAGTGTACCTTGTTATTTACAAAATAAAACTTTTATACATAGAATAATCTATACACATTTAGCTAAGCGTGCATTGCTGTGGCAATCCCGATACTACATAGATGAATTGAATCTACTGATGTAAATATGTAATGATAGGACAATCTAATTTATACCATAATAGTGCTGCCGATAACACTGTCTTTTCCGTTTTCAAGTAGTTCTGAGTACCCTGACTCGTCGCTACAGGCACTGTCATTGTCTCCTGCAGTCTTGAACACCTCAGTCTCGGTGCTCGAGTGCAGGCTGTCCATGTCAGTCAAATTGTCAATCAGAGCTTCAAAGTTTGAAACTATATTTGAATCCGTCCGTAGAGGTGGATATGTCGACCTGCGCCGGAACCCATTCTTCTCACCGATCGGTACGTGATTCACTTCATCGGAATTACATTCGTCCCCAGTGTTCATGATGTGGATAGAGTTGGGGTAGCCGTCGCTGCTCCGAGAGCGCTCGTAAGTCTGCATCCTATCCAGCGCCGCAGCCTCCTCCTCGTCCTCCTCTTTGAGTATTTCCTCCGGCGGGAAGTGCGAGGGGAGGGAGGAGGGCTCGGCGTCCGAGGAGGTGACGGTGCTGGCGGTCTCGCAGCCGGAGGAAACTGATCCGTCGTCGCTGTCCGTGACGAGGAAGTTACTCTGTTGCTTCGCGCCCTCACTGTCGGCCAGTTCGTTCGATTCCGCGATCGATTCTAACGTCAACCTCTCTTTCTCTTCCTGACTAGTTTCTCTTTTAATGCTTTCCTTTACGAGAATATTAATCATCTCGTCGGTACCTTCTGAGCTTTCCGAATCTGACCTGATTCGTCCCATAACTCCTTCTGGGCACGACATTTTGCGTGGAGATTTCATCTCTGGTCGCCGTCTATCGAGAGTCTGTGATGAGTAGAATTCGTCGGTCCAGGAATCGTAATTGTTTTGTTTCGCGTTCATTTCTGCCTCTTCCTCGTCTTCTTCAGAGCAAAGCTCTTCGATAGCTCCGAGTTTGGGAGCAGATTTAGACCGTTCCAAGGGTGGTCTATAGTTCATGGCACCAACGCTCAGTAGTATTTTTCTTCGCGGCATGCTGGGGTTATCGTACACACTGTTTGCGAGGCTGAGCCGCGCATTCTGTTTTGAAATCCTGTCTTTTTTGAACTCAACGAGTGCTTGTTTCAGTTTGACTTGTAATTCTTCAGTGATCTTTTTGGAGACTGATTCTTTGGTGCAGAGTACAGCATGACAACGCAGTTCGTGTTTGAGTTTCTTGCCCTCGTGTCGGTAGACCCAACAGAAGAGTTTGGGGTAGTGGGGAGGAGAGGCGCAGTATGTGATGCGGTGAGACCAGTACTCGGTGAGGCCGTGCTCCTTGGTGAAGCCCTTGAGGCCGGAGTTGGTGACGGAGAGCTTCATCACCACGTCGGGCTTGGTGGACTGCTGGTAGTTGCGCCACAGTGTCGCCAGCGGCTTTTCGATGCAGCTTTCACCTGAAAAGACAGAAACAGAACGTAAAATACCTATTTGTGATTTCATTTAAAGGAATTTACAATCAGAACTTTGTGAAGAAACCTCAAATTGCTTTCATTGGTTAGGTTGGGTTAGATATCCTAATAACTTTTAATTTGATTAACGCAAACTTTTTGTTGGCCTTGTAATTTTTAAAATGCTTAAAGATGAGCATAAAAAAACCAAACTTAACAATTTCCCCTACACCGAAACAAACTTTTGCTCCCTCGATCAAACATAAGATCAGTTGATTACGTTGAATTTTTTTCTTATGAACTAGCAGCCCGTCAGGTTACCCATTTGCACTACGAATACCAACGCTATTACGAGTGCGATAAGAGCGACCACAAGGTCGACATGTATGTATAGCCTAATGTGGTGTCGTGTGTACCTAATATCACACATTTGCTAATGAAACATTTAGTCCTTTGGGAACATTTTCAAATTGCCAATTTTCTTTGATAAAGTGTAATGAAAATTGGCAATTTGAACTGAAATTGACTTAAGAGTCAAGCTTTGGTATGATGATACTTGTCAACTTCTAACAGGTTTATAACAGGTTATATATTAGTAAGTCAATCCTTACTAATATTATAAACGCGAAAGTTTGTAGGTATGAATGCATGTTTGTATGGATGTTTGTTCCTCTTTCACGGTCAAAAGGCTAGACCAATTTTGATAAAATTTGATATGGAGGTAGCTGACTCCCTGAATTATTTTTTTCAAATTCCCACGAAAAGCTAGTAAGAAATACGTACAGTTATTATAATACCACAGCCTACATAAGTTCTACCAAAAGAATGCGTTTCCTTGTGCACCGAATGGTCACAATAATCATCGGCATCAGGTTAACCTCGAGAATCGGCACACTTGTCTCTAGCATTACCTACGATGGTATACACATGTATATGTACACATATGTATGTGTAGCATACATATGTGTATGGATACGGAGGCGGCCTCATAGGCCGACCTCACACCTGCACGACTTTATACTTGAAGTAAGAATAAACTAGCATTACATAAGTCTACCTGACTAAGATTAGTCAATCATTTGCGTCCGATGTTATAATAATATGCCAGAGGAAATAGTTAAACTGCCTGAAAATAAATTCAAAGCAGTTGTAAAATATGTACTGGGTACCTAAGTAAAAAAGCATTTCTACTACAAACTTGATAAATATGACTTTATCAAAATCAGTTGAAAGAAAAAAATAAACAATTTAAAAAAAAGCAACCCCCATGTTTCTTGTCTGTAATTCTCGCGGGAAAACTGCACCTTAGCGAGTAGACATAGTACGGGTATTTCAAAAAGAAACACGTTTTTCAGGTATTTTAAGCAACTTTTAATGAACAAAATAAAGATAAATTTGAATTTAATTTAATTGAAATGTAGCGTTACATAGTAACTGTTTAGCATAGAGGTTGTTTCTGCCTCTCCTTCACCTAATAATGTTTATGAATGTCAGCTTTTATCATTATCACATCTTTGTAATTTGGTGTGTTACCCACCAAATTAGTTCGGAAAATTTTGAATGTTAATCTATATGAAATTGACAAATTTTCCTCAAAGAATACATTTATCAATGTACAAAAAACTATAACTTGTTACCCTTGGGTTCAGTTGTAAATCGTTATACGAGTATTTGTAGATGTTTTACTGACCCTCCTCAAGATATTACTCCAGCTTAAAACAACATTCTATAAAATGTTACAAAGCTTTGTTGAAAATGTAAGTACAAGTCCAGCGAAGCACGACGACAAGGAGAGGGGTCACAGAGGGGGGCGGGGGAGGAGACACTCACAGGAAGACATTATTTGACCCTAGCTCTATCCGGGCTTTTGTTAGTCGTTTTACGTTTTTTCCAAGCAAGACGATTTTATATAAAACTTTAAACTTCGCGATTTGAACACAAAATTGAATTCTGAAACGGGTCTAAATTCGCGGGAATAGGTAATAATGTCCGGAATAGGTAAATAAATATATGTGCGTGAATTCAGACCCGTTTTAGAATTTTAAGACGATTTTATGTTAGAACACAAATCAAATTGGAAGCAAGGGTCTATAGCATCTACAGGGTGGAATTTTTTAATTTTACTGTAGATAGAAAATTGTATTCTAAGAAAACATTCCTTTATTTTTGAAAAGAAAGAAAACTGCATGCAAGAATTTACGAAAATTTGCTTGCCGCACCCGGGAATCGAACCGACTAAAATCTGTAAGACTTACACCCTGTACTTTTATTGCATCGAACGTTAGGGTCAATTATAAAGATGAAATCTCTCTCACAAACTTGGTAAATTAAATGAAAGGAAAACTATGACTTTACAGGGTATTCTTACAGATTTTAGTCGGTTCTATTCCCGGGAGTGGCAAGCGAATTTTCGAAAATCCTTGAATACAGTTTTCTTTATTTTCAAAAATAAAGGAATGTTTTCTTTGTGTACAATTTTCTATCTACAGTATTAAGAGGACTTTCCCTTCAGGTGGCATTAAAAATTCCACCTTGTATAGTAAATATCTATACTCATGCCTATTAATCCCTGCCGGGGTCGACAAGGCACGTGGTTTTACAAAACTGATGCCTCATTTGACTCAATAATCTGTGAGTTATTAGATTTCAAATTACCATAGTGGTAACAGGTTATGCCCAGAAAATACAAAAGCCTAGTGTCCCACTTCTGTTTTCTACAGTATATCTGGACTAGAAAGAATTGACAGGTGGCACATAAGCTTTTCTTTTAATTGCAGACCAGGGTCAGTCATGTATAATTAGGATTATCCACCAAATTGACAAAATAATGGGCATTGTGTCTTTGCGGGCACAGGGCGCTATATCGTCATATGACAGACTTAATTTTAAATATGTAGCACGTTTACGTATCTGTCGCAAGATTAGTAAATTAAATTCCATCAATTTGGAACTTAGCAATTTCTGAAAGGAAATGTTGCAAGGAATTAATTTTATGTGAATTAAAATACCCTTTCCTACATTAGACATTAGATTATGTTGGAATCTTTTAGTAAACGTTAGGTGATTTATAAATCGGTACCAATCAATTTATATATGTAGATATTATATTGATATCGGTAAGCATTTCTATATTTACCTATATGGAGTAATCTTAGAAACTTTGTTGTTTTTTATTATGCTTCATGAATGGAGCCCTCAGCGATAACGTTATCTATAAGATAAATGATCCTTTATGATAAAATTATCGTATTTTTATTCCGAACTTCCGCAGCTTATTTGACTTTAATTTTATCGGCAGCTAGCTAATATAACACGAAAATAATAAATTTTAAATGAGTCTAGATTTTCGCAAGTTATTGCTAAAAGATAACATTTGTAATACCTTAATTAGCTATTTACATAAAATGTTGCAACTTCTCAAGAACATGACTAGAAGGAGGCAACAAGCAACTCGTTAGCAATTTTTTTTAAATTCAAACAGGAGCAAAACATAACATTTATTACTTTTATTAGTACCTGTTTTGCTTGCTGTTATTAAACATTATAGTCATTAGAATAAATCATTTTATTTATAGCTAATAAAATCAAATGTTTGAAAGTTTATGTAAGAACTTTTTACATTTAATACTCTCATTTGTACATTATACATAATTTTCCCTATATTTGCTGACTAAGTTCTACAACAGACAAAACCGAAAAAAGTCTAAACCCTCGCGCGATTCTTGCACACCCGTGTGTGCAGAATTTGTATCGCACGCGCCGTAAACAAGCGCGCGAGACGGGTTAAAAAAGTAATATAGTGTTTGACTTGTTTTGTCAGAATTTCCTAATACGTAGTTTTCTCACGACATTTTGCTTACAATTCATATATCACGCGTTGGTTATAGGTTTTTAAATAAGTCTAGATCCTAAAGGTCAGTTGAAAAGCTAACAGGATTAATTTCCCTAACGAGAACAATATTCTTCCAACATCGCTCGCAGCCATTACTTAATGATCGTTTTACTTATTATTTTTATAAAGAGCCGAGTTTTACGAGCTATTACCATCAAATTAATGCAAGCCAGGCGACGAACGCCGGCCACGGTACTCGATGAGACATGAATGTTTAATTAGAATATCATAAAATATAGGTCAAACTGAAAAAACTAGACAGTCGTCTCTACAAAGTAACAACAACTTTTATTAACCCAATCTTAAAGCTTCTATAAAAAGATTCCCATGTGTATTCAAAACTTACCTTTAGAAAAATTCAAGACAATAATTAAACCAAAACTTTGTGAAAAGGGCTATTATAGAATATCTGATTATCTGTTAGACAAGCAACCATGGGAATAAATTGCTCAGCTCCAGAGTTATTCAGATATTAAGTCAATTGAAATTAGAAAATAAGGAAATTTATGATTAAGTTAAAAAGAGCAACCCTCGGAATTTCTTGCTTATTCTTCTCTGAGGTGAGAAAGACTGCACCTTTGCTTTTGCAAAGTTAAAAAGGCTGATGTTATTCATTTCTTTGACTTATTTTAAGTAACAGTCTGAATGTTCTATGAAATAAATATATTTTTGACTTTGGCTGACCGAGTTAAATTTGATTTTATTCGACAAATCAAGACAAGTCCAAAACATACTCGTGTAATCTATCTATCTATACGCTCACGTCTATAATTCCTGTGGGGGCAGGCAAACCACTCGACGACATTTTACACTCATTCTGAGTCTTATTAGTTGGAGATAATGGTGATAGGTTATCAGACTTAAGCCCACCATACAGCAAAACCTATATAAAGTATGCTTGTGAAGGAAGAAGGAAGTTTTTCTTTCATTCCCAGTCTAGCAAGGAAATATCCGGTTTTTCTGTATCTATATCTTGCTGTAATCATTGACATATTATAATGACGTAATCTTGCTGTCCCGCTTCAGGTACATAGGCCTGACATAAGGGATTTCCACTTATCTCTTTTTTACGCGACAAAAAAAAGTAAAATACAACCAGCCAAGACTTTACAAACGTTTAAAAAATTTAAAGTTGAGAGTAATCTTCATGTATCTCTACAGGCTCAGTTCAGTCCATTAAAATGATTGTATTACATTTCCTCTAATTAATTATAAAGTCACAGGCCAAACAAACGCGACAACAAGACAGGAAAATCCCTCGAAGTGAAAATAATTTTGTAAGTAAGTATTCGTGCGAACTTCGAACTGTAATTGAGTGGAAATTCTTCGAAACGTGAAAGTACAAGAAGGTTGTTTAGGTTAGTGAATACTTTGAACTTAGTACTATTATATATTCTTTGAACTCTATAAAAAATAAGATGGCGCGTCGCGACGAGACGAACCACATATTTTATTGATTAGGTATTTATTATCATCTGTCGTGAAAAACAAGCTGAAGACGTTATCTTAACCAGTCTGAAGACTATTTTGGTTATGGCTATTTAGTAAAACTTGTTTAAATTTGATTAAATTATGTTGGGAGTCAAAATATCAACATTAAATCCAGTATATATTTTATAGAACTAGTTTTTGAAGTAACCTTCGAAATCTTTATTATTCGTCAGTATAAGTAAAGATTTAAAATTCTTTTTAGCATACATAAATACCCTATACCTATAAGTGAGACACCAGGTTTTTGCTGTTTTGTTGGCGAAAGGCTGGCAACCTCTCCCCACTTACATCATATTTCATCTCAAAACTTAAAACCCTCTGAATTTAACGTGCCATTAAATGTTTTTAAAACCACTAATGCTCTGCCTACCCCGATAGGGATTATAGGCGTGAACGTATGTTATGTATACTAGTTGGCTACATAGAACATCTTGTCAAGCTCTATAAAGGTTGCTGCTCTCAAAACAATAACTGAAAAATCAATATGTGCAACCCAGTTGCTAAGCCGGAGTTTGTTTACGTCGCGCCGGTTAAGTTAGCCAACTGCCAACCGGTTGCGTCACTTGTAGGTTACATGTGTCTGTCCGTCCGTACGTCCTGTCCTGTATTGAGCAATTCACTAGTTACGAATATTTCTACATTATAAATAGGTAGCTGACAAAACAAAATATCTGTCACTTTAACGACTTTATGCAGTTATTAAATTTTCATAAATCGAGTCTCTTAATGCATCTTCTTTAAACTTTTCTTCAGATTTCCAGTTATTGTTTGATAAATTATTTTAAAAGACGTGGAGAGTTGCAGATTTTTTACATCAGGTCTATTTCTCAAATCAATGGCATCTCAACGGTGGTTTTATTTTTTTTATTTTATACACTTGCTGACAGCCTCCCCGACCAACAGCGCCATCGCCAACCGATTGTTAAATTGCAAATTATCTAGCGACTGGCCATTCAGTTGGCGGTGGCGCCATCGCCACTAGTCAAAGCAGCAGTCATAGATGTATGAAATTTCAATAGTTCTAAAATTTTGCCACCTGAACAAATAAAATAGACACAATTGTCATTCCCAAGCAATTGAACCGCCATTGATTAGTTAGTGGAATACCTTCTAAGAAATGGGTTTGGTATTCTTAGTATGACGAGGCTCGGATCATTCATTACGTGAGTTACGGTTGTGGATTGGGTACTTTTATCCGATTAAAGTACTTAGGTAATGTTAGATTCATCCTTTAATAATTTAAATGTTGTATTATTGTCTATCCTTTATGATGATCACATTATCACGTAAAGATAATTTACAGTCAACCTATAAGAACAAGTTGGTAAAACCTGCAAGTTACTTAGCAAGACTATCTTTACCGATTTACCGTAAAAGAAAGTCTCATAATAAACCACAAGCGATCCTGCAACACGGATATGTCATTTTCTCTGCAAAGTGTCACTTCCACCCGATCTCCACAAGGTATTGGCATCGATCAATCACCGGTATTGCCACCATGCGCCTGCGCAGCTTTCACTCTCAGCTGACCGCTGATAGGTCGTCGACCTGCGTCTTGGTAATTCGGTTACTTCGATTACGCTAAGCGCGATTCGCCGAAGAGTTGCCAACAGACTAATTGCATAAGCGACCTCTTTGCACTGTTCCGATTGGGAAATACGTGATTTTATCCTTTTGGTAGCTTCAATTTTTGTTTAATAAAGTATTTTCAGGAGCTGTAATGAAGCCTTTCTTTACCAAATAATATAAATGATAATAATTGTGAAAACTAAAGCCACAGACATTACTTGTATCGCATGTCTGTTGGGTTTCACACAAGCATATTATTTTTCGCTCACATCGCAATAAAAGAATTCATGCAACGACAATTTACACTTATATCCTAATTTACCAACATTATCATATCTTTATATAGATTGGTTGTATACTTCTTTAAATGTACTTATCCAAATATATCTCGTTATGTGAGAGGTCGCCACTTAAGTCCAAATTAAAATGTCATTATCTATAACACTCGTCTGACGACTGAAATTAAAGTTAATTAATTCGTAAATATGCGCTTATTTCTTCCATTTGCATATTTTGTATGCAAAGTGAATAACAGATGGACAAGACTTAATTACTGCCTATTTAGTTTGAGACGGCGTTTCGCTTGAGCAATTTTTCATCTCTCTAGTGAGCTAATTTTCATATCAAGATTATATTAATTTCACAATTTGTTTTGTCTCTTGTTTATAAAGCATTCAGACGCAAAACCGATCTTTTTTCTGTTTGTTTTATTATTCAGAGTCCAAAACACGTAATTTTCTGTTTAGTGTACATAGTCAAATCCGTAATTAACAATAAGTTTAAGTTATAAGTATAGATATAAGCATTTCTGTATTGCGAATTTTTGTTTATAAATGAAATAAAATATTTTTTAAACAATCCCGTTTGTGCAATATAGGGCTATTCGCACATATTTATGTTTGAATTTATGTCTGTCCCCATTTTTTAATTTATTTACTTAGGGTTATATGACGTGACCTGCTAAGTATGCTACTAATGTAAATGTCAGTAAAATGCGACTCATCCTTCCTTATTATTTGAATTACCGACCTTAGCGCCAGAAGTACTTACAATACTTACATATTACATCACCTTCAGCGAGGGTATTCAATAATTTTACATAATATTGTATAGTGTGATCAAGTGGCCCATTGAACATTTGAACAATCCTACAGAAATAACATACCTAAGTGTTTAGGTGACAAAGAAGCGTAGAAGCAATTAAAATATAGAATAGATTGGAAATATTTAATCATTTATCATGATAAATCTGTAGTTTTCAAGAAATACTTACTGTTTAAGCATTACCTTACAAGAAAATTATGTTAAGTTCATAATGTGTGTAGAGGTAGCACACTAAGTAGAATAATACTAAAATTAAAAATTTTGAATCACCCCCGATAGTCGATTGCTTATAACTTTTAAACGGCTGAACAGATTTTCATGAAACATGGCTAAGAATACTCGAGATAAAATTATCTATGACGCAAAAAAAAACTAAACGAAAATCGGTTCATCCGTTTGGGGGCTACGATACCACAGACAGATACACAGACAAACACGTTAAACTTATAATACCACTCCCTTTTTGCATCGTTGGTTAAAAACAAAATGATAATTTTTAACATTTTTCATAAAAAATGCTTAGTTAAAAATAAAATCTTAACCTATCGAAGACCTACGGTAATTAATATAGATACTCGTACGTATTTTGTACTCAAAGATTGATCCCATCGTCAAAGATTAATCGAATAGGTACTTAATAAAAAAGTGACGGTGTTTTTGTATAGGTACTAATCAGTTAATGGTTCAGTATGTGAGGTTTGATTGATTGTGTCAACGAAATCACTTTTTGCTTTATAATGTAATGGCATCAATGTTATTGTTCTCTATAATTCAGTCAACGTAATGATTATACGTTTTATTAAATTGCAATTCATAGATGAAGCTTCGAAGCGCTCACACTGATGTTTGGTAGACGACTTTGTAGCAGTTTATCACTAGAGTAGTGGCTATTTTTTTTTGATATTCTTATCTGATGAGCATGTTTCAAGCGAATTATGAATGTAGAGGAAGCTGAAGAGGTGTGTTTGGATAATAGGAAGTAGCAATCTGTGGTCTCTGCCTACCTCAATTGGACAAAGGCGTGAGTTTATATGTATTGTATGTATGTTCTCGTAGTGGGCACTATTGCTATTAGGAAACTACTTTGACGAAACCGATTCTCAGATAAACTAGCAAAGCATATGCTAAACTCAAGACTAGGTCAAAGTCAAAATCGACTCATAATTTAATAAATTGACATCTACTTGCTAATCGATGGAACCTCGCTGGTTATTATTAATCTAAACTGACCGGTTAAATATCTGTTAAATGCAGGAAGTGAACAGCGGGATAGCTCCTATTGGTCAGCGCTCAAAACAGTGTCAGTTCCGGATCGTTTGCGTATTCTGCGCGAGCGCAAGTGGCTGGAGAGCGGTGACATCGAGCGCAGGGACGCTTCTAGTGAGATTCTTTTCCGAGAAAATACCTATAACCTTTTTCTTTCTAAAGACCTAGTAAATAAGCTTCTTCTGGGTGAGCTTACTACATTCACGATCACATCATGCCTCGGAGTTAGATTATGGTCAAGAGTGTACCCATTCGTTATAAAAAACCAAACATTTATAAAGAGTTCCTAGATTGTTGCTGCTCTCCTTAAACCCAGCTGTCGATCCCGGCTGTTGTGGATTGACTACAATCGTTAAAATAATGTCAGAAGCCATTGTTCGGTTTGAAAACTCTGACACCAGGGTTAGCCAAGTTCGCCACATGCTTGACTATACACGATAAGAAGAAGACTCCTCAAATATTTGATTTTAAAAATGAACTACTGTTACACTTGACTACTGAAGTTCAAGGCTCACTCTGTTTTATCTTTGAGTTTTTTGTCCTATTATTTTAAGTTAGAATATTTTTTTCTGTATTAACACTGCACAGCTGCTCACGGCACACACTCACTGATCGTGGCTAGGTCGAACCTTGGTCGAACCTTCCGTCACAATGGCCGGCGGCGGCGGCCCTGTTAAATCCACTTCAGGAAGTAACACATCTAAACTCTATTTACATTTATTTACCGCGGAGCGGAGGAGGATGCAATCTCTATTCTCTCCATGTCTCTAATCAAAATGGAGCTCGTGTTTACGTACTTCTTTCGAGTATGTTTATTACAAAGTCGAGATAATTTATTTATTTTTTATGCTATGTTTTCCTGTTCATACAAATAATAATAAATAACTGCGGGCAGGGTTTTAAATAAGATAGGATAAAACAGTATCATCTTTGAAGAACCTTTAAGGATATTTTCATACATTTATTTGTTTAATAGATGTTTGACCCATCTTTTATGAAAAATTAAGTATAAAAGTTTGTAAAAATATTGTTGTACATACTTTCTTTTCTCCTAATGCTTTTCTCGATGACGTTTGTGATTGTACTTGATCTATTGTAGAATACTTTTCTCTTAATCCGAACTGATTTTTTATTTTTTTTATTTGGGTTATCAAACGGTTGTACAATGGTATTATTCTAGACTAAGAGCTAAATATCTTAAATAATTGTACAGCCAGCACCGACAACCACAGATTACTAAATAAATTTAGAATAGCTCAGCAGTTTTCTACGCCTTACCTATTTAACGCTTACAAATAGAATTTACAATGGATATGGTGCAATTAAAGTTATCTTAAATAAAAAAAAAAATTACTTAATTTTAAACTCGAAAAGGAGTAAAAACGGAAAAAAAAACGTTACTTACTCTAGTGTAACGCCCATTTGCAGAAACTTTCATCAAGCCTAGTCAAATGTAAGCCTGTTCGCTTTAACAAGACAAAAAGTGACAATATGACATCCAAAGCAGAATCGAATCCAATGGAAGCCTCTGCAGCTAGACGCTATTTATTTATTTTTTTCTATTTCTTGTAACGCCGAGAACAATAGTTTTCTAAACTTATACATGCTAACTGACATAATATCGATATCGTTGAAGTAAGTATTAAAAGACTGCATAATACGGTATATTGGTGAACGTTTACCTGCATTTGTTCGACAAAGTTTAGTGGAGAATAACCTATGATCTTTGCGAACATGGTATTTACGTGGTACATTGAAACTTAATAAATTGTTAAGAGGAATACAGTCGTATTTACAATTACATACGTCATATAAGAAAAATGACTGTAGTTGAAGACGTCTATTACTAAGACTTAATAGATTAAATTTTTGTAACAAGGTTTTATATGATTGTTTAGTGCGTGAGAATTTATAATTTATGCGTCTTAAAAATTTTCTCTGAACTAATTCAAGGGCATCTGTGTACTTGTTGTAGTAAGGATTCCAGACTGGCACTGCATATTCTAGCTGTGAACGAATGAGGCTTTTATATATAAACAAGAAGGTCGAAGGCCGGGTAAAATTAGAGCATACTCTCATAACGAAACCATACATCTTGTATGACCTATTGATGATATTATCTATGTGTAAATCTAGATGGAGTTTGGCGTCCAATGTGACTCCCAGGTCTCTAATAGACTGTACTCAACTGATGTTCAAGGATTATGTTTTTGCTATCTTATATCGGTTTCAGGCGATTTTTAGTAACAATTTTTCAAGAAACATGACATTTTTTCTGATTGCGTGTTGCGAACGTAATAAAAGAAAAATACAAATATAAACTGTTATTTATTTATCTATTTATCTGATGTTCAGTTTTCAAGGATTCGCGAGATATTGTGTATGGTTGCTTGTCTCTTTATATGTACTGTGTTTTAAATAAATTCATTACCTATCTATCTATGTTTAATTAAGTTTTATACATGTATTCGACACAATTTATTTTGTTAGGCAAAGAGAATTTTAACTTGAATTATATTTTATTATTTCTCAATTTGAATAGCTACTCGAAGCGTAGATTATTAGGTTATTTTTACCTGTTTTTGCATGTCATGTTTCTGCAGTTTTTCTGCAGCGACCATTGGAACCTCATTAGAAATATCTCTTATTTCCGCTTTCTAGTCAAATTTTTTTTAAGTACATCGCAATGGTGTTATGACATCAACCACAACGCATTTAAACGTTTTGGTCTGTGCCAATTATTTTTGGAGCAATTTGTGTTTTCCTTAGAGAAAAAGAGTTTAATAACGTAATACATCTGTCCCAAACTCCTGGTCTAACTTTTGAAACTTAATTTTGTTTGAAATGATCAAATTGGCTTTTAAATTGTTGAAAATAATCGAGTTTTGCTTTGACCTTCATAACGGGCGCGCTGTTAACTATACCTACAGTTCATATTTTATTAAAACTTGGGCAAAAGTATTACTAACGTACCCTCTGTGTCGAGTTGCAGCCAGTCCATTAGTACATTCACATAAGCCTTGGTGGGTACATGTGTACTGTAACTGAGCTTAGCAGTTCAGCAGCTCAATAACGATGGTGATAACGCACGAAATGCGCCGTGTTCCCTGTCCAAATGTCAACATTGACAACGTCAGAGGGCGAGCAAGAATTTGCGTTTGTTTGCGTGGGGCCCTCGCGCAATCAAAGTGAAGTTTCAGTGTCAGCTGAGTGGCGCGACGCGCGAGTTTTTCGCCATCGTGCTCGAGCGGCAGAATGTCTCTCTGTTAATCATTCACTTCTTGATAGGTTGTGGCAAGCGGTTCGTTCTTGAATGAACGACCATTTACTGCCAGTGTCAGGTAATTGAAGAGACAAGAAGACAGAAAAGAGCTGTATGTAAAAAGAGCTAGAAACTAGATATAATAGAGACCTTGTTAAGATATAGTAATATGTATATACAGGGCTTTAGGTAAATCTCTTTCAACCTCTCGGGTGGTTAATCAGTCCATGAAACTGAACCACTTTCCCCCAATAATAGGTCAAAATACGAAAAAAAAAATTTGTTCCCATACAAACTTCATCAGCATATAGCACATTTTGTATGAGAGATCAACATTTTTTTTTCGTATTTCGACCTATATTCCTTGGGGAAATTTGTTCAGTTTCACGGACTGATGTAGCACCCGAGAGGTTGAAAGAGATTTACCTAAAGCCCTGTATATGAACGAAGTTTGGAAGCGTCGGATTTTAGTACTTTGTCTTGCGCTATGCATCTGTACAGATGACAGTGACTGGTAATGACAATTATCGGCCGTCCGTCAATCGAACACTTACAGAGTGGACATCTACTTAGGAATTATTAGAACGTGGGTAAAATGTCAAATAGTTGTTGGTATAATTGTAACGGAACATGAGCTGAAGTAGTTGGTATAACTCGTTATATAATTATCCTTTTAAAAGTAGGTCAGCTGTGACAACACAAGTTATCGGACGCTCGTATACTTCAGGTACAAGTCTCGACATACGGTTATACAGGTTATTTATCCCCAGCGAGGCTGCGTAAGGGCTGCCGGTCGTAAGTAGGTGACTGCACGGTCGCCGGCCCAAGATACGCTTTCACCAGCTGGTACGCACATGGTCTGAGTTCTTTTTGACAATTTTCTTATAACAAAAAACTTGTTTTCGAACTTTTTTTTATTTTTTAACAAAATAACCTCTAAGTAAGTTAACAAACCGATTTTAATTTAGCATCTACTTTCGATAAGTATTCTTAATTATAATTTGTTCAGCTGTTGTTCAACTTACAGAGAGCCACACTTCAGATTACCAAACGAGTGCACTCTGTGCTGTTAAAATAATAACGATTTTGCAATGAAATTGGGGTAACCTGATGTACACTCTATAGTTATTATTGTTACATGACGGATTGAAATTACGGTTGTTCTATTCTGAAAAACAATACAAAACCTGAATGCCATACAAATTAATAGAGGCATATCATTTTAATTTGCAAATATACAGGAAACGCCAAAATGGCTGGCTGATAAAAAATAAAACAATAGCAAGTGACGAACTCCATTCCACAATTCCAATTCAGAATAACAATTGACAGCAAAAACCAACTGAATCGCATGAGGCTCATCCATTGCTTTTCAAGTTCAAGATGAGCCGATAAGCCTTCATAGAGACTGAGAAAGGTAAGTGCGGTGCTATTGTTTTCGTTCGTCAAAATGTAGGTTGTCCTAGATGATGTACATTGTCACAGTTTTTGCCTGGTTCCCACACAAAACACTATGAATGTGTTAGTGTTGGTGCTGACTTAAATTTTAAGCAGTCACGTTTTTCTTTCTATTCTTTCTTTATACCTATTTAATCATTACCCTAAAATTTTAAAAACTCTCTTACGTTTAAATGGCTGGACCAATTTGATTAAAAATATCTAAGACTCATCTCGCCTACGTCAGCTTTAAAAAAATCGGTCCATCCGTTAAAAGCTACGATGCCATAGACATACTTAGATGTACAGATACAGTCGTCAAACTTAAAACTCTTTTATTCAGGAGTTAAAAAGGTGCATTTGTTTAAGA
Source organism: Aproaerema taeniolella (assembly GCA_949987775.1). NCBI lineage: Eukaryota > Metazoa > Arthropoda > Insecta > Lepidoptera > Gelechiidae > Aproaerema > Aproaerema taeniolella. The sequence goes on from OX465248.1 coordinate 21,942,821, forward strand.
AGTGAAAAATAACTTTGTTTTGTAAAGACAAGTAAAAATTATGTAGAATATTAACAAACTGAACTCTTTCAACTTTATGTCAATCTGAAAATAGGTGTTGAAAGGTACAGTACCTATGTACAGGGACAACAGCACATCATGCTATCCAAAACTATCAAACTTCAACAGATTTTCAATTTTACCTCCAAGCATCAGAGTTTACAATTTATTTGGGAAATTTGACAGTTTGTGGTAACCTGATGTGCCGTTGACTGTACAGTGTACAATATACAAAACAAAAAGTAACTGTAGTGTAGATGTTGTCAATAATTGGTATAATGTAAGATGTAGGTATACATATATGAAGGCTGCGAACACGTTTTAACATGCAACTCTCATATTGTATCCGTTCTACGCTTGCCAAAGTATTAACATTAGACTCACATGAACAAACAAACACAGTGTACTACTACATCATTGGTAATACAATAGGAATGCCCTTCACAGTTTACCAATAATAATTGAAAGATTAGTAAACAATGCGCGGAAAAACAGTTATTTAGAAAATAAATTCAGCATCACACAGTTATTGGGAAGCCAGAAAGTGATTGTTTCCTCGGGAACAGTCACGTGAAAGGAAAATGATAGCGTGCTGATGATTAATGATAACAGAATATGATTATATTATTTATTCAGCCCTAATGTGAGAAGCGTTGATAGCCCAGTTCGTAATGAGCCAGACTTGTAATCGGAAGGTTGTGGTTTCAAATCCTGGTGCGGGCCTGTACCACATAATTCGTCTTTTCGGATTTATGTAACGGATTTCTAATTATCACTTGCTCAACGGTGAAGGGAAACATCGTGATGAAGCCCGCCTGTCCAAGAAAATTCGTTTTTAAAAGACGAGCAGTCCACCAACCCGCATTGGGCCGGCGTGGTGGACTATGGTCTAAATCCCCTCCGAGTTTCGAAGGGAGGCCCGTGCCCCTCGGTGGGGACGTATATGGGCTGGTAAAAAAAAGTAAGTAAATTTACAGACATAATATAAACGCTGCGAGTCTCGAGCTCTAGAAATTCACTAAGTCAGGGCCACAATAAATTGTGTTCATGTGTATGTTTTCTTCGCTGCTATATTTTTGGCCGTGTTTATTAATCATGTCGTGCCGTTTAAATCTTGTGAATTCATTATTAAATCTAGTTAAATATTTTTATTCGACGTTTACTACAAGTAATTAAAAATAAAAGTTTAGGCAACAACTTGTCACATTGAAAATTTGTTATGATATAAATCAAAGTTCTTTTTAACTAAGCCTTCTCTTACAGAAGAAAAAAAGTTCTATTTTTAGCTAAAAATTATGCATAATAAAAAATGTACCCTCTCGTTTCAAGTCTGAATATCGACTAGATAATAATGTATCTCCTCTTCGTCCCTTTGAAGATTTTTCTACTTTCGTATTCATAGGACAATTTGTAGCAAAACGAGTCTCAAGGCAGCTCCGTGCTCGTGTTACTCGTAAACATAAAATTGTGAAATATTTGTGACGTTTTTTATTTATGTAAATTGGATTAATCTCAAACAAAAGAAAACATTCGGTTTTCAATGATAAAATTCTATGACCAAAAATGTAACGAAACTTACTTCTTCTCATACATTATTGGATTAATAAAACTTAAACTATTCAACTTTTTGTTTTATTGATCCACTTCTATCAGGAAATCACGTTTTCTTTTCATATCCAGAAACTTATTCAATAGTTTGTTAAATAAAGTACATTTATTTTGATTTCAATACAAAAATTCTTAGAACTATTTAGAGCAGTATAGTATGTATGTATGTATGCAAACTCTTATAGACTATGTCTTATTGCAAACTCTTATAGACTAATACAAAAGATACATAGATGTACAAAGGCGGACTTAGTTGGTCTAATATAGACCAACATCATATTTTGTGACGCTCAATATTACTGTTTACATAATTAATCAGTGATGTAACGCGATAAATAATTAATCATATAATGAGATGTAAAAGAGTTACAGGCTTAATGAAAATAATCATAAAAGGTTTATTAGTGTTGATAAAATAGATATATCAATAAATTCGTGGGTATCTAAGCAAGATTGGGTAAATACGTATATATAAATAAACTGATTAACCAATAATTTTGATTTACAAGTGTGAATTTTGTCAATACGACCTTTTTGGAAGCATGCCAATACGACATCTTCCAGTTTGATTGCTGTATGAATTATAACTATTTCTTCAGTGTATTAAGAAAATATTTTTTTTTGTATTACATGCTATAAGAGAACGCCTCACGGTTTTACTCGTATGCCCCAAGGAAGTCAAGACGCCGAGGAAATAGGCCTTTTTATAATTCGAACGGCATGGCACGGCATTTAAAAATTTGAATAACCATTTCGCCCTATATTCTTACCTTCTAGTATTATTATTGCATAGGAGGCAATGGTAATACAATTTTGCCGTGCCGTTTTCGTTTGAATATATGCGTTACAAGTATTTAATACTCTTACCTAATCCACACGTAAGATTTCCAATGATAAGTAGATGTGTATTTCAGAATAATGGAGCTGAAAATGGCGTGTTATTTGTATATGTATGTGTGTAAACACATTGTTTACCGCGGTGTGGTCGCCGCAAACACATTACGGCAGATTGAACGTCTGCATAAAAATATTTGCTGTTTTTACAGGTATATATGGTAGAGCCTTTACAGAGATATTAATATTATGTATAAACGTGATTTCCTGAAAATTACAATTCTAAATGTTCTTCGTGATTCGAAGGAAGGTCCGTGCCCCTCGGTGGGGACGCATATAGGCTAATTAAAAAAAATCAAGGGGAAAGAATATTTATTACTAACTAGTTAGAGGTATTTGCGGAAACAGTCCTCAAAATTGAACAATGTTTAAAAAAATGCCTTTTCAAGATTTAATTCGTAAAAGTAATTTAGGATACAGTTATTCAATTTCATAGACATGCTCATGCAAAGTTTATCTCAATTTAAAGGGAGTCCGGTAAGGCACTCCCACTCAGGTATAACTTGCTACATGTTTTAGCAAGAAAAGCTAGACTTAACTGAAGCTACGGTTGAAAGTTTTCTTTGAAGCTAATTTATCTTGCATCCCTGAAGCTTAATAAGCTTAATGCATAGTCGACTTCATTTCAAGTTAAAAATATAGTAATTTTGTAAGTTAATCAGGACGTGCCAAATGAAATGATGATTCAAAATCTACTATGCTCGTTTGGCTGTTAACCTCAAAAAATAATTTGTTGTATTGAATGCATATCTTATAATTATCAATTATTATAAGATAGGCCAGTAGGCTTAGAATTGAAATCGGATTTATATCCTACAGATATTCGTTTCATACGCCATCTGTATCCACTGCAGCTCGAGTATGATGGTGATAGCGCGCGTAATGCGCCGCGGTCCTACGTCAAAATGTCAATATTGACAACGTCAGAGGGCATTCGCGCTATCAAAGTGAAGTTTCAGCGTCAGCCGAGTCGCGCGCCGCAAGAGTTTGTCGCCATCGTGCTCGAGCTGCTGATGTATTTACTGTTGTGTATGTACCTCGTCTCATTTATTTAATAGAGGGGCACGTGATTGCAGATAGCTCAGTCTATTAGTTTTAGTAAATGTATTATGTCGTTAGCTAGATTAGTTTTTGTGTAAGGTCACCGACTTCGCTGTAGTAAGTACGTGTAAGTACATACACTGAGTAATCGATGGTAATCGGTACCAACGGATTAACACGTGTTTCAAAGAACAGAAAAAAAAAATGACCAGATAATCAAGCCTTGGAATAAAAAGTCCAACATATTCAGAATTCCTGGAGAGAAGTAAGTTACTGATTTAAATCCTATACTTAATGTTTCTTATTTACATAATTTTACAGATATATTTATATACATTGTATTATCCGTTTCCAATGTTGTAAATGTGAGTTTGAGACTATTTCTTTCTTCAGCTCTTTTTTCTCAAATAAGCAATGATTATAATTTATCGTCATCAACCCATACAAATCCCACTGATTATCTTTATTCATTCATCTACCTAGGGCTTTTTACATCCGAATTGTCCCATGAATTCCCATAATTCATGTGAGGGCTATATCTATTGGTTCCCACGCGCCTATGCGCAGGCGCATTGCGACAGGTTATGTTCGCGCCAATCTTGTGATTCCGTTCCGGCCGCCACAGCAGCCAGCCCATTACTATTGCATTACTACACCACATTCCGAGCTCACTGCGTTGCTAAACCTTTCCGTGTACGCTTGGGAAATTTTCAATGGAACACATTTGATTTAAAGCGGTTTTTTTGCGAGGAAATTGACTGTAAACTGTATAGCTATAGGGCCTTTTTATAATTCAAACGGCACGGCACGGCACTTCGAAACTTGAATTACCATTGCCCCCTATGTTCTCAGAATCTAGTATCACTATTAAATAGGAGGCAATGGTAATACAATTTTGCCGTGCCGTTTTCGAATTATAAAAAGGCCCCATATAGTGGTGTTTTCTAAGCCTTTTCCCGTGGGTACACGTACAGTGATGGATCACCGTTGGGATCATGTTTGGCGTAACGTAATGATATTACTCTTCTATCTACCCATTTTTCACAATATAGTTCTTGAATCACTTGACACTCAATTTGATAATGATAACTAAAGTCGAGTAAAGCACGCTATAATGGCCATTTTGACATGTGTCCACTCATGAAGTTTCGTATTAATTACAATACATTTGAAGGAGCAAATTGCTGTTTTTTATTGACAATATAAAGAACAGCAATTTGCTCCTTAAATGTATTATTATAAAATGTATTATTATATATACTTAATACTATTTGTATTAAGTATATATATATTTATGCACCACCTACTACTTCTTATCTTACTTCTGTCCTACCCTAAGGTTGCCTGGAAGAAATTGCTACCTAGCAATAAGGCCGCCTTGTTGTGCACTATGTTTTATGTTCTGTTGATTGTGCTCTATGTTCTTGTGTGCAAATAAAGTATATTGTATTGTATTGTAAAACGTCATGAGTGGACAACGGCCACCATAGCGTGCCGCTGGTGTAGATGCAACATGAGTAAAGTGGTAATAGGGTGTCAGGTTTACACTTACAATCTTTCGCGTAGTACTACTCTTATTTTGAAAAAGAAAATTTATTTCACGAAGTAGCAATTTAAAAACAAACTAAAAATAACTAAAAAACAATACGTAGGTACTTTCAAACAACAATAATATTTTTTCTCTATCTGTACGTGAAATTAAAACAACAAAACCTAAATTGCAAGCAATCAAGTGCTGCAACATCCCTTGTTTAGCCATTTCATTATGAAAGCAAACCTTGGACGACATATTTCAATATATAGAGCGACGTAGGTGTATAATATAGACACATGGTCAGTTAGTATGCAAGTATACATGTATATTAGTCTGTCCAAACATGGTCGTTGGTCGCACGCTGGCCTAGGCGCGCTTGCCAACATGTTAATGAGATTCTATCGGTTTAGTGACACTGTCTAAGTAGTGTTGGCCAAATTATCGATAATTTTCTAACATTTTTATTTAATGAATTAATTAATGAATGAATTAATGAATGAATTTATCGCGCACCAGAAACAAACAAAAGGCACATAAACAAAAACAAACAAACAAAAAAATAGAATGTACAAAAAGGCGGCCTTATTGCTAAGGTAGCAATCTCTTCCAGGCAACCAATCTCTTTATTTGATAGGTTTCCCTTTCTTAAACTTGTAAATTGTGAAAAATGAACAGTCAAATACCCGGATTATTATTGAAATTAAATTTCGACGAACTGAAAACCGAACCGATACAAATTAATCCTGAATTTGCAATCTCTTGAATATTAAATTAAAACTTTTAAAAATTTACCAAAATAAAGTGTTGAAACAACATGTAATCTTCTGGGATAAATTGACGATTGAAACATTTATAATTTACTGTCCTGCAGAAACTATTAAGAGACGCGAGGGTTTTGCTGTATCCCGAGCGATAACGGCTGATATCCCATCAACTCTACGCTCATATTCCATCTAATAACCTCAGACAGAATGTCAAATGACATTCTGACTACCCCGAAAGGGATTATAGGCGTGAGTATATATTAGAAACAAACAAACCAAATTATGTCATTGTAGATCTAGGTAGTCAAGTGAGGGGCAATCAACTTTACATTTGGCATTGCTAAGTATATACGATAATATATCGATAAATCAGTACATCACTACATTAAGAGTACGGCCGGCAAAAATCTGTGGGCAGAAATAGCAACTTGTCTTATCTGTGAATCGAAATTATCCTTTTATAGAAGCTAACACTTCATATTGATCAGTTTTTGGAGGTAATATCAAATCTGTTTTGGTATTCAATCCGTTATATGCGAAAATATTTACGATTCCTTTATAGAAAACTAGCTTTCCGTCCGGGATTTAGTTCCCGTGGGAATTCGGGAAAATTATGGAACCTATGTTACTCAGGGATAATGTAGCATCCAAATGGTGAAATAATTGTTGAAATCGGTCCAGCAGTTTTTAAGTTTATTTGTTACATACAAAAATACAAATATTTACTTTTAAATATTAGTGTAGATGTAGACTAGCTTTCCGCCCGGAAGTTAGTTCCCGTGGGAATTTAGAATTATGTAGCCTATGTGTTTAATTTAGGGTGTCAGCTACCTCTATATCTATAAATTTTAATAAATTTTTGTATGGAGGTGTGAAGAAGCATACACATACATTTCACAAACATTCGCCTTTATAATATTATATTAGTGTGGTAGTGTGTTTTAATGTGATGTGATTAAACACACACACTCAAAGCCAACACACAACTTTTCAGCCAAAGGTCCTGCGTTTCTTAAGTAAAAAGTAGAGTACTTCTTCCAAGAACACCTATTTTTGTAAACTGCATTAATGATTATAGTTTTATACTTCGGGACTTTAAGAAAATAATTTAATTCAAGTTAAGACAAAAGTTAGATATTTAGTTAAGTGAGTTGGTCGTTTTAGAATACCCAATAATCTAGCACCAAATAGACTGTTCCCCTTAGTACACCTATAGGCATTATACTCGGTTACTGTCCTCGTTGTTTGTTATTGCAATCGATATTTATAATTAACTGTATGTTTGTGTGATCTAGGTGACGCTCCTGACACCTCCCGCGGCGCACGCGCAAGTCAATGACACCTACAGCTACGTAGTGCTGTCACGAGCGGCGCCTGCGCTGCCATAGATGACTAATCTATGTTTGTTTATTACAAATCTGTATTCATGTTCAAAATAGTTATAATATTGATTGATTCATATCCTTTGTTGTAGGTATATTGAAATAAACAATGTTGTTTTGATTTGTTTTTCGTAAAAAAATATGTCAATTACAATATTTTTAATCGTCTACATAAACTTTTACAAAATATGTCCAATTGTAACCTAACCTAACCTACTTGTGTCCCGTTTTGTTAAATACTAACATCAAAACTTATTATTATGAATTTAATGTAATTTCGGTAAGAGGCCGTCCACATATTACGTCACGCAAAATTTCGACTTTTAGAACCCCTCCCCCCCCCCTATGTCACACTGTTTTTGTATCCCTTTAACATGCACTGTCACGTTTGGTATGACCCCCCCTCCCCCATACGCTGTGACTTAATATGTGGATGACCTCTAATATAAGTTAACCCGCCGCCGCGCGCTTGTTTACGGTGTGTGCGATACAAATTCTGCACACACGGCACGGGTGTGCAGACATCGCGCGAGGGTTAATATTTGCTATAAAGGATGTAATCACAACACAACCAAATCCAACAAAAATCTACGTTTCATTATCAACATAAATAGGTAGCGGTGATAGCCCAGTTGGTAATGAGCCAGACTTGTAATCCGAAGGTCACGGGTTCATAGCCTGGTGTGGGCCTGTACCACTAAATTTGTCTTTTTGGATTTATGTATGGATTTCTAATTATCACTTGCTCAACGGTGAAGGAAAACATCGTGATGAAACCCGCCCGTCCGAGAAAATTCATTTTCGAAAGACGAGCGGTCCACCAACCCGCGTTTGGCCAGCATGGTGGACTATGGCCTAAATCCCCTTCGTGTTTCGGAGAGAGGCCCGTGCCCCTCGGTGGGGACGTATATGGGCTGGTAAAAAAATATAGAACATTCTAGCTAACATAATACTTACTGAAATTGTCACAAAATTCCTGGCACAACCCACTCCAACATAATTAGACCAAAACGTATATTTACCTGAAACAAATAGAAATATAATATCAGTATAATAGAGCATTGGAGAGATAATTAATGTAGTCAACGGCACATCAGGTTACCACAAACTGTCAAATTTCCCCAATGGATAGTAAATAAAATAAATAAATAAATAAATAAAATATGTTTTATTTCTGTTAATCATTTACAATCTATTTGCCGGGGCTTCCCAGTAAGTAATCCGAGGATACTTGTGTTGGGAATGCCTCGCTCTTCCACGTCTTGGTTACAAATTGATTTACATTATCTCTAAAGCTTAGTACTAAATATCTTAAATTCTACTTAATTCGTGAGTTGTGTTAGTATTGTTAGTAAGTATTGAGTTTCGGGAATAGATCAATTAGAGTGCGAGTGTAAGTGAGCGCTAGTGGATGTGTGTGTGTGAAAGCGAGTGAGTTTGTGTAGGTATGTGTGTATTAAGTTTTTGATAATCTATATTATGTTTAAGTCCAGCCCACCTTGTGGATGATGAAGTTGCTTGGGATCGCTAAGAATTAAATAAATAAATAATAATACTCGTAATAGTAATGTTAAGGAAGTAGGTAGATCACCACCTGTACGCCCTACGGAGAGTTACTTCCTTGGGATCAGTACAAAAGACTGCGAACAGGGGGATCAAGCACATAAGTTATGTAATTCTTGCCAAGATGTCTTCCACATCATCGTATGTGAGTGTAGTTAGCCAGTCAGTCACAGCAGCCCTACACCTATATAGCTGCAAAGGGTATATGTTAGTTATACGATTTATTCTATTGTATACGTAAGGAGCTTGAGCTATGAATTGGCGGCTAGGAAACGCCGTTCTTGTAGGGTAGGAAGGAGCAACGAGATCATGGCTCCGTTTTCGAAGGTTAATTGAAAGCTCTAATGATTGGAGATAAAATTGAAAATCGATTGAAGAAATTTGACAGTGCTGTTGTCCCTGTACATATCATGTGCTAGATAGTAACCAAACCTAAGTTTGTTCCTAAGGCCCGTATTACAGAAGGAGACTCAAGTCTTGATCTATACTTACTTAAGCTTTGATTGTCTCTTGCTATCACTATCAAAATGACAAAGACGACTGCTGCTTAAGTATAGATCAGAGTCTGAGTCGAGTTCTGTGATAAGGATCTAAGTACACTTCTTGGAGTTATAATTATAATAAAAAAGAGCAACTATAAAACCACAGATAGCAACTACAAAACGAACACAAATAACAACCCTGTACACATAATTACTGAATACCGACACATTTTTAGCGTAGAAATCGGAAGCTGCAGCGCTGCATGATGGCTTAATTACTGCAACTGCAAGTACTCTGCCTGCAACCTGCAACTAATTGTAGCAGCTCTTGTACCGGGTTGCATAACCACAAGAAAAATATTCTAGCAATATTACTTTAAAATGCAGTGTTTGTTTGAGCAAGATCAAAGCTATTCAAAGCATGTTGTTTAGCGTACACGAAACATTATTGAATGTAGATAAAGTGATAAAACTTTGGATCAAACGAATTGTAGTTTAAGATCTCGTCATAAACTTACGTGTTTATAATTTTTGTGCAAAGTAGAGCTTCTTTGTTGATTTCTTATTCAGTTAACTAAGCGTTAATTGAAATCATTAAATATTAAACAGAACAACTTGTTCCTCTTATGAAGAATATAATATTTGCGTGTAACTACTTAACTATCAATTGCTTTGACCTCCACTTTATTGTACAGTCGAAAACAAATGATCGTAACAGTTTCGATTTTACCGTAACGAAACAAAGTTTCTTTAAAGACAAGGGTGTGTTCTCGACTTTACTTGCATTTAAAACTGTATTGAAGTGAATATTCCATCGTATTTGATTAAGCACGTACCTTCCGAGTTTATCGCAACCTATTCAGGTGTATTTTTAGTTGATTGGGGTGAGGTTGAATTTTACTCATTTCTTGCGATGTCAAAATACACTTTTTTTCACGACTGGGGTTTAATCCTTAGGGCTCCGGGTTTAAGCTACTTACCTCGAAAATCAAGTACAAAATCCCTTATTCTATCTTTCTTTTGACTCCAAAGTCAGTTAGTCATAGCTTATGAAAAAGCTTCATTAGGAAGGCATCTAAAACATAGTACATATACCTTATTTACAATATACTTAACAAGATTTTATTCACGGATTTTATTCAGGTATACCTTCACGTACCTTTAAACGTAACGGAGGCAAATTATATAGATACTCGTAACAAAGCATTCACAAGTTAGTTCTATCGATCCGGTTTTTTTAAATTTCCAATTAAAGTCTCGTTCGATTTACATAACACATTATTTGACATCTCAAGCAAAAACGTAACCTACGCTTAATTGTTTTTTCTAAAAGTTCTGTGATTATTTTGCGCTGTTTGCGACTCCATAGCTACAAATATTGTACACCACTTGGTTACACAGGTATCGTTTTGTATTTTGGTTCTTCTACGAATTTCTACGAGTTTTCTGTGTCGAGTCCATATTACACAGCCCATATTTTGCTATCTCCTATATTATTGGTTTTAGTTATATAATTATATATTCCTTTTTAATGGTATGAACAACGATAACTTACTTAAAGACATTCAAGTTGTTGCCAGGCAGCGTCTATTTTCAGGACCAACATAAAAACACTTATTATGAGAGCCTCTTTCGGGAGACGTCCGTTGACCCTGTCGCATACGTTCGATAGCCCTCGTTTGATAACTAATTTGAGTTAACGAATGGTAGGTTGCTTTGACGACGACGACGCGGTCCGACGTGTCTTAATAAGGAGGAGACGACCCGGGTGGGAGGAGGTCAATGGCCAAAGCCTTCTTTTAATTTTAAAAAAGCTGTGTTTGAAAAAGTTAAATCTCTAAACAATAAATAGTTTTGCAAGAACTCCCGTTTCATTTGTATTACAATTCCTAGTTACAATACAATATATTTTATTTGAAAACAAGAACATACAAACAGAAACATGACAACAAACTAACACTTTACTAATATTTTAGACTTCCCGTAGACATAAATAAAACATGATACTTCTAATTATGTTTACCATCTTTAATTTCATTAACATTTTACTTGTCTTTTCTCGAATTTAGCGCAATTAGGAAAAGAGAAGCTATTAAAGACAAATTAAACAATATTATAATAAACCGCAGAACCTACTAGAAAGTGACTATAGTTGCTTAAAAGACATTTAATTGTTCTCAGAAAACAAACAATTTCATATTAGGACCATAAATTGAACGTGCACTTAGCTGTGGCTTTGGTTTAACCACGAGAAGACTAATATATTAAGCACTAGCTTTACGCCCGGGACTTCGTCCCCGTGGGAATTTCGGAAAATTATGTAGCCTATGTGTTAATCCAGGGTATCAGCTACCTCCATACAAAATTTGATCAAAATCAGTCCAGCCGATCTTGAGTTATAAGTGTTGTAACAAACACGACTTTCTTTTATATATATATAAAAGATTAATTGGAGGAGCAATCAGTGGTCTGGAACAAATACCGCGACCAAATAAATGCACAGCAGACCTCGTATTCTTCGCTTTTTATTCGTATAATCTTAGCAGAATTATAGTCGTGGTCATTCACGGCTTTTAAACACTGCCTCCCTTCATCTCTCTCTTACCGTGGCCGCTCGCACGCACTGATTCAAGGAAGATTCGACGAGGGTCTCAGCTTAATCTGTCCATCGCAAGGGAGAGCATCCTATTCGTCCTGTACGTTACTTACTTTTCTCTGGACAACAAGTTTCTCCCCGCATACTCCTTTTTTTTAAATTTATTATTTTAGCAACAGGACATTTCAAGTGAAAATCATCATCATATCAGCCGCGTTCACCAAGGATCTCCTTGTTGCACGATCCTCTGTCACACACACCCAGAAGTTTCTCGCGAACTCTGCCAGAACATGGATTGTGCTCGACCTTACTTCGCAGCGCCTTAAGTACGCAGTTACCCATGGACTCTTCTACACACAAACGGTGGTCGTCCATTACACCATTTACACATCTATACGTATAAGTGATAAATCTTATAACTCTATCCCTTTCTTATCATAGAGCGTTGTTTCATTTCCCCTTAAAAAAAGGATAAATTGATAACGTCTAATGAGGTGGCAGTGATACAGTGACCCCTCAGGACATTCTCGGGCTCAGTAGAGTGACCTGATGACATTAACAATCATGCTGGTAGTAATTGAAAAACAAAATCCAGATATTTGGAGCAGTAGCGCATCCTTAGAGCTTTGATTATCATAGGCTTACAAGATTGGTATTACTTCATTGAGATAATAATGAGGTAATAAAAATACGAAAACAATGGAATTCTCACGCCGCTGAAACGTTTTTACCCTTTGGAATAATACAAACACCTTGTATAAATACATTTCACTTGTTAATACGATAGTGCTCGATTACTTTTTTGAGGGTCACTGTTTTCAGGAAAATTTTCTTCGAATCTCCTTTTGTTTTTATTATTTTTATTATTCATTTATTCGAATTGTAACATAACCCATTTCTAGTGTTAACGTATTTAGTAACGTTACCAAACTGTGATAACCAATACATATGTAGTTTTAAAATCGAACTAAAACTAAGTAAACGTGTTAAATGGTACGTTAGGTTATAATTATAATATCATAAAATGACGTGTCTTATTTATTTATTAGATCCTATCGTTTATATTGCCAAACTTATACGTTAGCGTTTATAAATATTTATCTAAAATACCACCGTTTCTTCAGTTCACAAAATGAGTGCAACAAATACTTATGAAGTCATTTTAAAACAACTTGTGCGCCGTTGAGTCACTTGGCTCGTGTCAACACCGCAAACCTAATTTAATAATCCTCGTGAATCATTATAACTGGGAATGATAATTGAGTTTTATTTGTATACCTATAAACATGTGTTTATAGACATTATGTGTGCTGGGGTCACATGAATTTACATGCATTTATCATTAGCAGACAAAAAGAGATCAGTGTCAGCAGAGGTTGTAGTAAATTACTAAATTATAACTATTATAAGTGACAGAACAACCTTACAACTTTGCTCATTAATTTTCTCCCAGTACTTGTTTACATCATGCACTTTAGACGGGCAAAGTTTACAATTATTCCTGTGTTAACAGCTTCTTCGTTAAGAAACATTACTAAAGTAGTCTATAATAGGATTTTAGTAGGATTTGTGATTGTTAACGTGTAATAAAGCGCATATTTATGAATTAATATATATTTGTATGTAACTAGGGTATGCCCGGGACTTTGTTCCCGTAGAAATTTTGTAAAATTCTTTCTTTTTCTTTGCCTGTGCTCTAAAAGTAGGTCAATTTAATGGTTTGGGCTGAGCTTTGATGAGTCAGTGAGTTTTACATACTTATATGTAATTGTTTCCTTTGATATAATTTAGTCATCCAATTAAATTAATCCTTAAATTAAAAAAATGGCTTAACTTAAACGGAATCTGACAAATCATTAAAACATTCAAATAGATTACCATGTAAGAGCCGTCTAATAAATCACCCTTATACAGCAACACGCTGCTTAATGCTTCACCTGACTCAGTCAGCCTATAGCACGTCAGGAAAATGGATTCTATTACAATCAAAGTAAGAGCGGTTTCAAAGACTACATGTGTGTGTAGTCTGCTGTTCTTCGTTTGTACAATCGTACGTAATTTGCAATGGAAATGAACCAAGACTCGTAGAAGTACTTCAGTTTACTTGTAAGGCTAATCGGAATGTTTCACGAGAATGTCGAGGAAAAGCCGAAGAGGACGTAGATTCTTGAGATCGTGTACCTACCTACCTAGTTGTTGTTTTTAAAATGAAACAATCAATATTGCGTCACGGCGCGTTCTATCGCATCCGCAGCGTCCAAGAGTCCAACATTAACCAAATTACTTTCATAAAGGAAAAATTTTGCTAAAATAACACTTTAATATCAAGTGATCTTAAAAAAACTAGAGAAAATTTGGGGTGTGTATCAGTTTACTTAACAACCTTCCCCAGAGAACATTGTTGGAAATATTTAAAAAAATTCGCCTTTCCGTAGATACAACTTGATTAACCACCCGAGAGGTTGAAAGAGAGATACCGAAAGCCCTATATACATAAGTAAAAGTAAGTAAATTACCTATGGTATATAATTCTTGATATTAACATTCATACATTCACACACTTACGCCTGTAATCCCTGTCAGGGTAGGCAGAACATTATAATGTGAAAAAAATGGTTACAACGTGAGAATACAAATAAATGATTGAGTATTGAGTTTAATGCACGTATAACCACTCGTTGTACAGAGAGTTTACACCAACGGAACATATTTTTTAGTTTTTATAGACCATAGATGTCTCGTTGCTCAATTGATGCCAATATAATATGGTTAAATAAGATAAAGATTTAAAAAAAATATCTACAAATATTTTTACCCAAAACCCAGACAGATTAATCCCAATGTTAAAAGATTCATCTGTTTAGTTCAGAGACAAACGGTCTTATTTCAAGTTGAATGAACTTCGTTTTGGCAGTAGCTGGTATTCAGGTTAAAACTGTTGAAGAATTAAGGATGAAAAACAGACCACAACATTGAAAAACTTTCCCCAAGGAACATAGGTCTATATGTAAAAAAATGTTCGCTTTTCCATACAACCTATGCGATCAGCTGATTCAGCTTTATATGGATAGAAGTCAACAAATTTTTGAAGTGAAAACTTCTTTAGCGGCGTTGTGCACTTTTAAGTATGGGTAAAAAATGTTAAACTCGCGTCAGGACACGGGACCTGATCGAAAATTCGTAAGACGGAGGGAGAGATCTAATTTATATGTTCAAGTTTTCACTTCTGCCGGCACTCCCGGAGTGCAACCCGTTGTTTTTTTTAACGTTACACACTCACAGGCCCACACTAAGGTTTTCCCTTGTGTCGTGGGTCCCTTGGAACATACATAAAGACAGACACAAACACCTATGACTCGAGCACAAACATCTGCTTTTTACACAAATATTTACCCCGGTTGGGAATCGAACCCAGGACACGTCGATCAAGAGGCAGCGCCACTAACACTCGGCCAAACCGTTGTTCATTTCATGGGAAGAATCTCCCCCTAGGATGTTGTTACCTAAATATAAGTCACCCCATATCTAGTAGCTATGATTTTAAGATGTGATAGGATCTGTGAGACTATAAAGAACATCATACCGTGACGCCATACTTCGGTTCTACATTTAGCAGAGCGGAAAAGTAAACCATAACACCATATGCCCGTATCATAAAAACAAAAGCAAGTGTTTTATTGATGAATGGTGCCGATTGGTGCCGGTACCGCATATACTATAGCCGACTATACTGAGCCAGGTAGATGTTATCGAAGGCGATAAAGAGAAACTTATACAACACCAAGAATTCCTGAAGAATCTTAGCCAAGGTCCTCCGTGGTCCTTCCTTCCTTATGAAATGTGGTGAACTTATTAACTCTGCTGGTGTCAGAGTTTTGAAACCGCAAAATGGCCTCTGACTTGGTTCAATGACTATAGAAAATAGCTGGGATGGAGACGATCAACAGTACAGAAACGCCTGTGCCAAATTTCAGCTTTCCAGGTCTAAGGGATTTAGTTGAGCGTTGATGAGTAAGTAAGTTAGGACTTCCGATTTTATAAATGTAAATTAATTCAGAATAATTTTTTTGTTTCTTTTTTTTACCTATAAAGAGTCAGAAGAATTAGTTAAAATTAAATTGAGTTGTTTAGACTCTTAGTAGAATCTATAGAGAACCAAAAAAATATAGAAATGTTTGATTCATAAGAAAAGCCAGAACTAAGAAATAACAAATGACTGTTAAGAACAATCTACATAGGTACTTGTGAGATGTTTGTAAGAATTCAAACATTGTATTGTACACGCAGTGAAACAGAGCGGAATATATGAATCATCGGCCGACCCCGCTTGGTCTAATTGGCGGCGAATTGTATAACGAGGTCCAATCAAGAGGTCAAGTAAGGAGAATCACCTGAAGGACGCTCCCTCAACAGTTCATTAATGACCTAACTACATGATAAGGTTCTCGGCTCACCGCTTAATACCCTTTGTATGGAATTTACTATTCTGAAGGTCTTCAAGAACGTTCTTGGTAGCATCAAAATACATTTAACCAATTTTCGGAGCTTGTGTTTCGTTGAATCTCTTTTCAGTAAATTAAGTTTGAAATTCTATTTAAAGTAGTATTATTTATAGTATTTATTTATTGTTTCATATACTTTTTACCTGGTTCTAGTATGTCATGAAACTAATGATAACTATTTTAAAAGTAGAAAAGTTTCAACTAAAATCAGTACCAAACTGATTTCATTAGGTTGGTTACATTTGGTTCCATTTGTTAAGGCAATCAGTCGTGCAGAAAGATTGATAACAGCTGTGAAGGTCTTATAAACATTCCTATATTACTTTTACCGTAGTTTGTTAGCCGCTTGGCTGGAAAAATAGTGCGAAAGAAAATAGCGATAGTGACAAGATTTAATCCGACACTACAATATTTCATGAAAAAATACGTTGCGACTCTACAAAACTCTATTTGCATTTCTTACTGGAAGTAATATAAAATTCATAAAGGCTCGCAACGTCTGTCTGTCTGTCAGAACGCGAACGGATTTTCATACGGTTTTCACTAACGAACGGAGTAATTTAAGCGGAAGATAATTACCTATATTTCATTCCAAAATTCTTACGGGAACGAAGTCCCGGGCAGGTAGCTAGTTTTTTTAATAAAAGTCACAGAGTAAAAGACCCAGACCAAGGATTTCCCTTTTTCTTTAAGTATTGGGATACATTTAATAAAGAAAGTATGCTTTTTATACAAATGTTTGCCCCAACCAGTAATCGAACCCAAGAATCGTCATCAACCCATTCGATCGTCCAACACAAAATATGAAATATTATAAAGCAACACTATAAGCACTATCTATAATTCTCTGCTATAAGACACTAAGGGACACTACACCACAGCGTCAATAATATTATTTTAAAGGGTATCGATAGAGTCGGTTACGCAATCAGAATTACACCCAATCGAATAAAAAACCAAACTACCAGAATCACATATTATGTTTAAAATTCTTCTCATGTAAGTGACTAGGTATTTGTTTATGTCTTAAATGAGAATAAAGTATCTTTAAATCTAACCAAATAACAAGATGAACGGGTAAATCTAATAAACAAGTTAAGAGCAATCCGTGCTAATAAGCACCAATGGTAAGACAATTAGTGAGGAATAATTGGATAAACGTTGAATAGCGGCGCGGCGTGTGTGAATCAAGTCGTGATTGAGTTGAAGTCACCCTGCGACTTGTGACTCCATTCAATAACACCGAGTCGTGACTCATTACATTACACGAAAAGCAGAGAGTTTCAAAGTTAGTGTTAAAGGGCTCACTCGCGTCTAATTTGGCCAACTTTTGTAAACAAAAAATCACAAATCAGTGTTAATCATAATCGTCATTGTGGTACCTCATTACTAGATCAATGGTACTAGGCAGGTACCCAATATAAAAAGTGTATTTTCTGCTATCAGCGATAGTTAACGGTCATGAAATTTTATCTATCGCAAGAAAAGATTCAAAAATATATCACATACCTACTGAATAAAACCTACGTAGGATTTACCATTTATTGCTAGTGGGAAAATTGTCACTTTTACTTTTTTCTGAGAAAAAGTGCACCAAATATTTATACCAAATATTTTCAAATTTAAAAATCAACTTCAGTATTATAAGAACAAAGTGTTGGATAAATAACTACTGTGAAAACAGAAAACATTAAGTTTCATACCAGTAAGTGTTTATTTTAAACAATCCACATCAAATACATTTTCCCAGGCACTCGCTAATGATCAAACAAAAGCTTGATCAGTGAATTTTACGATTCAACGAATCAATTTATTCGTTGAACCTTATTGTAAATTTAGCGAAAGAATGTTAAGTTATTCTTGTTTTAGAACTTATATATTTAAGAGCTAGAGCATCGCCAAGACTAATCGCGTCGTAGTGAAGTGGCTCTCGCTGATCTCAACCGGTCAGTGAGATTAAAAAATTAAAAAAAAATATATTTTTATTTCTCTCTCACAAAAGAAAACAAACAAAATACAATAATTATATTACAAATTCATGTGGCACAAGCTTCTTTTGCGAGAGCCTGGTGTCTACACTAGGAAAACCCTGTGTTACAGCGCACCAGGCTCTCACCCCTAACCTCTAGAGTAGACTGTAATACAATAAAATGTACAATTACGAGAAAAGAACAAAACTAAGTCGGAATTAACAACAAAAAGAAAAAAAGAAATGAAATAAAATAAAAAGGTAAAACAAAAATAAAGCAACATTCACAGAGGCAGGGAACCTGATGCGTGACCAAAGTGGCAATTAATCACGAGCGTTTCCGTGCTTCGGAGGGCACATTAAGTTGTCGGTCCCGGCTGTTATCGATTGATTACAGTCGTTAAAACCAAGTCGGAGGCCATTGTGCGGTTTGAAAACTCTGACACCAGAGTTAGCCAAGTTGGCCATACACTTGACTATACCTGCACGATAAGAAGAAGAAGATCGCGTCGTAAGTTTGTCCTCATTCCTTATCTGCGTCATACTGAAACCTCAAAGCAACATTTCAGCACTCTAGGTTCAAGGGTTTAAAGCATGCATTGATGAGTCAGTGAGTGAAATAAAGCTTCATTTTTATAAGGAGCGCTTTAAATTAGTTAGCAAAAATTGAGAATTTAAAAAAAACTCACAACACTTTTACATGAACATAGGTCGAAATATGGAAAAAAAACGCCACTCCATCCATAGATGTATATATATGTACAAAGGTCAGCGCATCAGCTTACTTCATTTTCATTGCAAAACTGCTCTTATCACAACAGCACAGAGTGCACGCGTGTGGTAACCTGAGTTGCGGCCGTCCGTACAATCAGCTGATTTGCCTTTATATGGAATATCTTTTTTTTTAAATAATTCTATTGGTTCCTCGAGGAAAGTTATTCATTTTAACGGGGTGAGTCACCCCCTAAAGTTTCGCAAAGTGATTTAAAGTCCCCAGTATACTAGTACAGATTCTGAAACATAAATATTCTCAAAATCATTCATAAGCAGAGTTTCAAGCAACTGTGATGCAACAATTATTCGTCTTCTAATTAGTAGTCTCGGCGAGCACTCGAAAGCGTGAATCTTCGCATTGCATCATTCTGGACCAGATTACAACAAATTAGACGTCGTTACGCGATACGAAAATAATTTTCTAGATTTTCTCAAGCATACTGTAGGAGCATTTGGTAATTTAATAGATTTCGTTTTGACGCTGAAAGGCTGACCATTTTATTTATATTTCGCCTCTATACCTACTCAAATAAATTATCTATACTTAGGCAAACCCTAAGAATTTTTGTTGACTGTAGTTCCATAACCACTAAATGCTTTGCTTACTCCGATAAGGTATTCGTGAGTGTATGGAAAACAGCATATTTATAAGATTATGAAAAGTAAAAAAAAAACATTTTATTTAAGGGAATACAAAGAGGTACATCGTCATTACATGACGCGTTTTATAAAACGTATGCGCCAGTAGGTGGTAATCTTATTTTACCGCACACGTGACTGAGGATTGCCCGCCTCGATAATAGTGAATTATAACACCACCGTGTCCAAACGAATTACATGTGACGTAGGCGCATAGTATCACAGAGTAATAGAACTCTTTATTTAACTTGACAACCTGTTAAGACACACACTATTGTACGAAAAAGAAACAATTTATTCTGCGAAAACTCCAGGACGTTAAATAAAATCAATGAACATAACGCAGTTACACGAGGATAGGTGTATTGAATCCAAAAGCAAAGTTCTTTTCTGTACCTAAAATTACTTCTTATCATTATTTCAAAAATGATCGATTTAACGTACTAGTGGTGTAAATGTTAGTTTCCGAGTTATCGAAATCAACTTTAACTTTAAATGCATAACGCAAAATAAAAATACCCGTTTCAAATCAATTTGTTCCTATAGTTTTAAAGTTTCAATCAAAATGCAGTTGTATTTATAAAGGAAGTAAGTGACCACCTTGAACGGTCGGTCGGACTTGCAAAAAGATATCACAAGGCAAACTTGAAGAGATTATGTTTTGGCAGTTCGGTTAATTAAGTGATTTTGAATAAATTAGCAAAAATTAAGAGATATATCTATTCTTCTACTGAACAATGTTTTTCCAAGGACCATAGAACACGAACGTCGATTTCTACAGCATTTTTATTTTTCATAATTTTGTTTGCTTTAGCAAAACTGAATTGCTAAAGTGTTACAAAGGCATTTCCCGAGATTTAGTTTACCGACACAGGTCCATTGAAGTAGGTACAGTTTTTTTAGTTTTTCGATTCATGTTTGAGGTAATTTTCAGTTTTCAAACCTGAAATAAAATTCTTTCAAGATATTTAAAAATTCACTAATATTTTTAGCTACTGCAACATATTACTATGGTGTAGAAAAGTGGCAATAACTACACAGTCCTATAGTTTTTTGTCTATCCTAAACTACAGATTAATAAATAGTTACTACGTAACCTAAACTGATTGGGGAAAATTGACACGTGTACATTGGCATATTGGCATGTAATAAACAAAGTTTTATGTTACTAAACCATAAATACAATTTATCATAAAGGCGTCTCTAATAATAGTTGGAGGAAAATGGACACGGTTATTTTCCAGTAACGTGATCTTCTGAAGGCTGATGTCGCGGTGTTATCCTTAGAGGGGAGGTATTGATGACCTCCTGATAACAGAGACAATACAGGAAAAGTAACTTGTTTACTTGTTTATTACAGTTGGTGCGTATATAACATGGATATTAAGAACCATAAATAAGTAAAGTGATACAGCGGTTGCTTCTTTTCCTGTATTGCTTAAAAATAGAAAAGGGTAAATAGAGCGTTCTAATTCCTGAAGAAAATGTATATTAAACAAAAAATCAATCAGCTAAATGAAAAAAAAAATCTTTGAAGTTCTTACTCTACTTTTATACCCCTTTGAATTTTAAAGTAATGATGAATACTAATTCTAAGGATTTACAATGTGATAATTTATTTTTTGCTAAAAAATTGAATAATTTCTTCTTAGATAAATACGGGTCAATAAGTTGTCATTGATATCAAATTCATATCAAGCAAATAAAATTTTGGTGCAATATTTCCATCTTTATCACTCCTATAAATAATCCAATCTACTTTATAGTTTTAATGGTCGATCTAAATCTTGTATTAAATCGCTCAAAACTATCTACAGAAGTCGCATGCCAACAGGTGTCAAAAAGAAGTCGGCTACACCATAACTGGAGAATGCGATTATCGCGGTTAAGTGTAACCGCCCGCCGCCGCTGGGCCGACCGGCAAGTGACCTCGATTGCGACTTTCTACCATTCGATCTACCTCACAGATACCAAATTAGGAAAACGTATTAACGTGGCCCTATATTTGGATACTTAGTAGGTACGGCACACATTCATTGAATCCAAAGTATGTTGTTGGATGTTTTATTTTAGTTTTTATTATTTCTAAAGTACACCCTAGATATTCATTTCTCCTGTTTTACTTTATTTAATTTGTAAAAAAGTATGTCTGTGTTTCATCTGGTCAAATTAAATTATAAAATCAAATTGTATAATAAAGTTGAATAAACAATAAAGTCTCAAACCTAATATTAACAGACATCCAATTCTTAAATTGCTTTTCTGCTTTATTTTGAATTTTTTAAATAAATTAATTTTATCGTTAGTAGATTGGATAGACACCTCTCGTTTTTTAACTTCACACAGAAATTTATTTCTTGAATAAATTATTAGATTTGTTTTTTTTCCATTATTTACTTGGGTAACTAATTCGCAGAAAATTCTATGAGGGCCTATTTATTTAAGTTCAGAATCTATGAAATTTTTGTATCGTGTATCCGCGTCTTCTGGACCTCTAAGTCCATGTCTGTCTGTGTCTATTACAACATCGTATCACCGCTTGTCTCTTGTATAACCTGCCGTATAAGGTGTTCTCTTCGACTGTGATCGCATTTTTTACAATCCATTGCCTTTATTACTATGTTTATGTTTATTGATTGGTCAGCGACCAATGTTGTTGTTTTTTGTGGTCAGCATATTGAGCTATTAATGTTTTTAAATAATAACTTTTTGCAGCGTTGTAAAAAAAGGTCTGCATTGAGCCGTTTACGATCCAATGCTAATCCCGCACCTTTTTTTCAGTAGTCCATCTGTTAATATTTAAGTTTTACCTTACAAATGAGGTCAATATTTTTTTGTTTGTGAAACACTTAACCTTAATTTTTTTTTTCGCTCGATCTAGACCTTGAAATACCGCAGATGTAGAGATTTCCTGACGATGATTTCATGGAATACGAATTGCACTCGAGAGTTATAAAATTGAGTCAGTAAAAATATCTAGACTAATGTAATGACTGCATATCACTAAAATAGTGCCTCATGTTTCCTAAAAGAAGTACAACCATCATAGTCATGGTTAGAATGATTGGCATAATCATCTTATTGAAGTCACATAAAGGTAGCAAACTCTACATTGTTATTTTCTCGAAATGTAGCTCCGCTTTGGCACCTATGTCGACAGAAATTTTATAAAATGCTTTACATTACTCGTTAGTAAACACATTTTTACACTTTTTCCTTGTAGCAACCATAAATATTCATTTTAAAGTAAAAAAAAATATATTATTTATTTACGATGTTATATACCTATACCTATATACGTCACATATTCTACCTAACCTAATAGACATGCAAATATTTGCCATGACTTACATTTTTAACTTATTTCCATGTCTATGATTTATTTATATCTATACAAAATATTCTTATAAGTCATAAAATAAATGTTCATGTAGCCAGCCAGTTCAATCAAGAACTGTAAATGTTTGAAATTGGGTCGGTAAGACAATTTTCCTCGGGAACCTTTACCTTTCTTGAAGCTAGGTATGTCAAGTGAGCCGTAGTGTGCAGTTAAAGATAAATTAACCTTCCGACTGCGAAGTGGCCGGCAATGTCATCTGTCCAAACGAAGGTCTGTCAGTTCGACACCCGGTACATGTAGAGTACCGGGTGTCGAACTGAGTTTATTTGTATATAATTTTATTTATTGAGGGTTTATGGAATGTCACCCTCATCGTGACACTCATGGTTGAAACTTAGCCTAAAACCAAAATTAATCAATTTCTTCTAAATATTTTTTATATTAACAGAATAAGCATCTTGGCCAAACTAGATTCTGGAAGGGCCAAGATGCAACAGCAGGTGAACACACCATGCCGATATTGGGGCCACGTATGCTCTCAACAAGCGATTATTGAGTTGTGACCATTCCTTTGATTATTGACAAAAAACACCTTCACAAAATAAAACTATGCACCAAGTATTTCGATACCTCCTTTTTCAATTTCTTGCTGTCTGTTGCATGGAAGAAATCACTTGAAAGGATAATACCACCTTATAGTTTATGGTTTGGACGCTTCAGTTTAAAGGTGATATTTCACTTTTATATGGAGCTTGGGCCTGGTCATTGTACAGTACTCCATAAGTCGTCATTAATACTAATGATGGCATTAGTAGCGTCTATTTTTCATAAAAAATATTAGTTTTATTGTAGAAAAATATTTAAGATTGATTATTATTGCCATACTTACAATGATGGTGGAATGAAATGACAGATGACAGTGACATTAATGACAGTTGAAAAGTGAACGCGCGTTCAAAAATCTATCTACCAGTTTAACCTCATGACATCAAAATATTATAAAAAGTTAATGCTCTGGTGTTATTATTCTTAAGCCATTTGTTTTATCCAATATTATAAAGATTTAGCTAGGATTTACTTGTTAAATACAAACAAGTCGATTAATTATTAACAGTTAAGCATTGACTATTTTGAACGTGAATTGTCAAACAATATGGCAACCTCAGTGTGGCAACTACAAAAACACGTATGATTTTCAATATTTTATATTTTTCTACAAATCATTCAGGGATTTTTGAAATTTTTCGATATTTTTCCAGGAATAAGCTATTTATTTTTTATTTTTCTGGATACTGTACAAAGACCAGGCCCATTTTGAAAAATCACCTTTACAGGCTATTTTTTTAAATAAAATTTTAAAAAATATGTTTGTACGTTAGGCCGTCTGATAAAGTACAACCGAATAAAACGTATAACTCAGAAAGGCTCTACAGAATCTTAGCGTACCTATTTTACCATTAAACTGCATAAAAAAAGAAGAATAACATTTAGATATCAAGATTAAGTAAACCGCCAATCTTTGGGATAACATAAGAGCAAAATTGATAGGCGGGCGGAAATCACGTGCTTAGAACAAGATGGCGCCGGCTACTTCCGGTGCGACGCGTGAGCGCCAATCACGACCGTTGTTTTTATTGTGCTTTCATTGTTATTATGAAGCCTCTAGCTTTAATTGTTTACTCTTTTTAAAATTAAGGTTTATTCTTTAGTGTTTCTTTATATAGTATTCGTGATGGGAAGTAGAGGTTTAATAACCCGTGGTTAATTTTATCGAAAGGTAAAGGTTTTTAACCTGTACACATTGACATTTATGCCAAGAAAAAGTAAGTAGAATAGGTTAAATATAAGTATGTATGTACGTGATTCTGATTACTACCGGAATTCGGATTTTGAAAAAAAATTGAAATCTTCTTTTTATTGGCACAACAGATTTTTGAACTTCTTTAGCGGCGTTGTGCACTTTTCCGATGGGTAAAAAATATTAAACTCGCGTCAGGGTCACGTGACCCTGATCGAAAATTCGTAAGACGGAGGATGAGGTGAAAACTTCTTAGACCGCAATATGTTGAAGTTTTCACTTCTACCAGCACTCCCGGAGTGCAACCCGTTTTTTTTTATTAATATTTTTTTTACATACGTTTTAACCGTTGTCGTGCATTTTCATACAAGAAAGGACTGGATATATATAAAACGGCAAAGCCTACTTTTCCATGCTATCAAAGTTGTTATATATTATATTCCAAATGTGACTGTGTTTAGTAAAAGGTACAACTTTCGTGATAGTCGTTAGGGTGTACAATTATTGTGATGAGTTATTTGTAAATAGCTCTTATTGATCCATTTCCACAGTCACAAATTATGAAACCATCGTCTCAATCTCATGTCATAACTGGTATAAATAATGTTAATGTCTTAAAATTAAAATGACGGCAGTTGATTGAGACGCAAAGAGTTCCATTTTCGGTCAAGGACTTCATGTCGTAAGAGAAATGTACGCCCATGACACTTTGGAAAGATTACCCATGCCATGTAAGTACCCCGATTCCGTAACTTCAGTTGTGTGTTGATGGAATGGTCGCAATTTTATGCGTTCAGGTGGCGAAATTGGGAACTATTCAAATTTCATACATCTAATGACGGCTGCTTTGACTGGTAGCGCCACCGCCAACTGAATTTTCAGTTGGTAGGTTATTTGCGACTTTACTTTCAGTTGGCGGTGGCGCTGCTTGTCAGCAAGTATATGAAAATTAAATAGTTCTCAATTGCGCCACCTGAACGCATAAAATGGCCACCATTCCATTGACACACAACTGAAGTTACAGAATCGGGGCCCTGAATTAATGTAATGTTATCATTATTGTTTCTGATGATATTTTAAGTGTATAATTGACAGCAAAACCAAATTTTTCTTTTATTTATTTGCTATTTCAGTGTGCAATAAATCTTCACAATTTTCTTAAGCTATTGTGAATAGAATTGGAGGTAAGTAACCAGATGTTTCATTGTGCGATTAGTTATGTAATTCATTAACCCCTATTATGTAAATTAAACATTGGTTAAGTTCTGTACGTAATAAATAAATAAGAAAAATGTACCACCACGGCTATTTTAATATATATATTATACACACATATGTAAATTATTTTTCAATGAAAAGATTCTTACTTGTCGAGTGGTAGTGGCGCTGTCTCTTGATCGACGGGTCCTGGATTCGATTCCCAGTCGGGGCAAACGTTTGTGTCTTGTTTTATGTATGTTTCGAGGGACCCACGACACAAGGGAAAACCGTGGGCCTTTGAGTGTGTAGCGTTTAAAAAAATTCAGATTCTAGATTCAATAAAATGAATTGTATAGACGTTTGAATAAGAATATGAAAAGGTTCTTAAGATGCTTATTAGACGTTGAGTTGTGAGACTTATTTTGAAAAAGTTGATATTTCAAAGGACTATTCAGGCTGGGCAATAAATAAAATTTTTCATTAAGAAAGTAAGTACGTTTATTTGACTCTACATTTCTGTTGCTATGCCAAATAAATTGTTATTTTATTTATTGCAACGCTTGCTCGAGATTATCCCGCGTTTCGATAAAATAATACGGTATTAACAAGGGTGTTTTTTCTTTTAACGTGTTTCTTAGAATAACGGAAAATAATTAGAGCTTTGTGCCATGGTAAAGTTTGTCTAATTGGAAATCCATAGGGCCTTTTTATAATACGAAAACGGTACGGCAAAATTGTATTACCATTGCCTCTTATGTAATAATAATAATAGAAGCTGAAAACATAGAGGGCCATGGTAATTCAAACTTTGAAGTGCCGTGCCGTGCCGTTCGAATTAGAAAAAGGCCCATTTGTCTTGGTTACAAGTTTTTTTTTTAAATCCTGAAATAAAGGTTTCGTTTAGTTTTAATCAGGACAGCTTGATAACGGTTTACGAGACTGTAACAATTCTACAGTACTTTAACAAATACTAATTTTATAATAATACATAAACAAATAATTGACACCAATCACGAGCCATGATTCATTCGGTGTTGCCATATATCCTATATGTAATTGTTGCTCTATTAGTCCTTGAGTTTACAGTGTTAATTGTAAGTTTTAAATACACAATCACCATTTTTTCAATTTAACAGCTTGTGTTTATTATTTAATTGCGTCAACGTAAACAAATATCAATGATAGTTTGAGCAATAAAAGAGGCCAATTAAAGTACGTTTTGCACTTCTAATGACTTGGCACTTACGTCACTTGCTGTGTTGAGCTAATGAGGCATTAGCTTTGGTTCTATTTTGACATTATTTCAACTAACTCTCATTTATTAAAGGTTCAATCTTTTCCTTTAACTGGTATCCAAGTTCTTTTGAATTCTAACCTAATCACCAGTGGATAAGAAACGTGGATAGATACGATTCCACAGTTTCTCCTGTTTGCTTATCAATTTATCTCTTTGTCAAAATAAATATGATTTTGCCACTTTTACGGCATCAACCATTTCATTTTTAGCTGCAGTTAATCATGAAGTATGGTCGTAATCAACAAGGTCCTGAAAATAATATTGTAGATGTAGATATGAAAATATCATTGCTTATCCCCAGTTCAACTCTTAACTGAGCTACGGATTGGCGTGGTTTTTTCACAGGCATATACTCTTAGTTGGAGGGTTTGAAAGTACCATGACTATCTTTGATGGAGAAGAAAGCTAATTTAAGATTAATCGAAGCATAATGTTTGAAATGAGCCCAAATAAATTTAGGTTTTCGATCATTATTAAATATTTTTTGTGGATTGGACACAATGTGTTTATTTGATAGACTATCCAATAAAGAT
Organism: Aproaerema taeniolella; assembly: GCA_949987775.1. Taxonomy (NCBI): domain Eukaryota; kingdom Metazoa; phylum Arthropoda; class Insecta; order Lepidoptera; family Gelechiidae; genus Aproaerema; species Aproaerema taeniolella. Next base: position 21,970,776 of record OX465248.1, read on the forward strand.
TTCAACGAAATCATATGTTATATGTATAAACAGTATACATTAAACCTTTATGAATGATTAATGTTAAATATATGAACAGTATACATATAAACCGCTAATTCCAGTTTAGATCTCGTACGTCATGTAAGCTTGTTTACCCATTAGTTTTTAAACTTCTGCCATAATACATTGTAAAATCCGATACAATCAGTAAGTTAATGGGTATACCATTTACATTTGTGTATTTCTAAACTACAACTTTTAATTTTTTCTCAAATTTCGTCGACATACTATTGAAATTGTTTTAAATACTCTATTAATTTCATTAATAAATATCTTATTGCTACAAAATTACAGTTTTGACCCAACCGGAACACCCTATACCCGATGCACTCGCGCAAAATTTATCGCAACACGTTTGAACTGTTGCCAAACTCAAAGCGCATGTGGTGGTAAAGTGTATTTAATATTAACTGACTGGTTTTCAAAATAACATTTATTTCACGTGCAATAAAGTTCAAGAAGCTAATAAAACAAGTAGCGATGTAAATACACTTGTTCTAACGTTTGTATGTGTTTCTGTCCCGGATATCGCTGCAGATATCTGAGAATATTCGGAATAACAAACCTTGCTCTTGACTTTACAACCACTAATTATAGTTTATACGAATAAATCTGTAGTTGCTACAAAGGGGGGGGGGGGAAATTATACATCAACTCAAACTCGATTCTGAAGTTGAAATTTTTCAGTATAAAAGTATGTATAAAGGACCTTTTGTAAAAAAATCTTCACACACAGGAGTGCTACGATTATTACGTAGTATTTTCTTTGTATATCACCTCTGAATTTCATATTAATAGAAACCTAATATGTTTTAATGAAACTTTCAACCAATCAAGAAATTCATCTTTACAAAATATGTAATCTATTTTTCGAGGGTATTGAAAAACATATAATTTTTTATTACCTGAAAAGCCTTTTAATGTCATCTCTATGATCTCTACGTAAAACAGAAAAAAGTTCGTCGCGATAATGACAAAAGTTGTTGAAATCTGACACCTACAAAACATGTCACCAAACTTCTTGTCTCTCGTGTACACTTCTAAAGCTTGGCGCAAAAACAATCTGCTCATAATATTTACTCAAACTGGAATTACAGCTTGGCAGTTCTTGTGCGCGATTTTGTTTAACTTTTGATGTCAGCGATAATTTTAGACCAGACGTTTAATTTAATTAGCTGTGGATAATAGACATGCGTGTAATTTCTATTAATATCAGGACTGAAACAACATGATCTTAAAATGTTCCGTCTTTGTGTTAAAACTGAGCGGTAAACTATATTTGCTTCTTTTTGGTTTTTTTATTAGACTTGTTATCTTAAAAATATGTTGTTAACATCATTAATCTACTTAATTTTGAAAATAATCAATGATTTTTTTATTAAAATTGAATTTGTTTATTCAATTCCATGCTCCTGTACTTTCTTAAATAATGATCTTCGAATTAATTAAGCAGGTTAAATGATTTTTTAATCTTTATTTAGGGAGCTTTTTCAGATTTGAAGATGTCGTAGTGTACAATAACAAAAGCAACTTGTAAGTAATTATAACTTAGCTTTATCAATGGTATTAAATGGATGACAAGTAGCTAGGATATATTAGTACCTCTAAATACCACGCCTCTTCCTATAACCAATGTACTGAGAACTTAAGTAAATACGGACAAATATTTAAATTGCTCGGAGAGACGCGCAAGTGAAAGTCTGACTGATGCGGCTGCGCAGGACCATACAGCTAGCCGTCCTTTAACAGTAATACACCAGAAATGAACCTTACTACATTACATTAAGAATGCTCAAGGTACCCTAATGGGTGGTCGAGTGTAGGGTGCATTCCATGGGCAATGATCTTCTTTCACCGACATAATTTAATGAATGGTATTTCTTACAGATTTTCCATAGCATGGGACTCAGTGGGGCCGAGCTATGTACATTTTGTTATGAAGTTGCAGACACGTCTCTTCATGTAATCTGTGATTAAAACAGGAGTCAGTACCTTGAAGGCTGCAGTCTGTCCTGCGAAGACATCAAGAAAAAAGCCAGACAAAGCCAGACGCGCAGTAGGCATTAGACTCCAGGTTTTCTTATAAATTTAAGAGGGATACTGTCTCAATAGATGGAACTTAAGATAGATCTGCGTTTTCTTGTCATCAATTTATTTTCCAGAATTAAAGGATATAGAAACATAAGACAAGGTGGTTTCATCTTGATTAATAATTCCTTCCTATTTTTATCTTGTCTTACAGATTAATAATTCTTTCCTATTTTTTATTCCTAGTAGATTAATAATTCCTTTCCAATTTTTTGTGACTAGAAGTGCTTTTTAAGAACACTGAGGTGTAATTTTATCATTTAAGTAGCACAAAACTACGATCTTATACTCCAAAAATATATTTCGTTTATTTCGGCATTTTGTTTCTATGATCGGTATCATGGATAAATCGAATATAAGCTGACTCAAAAGCAGACGGAAACTACACGACGCGGTCTTTTTGTTTTTGATTTTATTTATTTTAGAGCTCAGTTTAATCACAGAAAAATTGGTATACTTAAATCGTTTAATGAAAGCTAACCTAAGAAGAAACAACATGGGCTGGCTAGGTATCCCAGCGTATGCACTAGAAGTCTAAAGGCTGAGAGCTAATAGTTTCCCTATAAATAGCATCGGAATGCGATCCCGTTAAGTAACGGCGGCTGCACTTGAGACTGCTCCAGCGCAGGCGCAGGCGCAGGCGGGGTAACCAGCCCTGATTTCATCGCCCTCAGATTTATTTAACTACACTTGAGAAATATACTACGAAATGTTGAGTTTATTGACAAAATAGAACTTCTTAAAAACGAGGTCGCATGTGTTGAAAAGAGCCACTAATATGCCGTTTTTTGAACAAACTATTTATAAAAAACCCTATATAATATAAGTACCTATCAATCTACGTACAAAATAACAATTTCGCCATTGATTTCATTAATATCGTCTTGGATCTGTAACATGATACAAAGCAGTAACAACAAACATTTAAAAATACGTGATTAATTGCAAAAAATGTACTACGCGAATATGACGCAATTTGCTCCTCTATTAATTACTTTTAATAGAGCTACTGAAACTCAAAACCACTCCAAAAAGTATGGAGGAATTGCTGGAAAATTTTCGTAATCACATTACTTCAACTGTTACAAAAATTCGCAGAATGACGACAATACGTACATCAATAAGTAACAAGATAGACTAATGATATTTAAAACTGCCACTTTACGGAAAACTTACACAATTATTACACAATATTGTAATAGTCCGCAAATAATTTCCTCATATGCACATTTACGAGGATCTACAATAAACTGCACGGTACATTTAACTGTGAGTCGTAATTATACGACTAAATACATAATGCACTTGAAATACACGTGCAATAACAAATTAAAACATTGCACTTACAAATGCAGGTATTTAATGTTGCTAACTGCCGAAACATGCGCCATAACATACCTATAACAAGGAAAAAATAATTAATATAGTTACATCATAATTATAAAAGGTAATAAAACAGATGTTACGTTTGGTGCAATAAAATGTTTTAAGGTGAACGAAATTGCAGTTGCGAAAGAAAATTTCATAGAAAGGGTAAGATGTAAAGTACCCTACATGTAAAGTAACTCTACAAATGTGTTTTTTGCCGTGATAAGAGTAATTTTTCACTAAAATGTGTTCTGATGTCCTGGACCGTAATTTATAAAATTCCCTTTTTTATTTATTTTGAAACTTCATCCATCATCACCATAAAGTACTTCTCAGATAGACGTCCATCTCTTAGAACTCCTTTCTTTGCCAGGATCAACCACGCGGGGAAACATGTTTATTTGAGATCGGCTCCCCACGGAAATCTACATCTGAATACATTTATTTTATTTAAAGATAAAAGACTGTGATATTTTCTTTCCTAAAGAGGACTCAAACGACCAATACACATATTAGAATTCTCTCTTCAACAAGGTAATCAATAAATAGATAACAGTTCGATGACCCGCAGTTATGCTAATATTGTATTCATTCCAAGGAGGTTAAAGACTTCTTCTTTATAAAAAGCAATAAATTATTTCTTCGTGATTATGTGTTGTATCAAACAGCAACAACAGGTAACAACGTCCATACGCTTACGCCCATAACCCCTGACAGAGTAGGCTGAGCTTCATATTGCTCACATGACGCCACTTTTGATCTATATTGATTATTTGATCTATCTTCATTGTGGATCTATACTTACATATTATACAAGATTCTTTAGAATACCTAGTTTCAAGACTGAGATTTCAAGATTCTTTAGAATACCTACCTGGAAATAAGAGATTTTACTATCAATTTTATTAGTATATAAGTTGAAGTTCATTTGGCGAGTGGGTAAACACAAATCGCACTTTTGAACTGTAAGTAGGCTTCGGGATACTAGAATTCGAAGAAAATACTAAGTATGCTCTAATCTAACAAGATATAAGTATGAGTAAGAACCAAAACCAAAGACAAAATTTGGGAAGAAACCCTACATTATCCTATTTGGCTGCCTATTTATTAATGTAGGTTCTAATCTAATGTAGCTTAACTAGGTTCTGCTACATCTAAATACGAGAATATCAAATATAATTTTAATACATTAACCCATTTACCATCATAGACATTCATCTTAACAAAGCTAATACTTTAATCAAATTATGGTAACCTATAATATAACTTCAACTCAAAGATCACTTAATTTGAGCATAATAACTGCTGTACAGACAAAAACTAGATATAAGTATTAGTTAGTCATGAGTACAGGAAGTAAAACCAGTTACTTTAATGAACTTACTTTGAAACCAATAACCTTCCGAGGTGGAGACGATCGAGATCTAGAACAGTCTTCATTTAAAGTTGAACCAATTTTGAAAAATTTTGAACGAAATCATAGTATTGATTTTGTGGCAATATCAAAGTTATAAGAGGATTTTATGATATTAATGATAGTTCGGAACTCTACCTACTGATTTCATTTTCTTTGTAACGGGAAATTTTTTCTTAACTTGAAGACTAATGTACGAGTAACTTTTTTTTTAAAATTCTTTTTTCCTTGTCTAAAACCAGTCGAGACTGGGGCCATACTTTTTCCCAATTTAATAAATGGTTGGATTTTCAAATATACATTATTGTACACACATTATTTTAGAAGAAATAAACATGTTTATTTCATGTATGTGTATTAAAACATGAAAAAAAGCCTTTTCATGACATTTAATCAACATAATTTGCTAACTCCGACACCTGCACAGACAGATTTTATCATAAGCGACCAAATAACAAAAGGCCATAACAAAAACACTCTCAACGTGAAGATTACGATCGACTACGAAGCTACTTTCACGACACATACAAAACAACTCCACACCGATCAGACGTAAACACTCTACAAACTGATCATTTACACTCTTTTCGACGTAAATGATTAGATACCTACATTGTATGTTCGTATATAGTGCCTGATTTGCACTTGACCAGTAACGCGAAACGCGAATGACCATATTTTCAACTCGCGAATGACCTCAAAAATATTAGTGCAGTTATGTAAACTGATATTCTATAAATCGGTACGTAAACATGTAACTTTGTAGGCATATGCCACATTTAGCATTCCACTGAATAATTGTTTTTTGTTCATTTAAGTATAACAGTACATATAGGGAGGCAGATATGTCATCTACGCACGCATTGTGAAGCCTCGAAAAAGGCCCAGTTGGGTCCTTTTGCAATAGGACTATGACAGTTAGAGTGACAGTTTTTCTATGGAAACATTTTTAGTTGACGGATTCAAGTTTTCATTTAGTTTTGTATGTGGTGACATATCTTGGGTAAAATTCGTGAAATTCGCGGTAGAATTCGCACTTTACACCTACTGATGCCAGTTTAGTGCTTAAGTAGTACTTAATCATCATTGCTCTGGCTCTTTGTTCCTTTGTTAGAGGTCATTGCCCTCGCAAACATATGCATTCTACATTCGTCGCCTTCTATGCAGTCAGCCCACCAAGGGTCTTTACCTGCTTAGCCTTTTGGGGACAAAAAATCTGGTTAGAACAGGTTTTGATCGGGCAAGGGTTTGTATAGGTGAATGGAGGAAACCGAAAGTAATTGATTGATTCGTAGTTAACCAATTACGACCACAGTACTACGTGTTATTATAAAAGTTTTTTTTGCAACAGACGTTGGATTTACTTTTTAAATTTGCATCATCTTACGTCACAAATCTAACAAAATGTTCTAATCTCGGAATATGCTTTAAGTAAATTCAAACCATCAAACTAGCAAAAGCTTGCTGCAAATTTTTATATTTTATGCCGTCTTTGAAGTCACGATTCTTTGAATACAAAAAAGGAATTTTATTCTCGGAAGTAATTTTTTATCGCGATTTGTCAAACATCACATTTTGACGTGACAGTTAATTAGGTTGTTTTTAAAGATCACCCTAAGTAAACAAATCAAACCGGTCGCAGGTTAAGGAACACGGAATTTGTTTTTTGTTTTGATTTTTGGAAGTATGGTGTTATTTTTTCGTAAAAAGTTGACAAAATATATTAAGAAAAACACTTCAAGAACCCTCATTACTTCATAAGAAAAGTAATGCGGTAATAAATGAGTGTCCAAACGCATGAGGTAGTACCAAGATATAAGCTTACATAACCAAGACATGATTAAGTATTACTATACACAAGGAATTGTTTTGTTTTGTTTTACACCGTGTGGTGATTGGTTGAGAATAACACCACCCCATCTCTTTCCGTGGGTGTCGTAAGAGGCGACTAAGGAAACACAAACGAGACCTGCCTCCTAGTAATCCATCCTAGGCAACGACATTTTTTTTTTTTTTCATTTTTTTCTGAATCTGAGGTGTCGTACTATGGTCTCATGCGATGTGGTAGGCTCTGTAAAGGGCCGTCTGGTTCGCGACCACCCTCCTACCGAAGTCCGACGCCAAACAGCCTGCTGTATTCCGTCGGTGTGTGGGAGTACCAGTGCCTTTATAGGCATTTTCTGGGTTAACTTGCTCCATCGTCGACTTTATCTTTGACCTTATGGTCAAGATTGAGATCAAGAGTTAACCCATCTTATAATAAAATAAAATAAACTAGAAATATAAACATTTTTAAATAAAACATTACAAGAGAGATGCTATAGTTGTGGCTTAAACCTTCGCGCGATACTTGTACACCCGTGTGTGCAGGATTTGTATCGAACGCGCCCTAAACAAGCGCGCGACGGGTTTACCCATATACAGGGCTTTAGGTATCTCTGTTTCAACCTCTCCCAAGGAACATGGTCAAAACACAAAAAAAAAATTTGATCTCCCATACAAAATGCGCTATATGCTGATGAAGTTAGTATGGGAACTCAAAATTTATTTTTTCCTATTTTGACCTATTATTGGGGGAAAGTTGTTCAGTTTAATGGACTGATTATCCACCCGAGAGGTTGAAAGAGATTTACCTAAAGCCCTTTGTAACGTCTCTATATAGATTGTCGGTGTTTGTAATGGTCGTTGTCGCACGAGGCTGGCACTGGCAATCTGGCTGATTGGCAATATCCGCCAGCAGTCGCAACCTGCATCCCGTCTCTACTACTGTTAATGCTATGTTTGTGGGACATAGCGAGACTGAAGTGATATTTAGATTATTACTAATCGATACAATAGATTTAGTCAATAGTAGCAAAAGAGGCCAATTTGAGAATCTATAAAAGTTTACTCGAGATACATTTTAAATTTAAATATTTAAATAAAATATAACCGTATTTTAAATTTTAATTATTTTTTCCCGTTTTTGTTATGAAATGGTGGAATTTTCGCAATTGTTTTTTTGTTTTCGTCACTTTTTCACAAACAAGCTTATTTCAGTGGTTAGAAACGAAAATTCAGTCATCTGAAAATTTTATTCCTCCACGTGTCTCGAGTATGCTTTTATAGCTTCTCAAACAGACCTCTTCTGGATATAAAATCATGCAATATCCCTAATGTTAATGTGTTTATTTGCTTCACTTGTTAAATGAATTTGCCTGATGGCATCTCTTCTTAGGCTTACTGTAGGAAGCATTTGGTGAAAGGTGAGGGGCTGACAATGTATTCTGACCACTTGAAGATCGACCTATCCCGACTACTTATAAGCATAAACATGTACTTGTCCCATGCCGCGGATTAAGATTTACTTTATTGGAGTGGAAACTGTCCATAAGACGTGTCATACCTCACAGCACGTCCGGAGAGCATTCTTGAGAAAACGGTATAAAATAGATATGAAGGAAATATAAAAATAACATTAAACAAATGAAGTGAACAAGGATTATTTATATAGGTATGCATATCTTGTTTTTCCTCCAGCTAGCAATAAAACCAATCTACCAAAGGAACATACTACTAGTAGTTAATGTTTTACTTCGCTGACCTATTTCCACTTCAGCTTGATAAATAATGCGGAAAGTAATAGTTTTCCTCCGCTTTTCTTTTCCTTTTACAGTCTCCGACATTTTTATTGTTACTAGGTTCCCCTGAGTTTTATAGATTGAATCGGACTATCTGTAAATGTGAAGTCGATTAAATAGTGCTTATTGTAGCAATACACAGACTAAAAAATGGATTCGGGTTATGTGTTAGTTGTATGTACTATGTATGCTGCTAGTGTACAGTACTATAAAATTCGCCAATTCAAAATTTTAGACCTATACAAAGGACTTCCCTAAAACTGACAGAATTTTTTAAAATTTTTAACCAACTTCAAAAAAAGGTGAAGGTTCTAAATTTGACTCTTCCTTTTCGTTTTTTGTATGTTCGTTATGTGTGAAAGAGTATACTCCTGAGGTGGTCCCGTTTATATTTTATAGAAATTAACTTAAAGATTTTTAAAAAATTAGCAAAAACAAAAAATATATACACTTTATATTTAGATTATTAGGTTTTGTGGTCATCTGCTGATAGGCATTGTTAGGATTTGAAGTCGGTTGATTCCTACGTTTGAACGTGGACAATATCTTGCTTACTTACGTAGAAGATGATATTTATTTATTTTATTGGTTAACTAACAGTCGATTTACACAGAGCTAGTTAGTAAATACATAAGTACAAGGTTCTTGCTAAGTGTTGTGTAGTGGTTTTGTTTTTGTGGGAAATGCTGTTAATATTTTGCTTTATTTTCCTTACTTTATAATTTTGAAAGTATCTCGAGAATATAGTTTTATTTGCTTCATTTCTTTTCCTACAGTTCGTGACTACAATGGTGTTTTGGTTTCAATTTGAATTTCTATTAAAAGACCTTGTGAAGACAAGTGAACTGGTTTAACCGGACTCTGGCAAATTTAGAGAACATCGAGTGTTTGAGCAAATGGAAAATATGGCGGCAACAGTGTTAAAGCTGTAAACATGTTAGTGTTTGTTGTGGGAATATTCCATTAGAAGATAATAATTATTAACATATCAGTTTTAAGTAACAGTACAAGGGAATGTAGTGACGATGATGATGACGACAGGGGAACAAAAGCAATGAGTGCACCCACCAAATCAAATCAAATCAAAAATGCTTTATTTCATAGAACATACAAAGTGCTTCTTGAAAACGTCATAAAAGTACATTAGCAAAATCAATATAAATCATTGAGCAAAATAGTGAAATACATTAGCATTTTTGACTTTGCGACTATTCGCAAAGGTGCAGTCGTGGCGCATCGTTTGTTTTCATGTTTTATTTTAATATAACGTTAAAATCTATATCATCCAAAATCTAATTCACTGTATTTTACGTTCCATCTAATGTCTGTCAAAATGTATGTGAAATGAGGCGTCAAATCGTTCTAAAACTCCCTACCCCGCGACAGTGATTATGGGCGTGATTTAATAGATGGGTGGAACTTAATCATGATCGCGTTTCTTATATTTCTTTTGAGACATATTTTTTCAACAATAAATTAAAAAAACATATTCTTGGACAGCTCACGCAACCCCATCTAACCCCAAACTAAGCAAAGCTTATGCTTACATTATTACATTTATATCCATAATTGATCCAGGGTGACATACACACATCAACACGGTCTAGGGATATTGCACGATTTTTCATACAAAAGAGGTCTGTTTGAGAAGCTATAAAAGCATACTGGAGATATATGGAGGGCTATAATTTTCAGACGAGCCAGTGCTAAGCCAAAATTTTTAATTCTAGTTAATAAATTTTGTTTTACTTGAAATTTGTGAAAACGTGACGGAAACGAAAACGAAAATGCACTTTTTGCCTGCTTTTTTTGATTAGAATGATTGATTATTATTGATTAGAATTGGTTTATTGATTAGAATTGAAAATTCAGGTTTAGCACTTGCTCGTCTAAAAAATTAAAGCGTTCCATGTATCTCGAGTATGCTTTAGTAGCTTCTTAAACAGACCTTGAAAAATCGTGCAATATCCCTAGACCGTGTTGATGTGTATATTATTGTCAAGTTGAGATTCAACATATTATAATCTAGAGAAACATCACATAAACAAATTCTAGAAAATGATATTCCGTTCCGTATAATAAAGATAATTAAGTATCTATCAAAAAATATCGACGCCAGCCAACTAAATGGTATAGTATAGTCTGTCTAGTGTATTAAGTAACAACTGTCTCATTCTAGAACAAATGTTGAAACGTTTACCAGAAAATCAATTAGTATACTTTGCGCACAGTATACAAGAGTACAACTTTTTGTAGAGGAATAGGTTATACGTTATATTTAATTAGAACTATGGATAATTAATAATGAATAAAACATATGCATATATAGCCATACAGAAACAATGTTTCAGACAATCAACATTGTTGAGAGTTTATCTAATAAAATTAATGTTACTTTTAACTTTACATAAAACCAGTAAAGGTTGTATCAAAACGGAAGGAACAGAGCGTGTATTCATTCAAAGAGTGTGACGTCACCATGAATAATATAACACAAACTTCCGTTATCAAGTACGTTCGCTTTATCTATTACACGTGAGGATTTAAATGATATTCGCAAAATGTAAACTTGTAAATTTTTTATCTAATAAACTATTTTTAATAGCTTTTCAAAATAAAGGGTGTAAAGGACAACAAACACTTAAATTATAGAATCTTCATATGTCTCGTATGAGCGGCTACAATATATTTTCTTAAGAAATTAAGGAATTTTCGTTATTTGCCTATTTTGGCGCCTCGCAATATATCGCAAACCGTACCGTACGATAGACACTGTTGGTTTTCTGACGTTGTTATTGATTTAAAAATTGGATGTACTTATCCGAAAAAAAAATTTTTCATATATACATCAGGAAATAAAAAATGAAAATGTTTTTTCCACAGGAAAATTTAATTACCTTACAGAACCATTCAGGAACTCAGTTTTAGTTTTAATACGCTGTCCGTTACACCCTGTATACAATAAAGCGATAAAGTTGTAATAAAATCGAAAGATAAGATATCGACTTTAAAAATAACAATTATTTTGTGGTTTTTCTTGAGTACTTAATGTACTTAGTCATATTTTAAGAAAAAATGAATAAAAATCAGCCAAACCGTTTGTCTCGTTTTTTTTACGACGTACGCGCAAACATATCAATGTAGGTAATTTATTGTCATGAAATGCAAATTTTTTGCTTAAATTCATGATTTGGCTGGTCTATAGTAACGACTCAATTTTAATAATTACTAGAAGATTTAACTTGTAACTCATGACGATTTACTTAGCACAGGTAATTTGTTTCTACTAATAAAACGTTAATTTTTGAAAACCTTATTATGCTTCCATTTCAAATAGAACTAGTGATTTACAAACAGTTTTGTTTGTCTTGTCTTAATTTGTCTTGTTTTTCCACGATTTTTACAATTTCGTACGCGCAGGAGTACTATTTTTGAATCGCTCGCATCGTGTAGAACGATATCTGTTTTAGAGACATTAACTTGCGCTGATTGCATTGAATTTTGAGCTGTTTCATCACTACAAATATACAAACGGGTCTAACCACTCGTGAGTTCTAGCGGAAAATAATTCCAAAAAAATATATATATACGCGCAAAACAATAATAAAACTCGACACGAGGCGAGCGACATCTTCGGTTGATTTGCCTGGATTCAATTTGTTTAAAATTTTTTTTTACTACTAAAATTGAAGAGTACTTAAACCATTTCGCTGAAGCGTAGTTTAAGTTCTGAAATTAATAGACTGCGATAATAGATGGCGATTCAAAAATCCCCAGGTCGTATGCGCGAGCGCAGGCGCTGGGCGCCGGGCGTCCTTGCGACGGTCGTCGGCACACATACCTCACCGCCACACAGTGGTCCCGATGTAAAAAAAAGTGGACATTGGGCCTTAAGTCGGTATTTCGATCTGATTTTTTTTTCTGGTATACATTTTGAAGATACAAGAACATTATGTTCTTTTGTAAAAATCTCTAAAGTTGATAGTTTTTGAGAAAAAAAATGTGTTAAGTTTTTTTTGTATGGAGAGAAATAGTTTTCAATTTTTTTTGCGAGTTGGTGCCAATTGGCGCGTGTTTGGTTTTTATCACGTGTTAGTATAAGTAACAGTGAACCCAAAAAAAATTATAACTCGTGCGGTCACTTGCGGCCTCACGAGATAAGGGACGTCAAAAATACGTTTTGTTTTTTTATTTTTTTCGAAAAGTATTTGTTTTATGTCACTTTTTTTTTAATATTTGTGATCCTTAATTTTGCCCTCAGTGTTTTCAAGTATCATATGTGTGATAAACGATGATTTTTTATTAATTTTTTTAATTTATTTTTATTTATTTATTATAAAAATGGCATTTTTATGTTATATATACATCTCGAAAGTTCCCCTAATACTCGCTTATTGAAAAAAACACAATTAAGGCCCTTCGCACACGGATCGTTAGCATATCACCGGCAAGTCTTGTGCGGACTTGTTTGAACATTTGAGTTTCAAAGCTACTGTAAAGAAACAGCTGAATTATATGTACATCTTTATCCATGGTACTATATGCCTGTGAGTGTACATAAACTTCTGATACATGGACCAGAAATATGCAAATATTTTGGTGCTTTACCGATTGGTGAGTAAAATCGAATGAACTAAGTTACCAATATTAAATAAATAATAACTATCTAAACAGTTTATATAATGTGTTACTACTTTTCTACAGGAGCTTTATCAGAAGAAGCTTCAAAGTCGCGCAACAAGGACTTCAGGCATGTACGAGAGAGAAACTCTAGAAAGATTGGGAGGGTCTCAACCAATGAAGACATCTTGCATGGACTATTAATAAGCTCCGATCCCTTCCTGTCCCGTATTAGGCCCAAGTTTTCTAGGAAGACTGACCAGACTCTGTTTCCTGAAGCTCTTTCATTGCTCCATTCCGATAGTTCTGAATCATGTTTTGAAGAGCAAGAAGATTTTTCCGTAGAATCAGAACACATTTTTGATCCCTTATCATAATACAATGAAAACTGCTCTTTTCAGGGCAATCCTAAAATAGCCCTTTTCAGGGCTAACTCTAAAACAGCCCTTTTCAGGGCTAACCCTAAAACAGCCCTTTTCAAGGCTAACAACTGTTCAAGAGTTTCTGAAAGGTTTTAAATGTAATTCAATAAAATAATATTCATAGCTTGTTATCTAAAACCAGCATGTTCAAAATTAAACTTTTGTTATTTTTAAAATGCTGATTTCAAGCAATGGTTATAAATGCAATGCAATACATATTTTAGTATTGTACATATAATATAAACAATGTACAACCACTTAGAGACCGTTAAAGGGACCAAAAGCATAAATCATTTCTCTTAGGCCCTTCGCACTTAGGTTGTAAGCGTAGGCGTATAGTATTACACGCGTACGACGAGTGCAATACAAGCGCGTACATGTTCAAACAAGTCCGCACAAGACTTGCCGGTGATATGCTAACGATCCGTGTGCGAAGGGCCTTAATTGTGTTTTTTTTAATAAGCGAGTATTTTTGTTGCGTATCTTTTTTTTTTAATTCCAAAAGGGATTGAAGGAACTTTCGAGATGTATATATAACATAAAAATGCCATTTTTATAATAAATAAATAAAAATAAATTAAAAAAATTAATAAAAAATCATCGTTTATCACACATATGATACTTGAAAACACTGAGGGCAAAATTAAGGATCACAAATATTAAAAAAAAGTGACATATAACAAATACTTTTCGAAAAAAATGAAAAAACAAAACGTATTTTTGATGTCCCTTATCTCGTGCGGCCGCAAGTGACCGCGCGAGCTATATTTTTTTTTGGGTTCACTGTTACTTATACTAACACGTGATAAAAACCAAACACGCGCCAATTGGCACCAACTCGCAAAAAAAATTAAAAACTATTTCTCTCCATACAAAAAAAACTTCACATTTTTTTTTCTCAAAAACTATCAACTTTAGAGATTTTTACAAAAGAACATAATGTTCTTACATTTTCAAAATCTGTACCAGAAAAAAAAATCAGACCGAAATTCAGACTTAAGGTCGAATGTCCACTTTTTTTTACATCGGGACCACTGTGCGCCACTGCTATATCGACATTATCGACTGTCGATACAAAACGCCGTCGCCACTCGACCGTGACGCCACTTCGCAATGCAGTGCCGGTCCAACTGTTTATTTAAATTAGATTTTACTACTTGTTTCTACTTGAAATTTATGACTTCTACTTAATTTTAATTAAAGTGTTCAATTATACACAACATTTTTTTAAATTCGGGTGGATAGGCTTCTTCTGGGCGAGCTTGCTTAATCCTCGACCACATCTTTGCCTCGAAGTCAAATTGTTGTCAAAGGAAACCATGACCACATTTGTAGATTGTCAACAATTTAAAAAAAAAATAGAACTTCTGACGCACATGATGCAGAAAGTTCCTATCACGTCTGCTGCATTACTACAAATGGCTATAGACAACCTCTGCACCAAGAACTTGCTACACTGGCCACCTTTATAATATATTATAGTTTTGACGGAAACGCCGTTTTCAACAGTAAATTATATACTTCTAAATGTTAAAACCCAACAAGTATAGAAATAAATTCACAGTTAATCATTCTATACTTCTAAATGTTAAAACCAAACAAATAAAGAAATAAATTCATGTTTTTATAGGATGTCAATTAGCTAAATTTATGTTTGCTTTCGCCATTTGTGTCAAGTTTTTATACTACGTAATTAATTTATATTAACCGCAGCGCAATTCAATATAAATTATACGATAATGCACTACAGGTTCTATGCATCGCTTGGTGCACTTTACTAAACGAATTTAACTGCGACTAAAGGTAACCTAGATTTGAGTATTGCTGAACTTTGAAGGCTTTACTGGCTATATGGGACTTTAGATTTTAATGAGCTAGCTGAGACTAATTAACAAATACAGTAAGGGTATCATTTTTGTAAAGATCATAAACAAAGTTATTTTTGATTATTGCACTTATGGCACGAAACTAAACACACTACAAATACCCACAGCATTCTTTCTCTGTTCATTATTTTTATTATTTCAAACCTGTTTATCCTTTATTTAATTTGACTAAACTACTGTTCTTCAAAAGTCCACCTTCTTCCGTTAAAGTTAGAGTTGGCAATAAGATGCGAATAAAATATATACTTAATTCGTGTTAAACTAAAACTGCGAATGTTTTGAACCGGTTTCAAACGTTCGAACAGACCATTAAAATCCGTTTTCAATCTTTTTTCAACTTTTTATTATTTTGATGTTTTCCACATCTTCTATAAAAATGGTACTAACTGCGTGCTTGAAAACAAGCTCTGTTGTTCCTGGCTTGGAGTCGTTAAATTGTTTTTCTTGTTTATTGTTTTACTGTTGAACTTGAAAGGTCGTCCTTCTGTTTCTAATAATATATTCACGTAACGTTTCCTTATTAATTGAATTCTGTAGTAGTTTTATAACGTCTTGTTCATGTTACATAGAGAAAATTCTACCCTAACTCTACCAAATCTTTGATTGTTTTAATTTTACTTTTTATGTATTCATTTAAAATTAACAATCACTTTTCTTAACATAAGTACGCAAAATTCGTTCATCCATAAGCGTATTGCTCACAATACAAGGTAATACGAAGTTCTTGAAGTTCCCTTAAGAGAGAACTGATTAATCAAATAAATGTCGCCTTGTCTCCTTAAGAATGACCCTGTTTCCGTTGTCCGATGATCACTTCAACGAGATGTGCCGGCCGGTCAACCTCCTGCCTCATCATTTATTTTACCGACAGTCGAGTAGCTCTCGTATTCGACACCATTTGATTTAAGAGAAAATCTACGAAAAAAATTTAAAAGAAAATATTTTCTCCGCCCTAGACGATGCCAACCTTTAATGACAGTATAATAGGTACAGCCTTCTTAAACGCCAAAGGTAGGTCGACTAATTCAGGCAAGGGTTAATTCCATCTGTAAGCTCCTGATGACCTTGTCTTCTGTGTATTTGTCTTATGTACAAACAAATAATAACTATACGTCATCGTCTGATTTTTTACCAACCGACTATTTTTGTAAATTAGATAGGCACTTGCGCCAGACAAAAGAAAAATCTATTTTATCATCATTGTATATATGTAGAGGTATAGTCATTACACAAAAATGACTGTCAACGTCGTTTTCATTAACCTTTTGGCAGTCGATGTCGTTCTAACAGATCCGGCTTACAAAACGTTTAAGAATCGTTAGACGTTATTGTCTTCACAAAAATGTTGGCAGAAAAAAATGTAGCTAAGTATGTAAGTACATTCTACCTAAATACTTTTTTGTTTCCTAAATACTATAATTAAATCAAGCAGTAGTTATTCTAAGAAAAGAAATTTATTGCCACTAGGGCTGCCCCAGACCATGCTGATGTTTAAAATAGTTAAATACAATAAGGCTTACGGTATCAAGACATCATCCTGCAGAAAAAATTATATATATATATTGGTTAAAATTGATACCAAAAAATATATTTTCTTTTTTAATGTCTCTAAATCAGTAACTTTTTTAGTTATGTTGACAAAATGTCCTACGACGCGACGTTACAATTTTTTTTTTTTAATAGATCACAAAATGTCGGTGACAAAAATTTGAATGCACTACAATTAGCTTAATAAATTAGCTTAACACTATACAATTGAAAAAAATTGACAATGGTTAATCCATTTACCTCCTATTGTGTTTGGAAAAAAAGGATTACATACATAGTGTGCACAAAATTACCTTTGTAATTTCGACAGGCATTTTCAATAACGCATTTGGCATGGTTTCATCTGTATTTGGTTAGAATTGCTCGAAATCAGTAACATTTGTTGTTCATGTTTCTTTGTAGATTTCTAAGATAGACAATAGTCGACCTTTGGTCCAAGCATTTAAAGTGATTTTTTTTTCCCAGATTGTCCAAGCTGAGTCTGGGATGCTTTTTATGCTTTTCTGTAGCTTGATTGGGACTCACAGATAGTTTTTAGGGAAAGAAAAATTTTCAGTGCGAACGGGACTTGAACCCACGACCCCAAGATTAGATCTCCTAGTGTTCTAACCAACAAATCATGCCTTCAAGACAAGCGGCGAAAGATTGGACTTTTTCGTAAGAAAATGTTTCATATTCCATTGATTTATAATATAATAATATTCAGTCGTCTTTCTACAACATGTGTCTTCAATAGTGAAGTGAGGTTGATATCACTCGGCAAGGCTCTTCTATGACGTCACATTCGGCATTGTCGTTCCTCGCGGTTCATTGTCATCATGGCTTTGTTCGATTCCTGTTTCAAGAGTACTTTGTCTACTGTGTTTATCATATATATCTTTACCTATCACTATTTGTCTACTCTGCCTGAGATTCTATGTCATCATTAGGTTGATGTGAGTTCTAATGTCAGTAAATTGTTACTTTTTTTCATTTTAATCTCAAAAATATATTTACGTTTTGTCTTCAAACAGCTATCTACATAAATTAGTTCAAAAAGCCGATAAACGCCGCTCTCATTCCCTAATGACGAGTTAACGACTTGTTCAATATTTCTAATTGCGCACTATTATTTATTTACATTGCTCAGTTCGACAGCTACATCGCTGCTTTTTTTAACTGGTCACTTTGGTCAGTCACCTAAAATAGTGGCACACTAGGTGGAAAACGATAGAAGTCAACAACTTAATGATTAATGGACAAATACGAAATTTTTCTCTACTACAGCTCTAGAATTCTAAAGACTAGTCTTATTTGAAAAATCCTCGTGATAGAAAATAATGTAATAGAATTGATCACCTATGAATATAATTTGCCAAAATCGAGTTTTGTTCAACAAAGTTCAAAATGTTTAGTTTGGTTAACTCACCCCTTATGATATTTACATGAAATGTTTTATCTATTCGTATAATTCTTGGCTAACGCAGTTCCTGTAACTAAACAGTTAGGTACACTTAATCACAATTTTAAAAGTGAATTTTGTTTACAGATAATTTCATCCTTATCCGATAAAGGCGGAGGTATCTCTAAAGCCGACTGTACTAACATACTTCAAATCACATTTTGTGATTGTTCAAGAGATCTTCTAAGTGAGTGGTTAAATCAGATTTAGAAATAAGATCTAGGGTTTGTAGTGTTACCTTACTGTGTCAACCCCTCGATGTGCTACTAACTTTATAGGTGTAATTGTCCAGGGCAGTGCGTACCAGGCTGTAAAGTTACTTGCTATGGCATTACTTTGCTTTATACTCTGCTACAATTATCAGCACGCGGCGCGGGCGCACAGATTATAAATGATGCTGAGGTAACGGGACCGAATGGAGCTACTTCATTCATTCGCCATGGTTTGCGTTAAGCTGCTAAGAAATATGAGAATCGGTTTTTATGGGAACTGTGGAAATAGTGGGTGGATATTTCATAGACTACGCCGTAGTGTAGGCTTATGGGTATGTAGGTTGGCTTTTAACTAGATGGAGCGAAAACTTGAAAGTATTGTTTACTATACTGGGTGAAAAAGAGCCTTATAGCTATATTCAAAATCCTGAACCAGTATCACTCAAAGAACACATTTATGAAAAAAATTTTTTTTAATATTTTTTCAATGGGAATAGTTCATTTTTTGCCTAAACGTAGACATTACTCCTACACCAGGCACGCGAGGGGTGCGCAAGTGGTGTCTACGTGTAGGAAGAAAATAATCCTCCCCCCTAAAAATAAAAAACAAAAAAAATAAAAAGAAAAAGTGTTCAGTAAGTGAAAAGTGTTCAGGATTTTCAATAAAGCTAGGAGGTTCTTTTTCAACCTGTACATTTACGAGGTTGGGGATTGATTTTCTATTGAACTTTTTGAAATAATTATCTCTTTATATTGTTACACATAATTAAAAAAAAATGTGTTTTTACGAGAGCTAAAAATAAGAAATAAAAGGTTAAAAAAAATTTTATGCTTTAAATAAATAAATTCTTGAAAATATAAAAACTTTTTTAAATGTCGCTTTGAGAAGCAGGATACTGGTTCAGGTTCAGGATACTTATTAATCTTTAATAAAAAGTTTCAAAATATTCTGCTACTAAAAATAACCAGAAAAAAGAAGCTGAAGCTGGTTGAAATGGGAAAAACACGGAAAAACCAGATGTTTTTTGAAGAGCGATCCCATTTGATATAAAAAAAAGTCGTGGAGTGTCAGTTATGTATTACCCAAACAAGAGTTGACAATATAAAGTTAACATACATATATACAATCGACATCTAAAGTGTTTTCTTATGCAAAAGTAAAACAATAACACAATACATAGTGGGTGTTATCAAAATATTCTCAACTCTCATAACACCTAGTAGTGACGTCACACAGCTGCTAGTGTTACTCTCGTATCGCGCGGTTCCCTGACATTATTTTAATTCCTATTCTTCCGCATTTTTCTGGCACACTGGCTAATTAAACAATCACTCGTAACAGTAAAACGGTTAAAATGCTCCATTATACGTGGATTAAGCTCAACTACTTATACCCAGTGAAGCTTTTAAATATAAATTATGAAACACAAAATGTTTTTTTTTTGTAGTTACGAAACAAACTTTTCCTCCACGTGGAAAGTAGTCTATGTCACTCTCCAGGCTCCTAACTATTCCTGAGCAATAAATCAGGGCGGTTCGTTGCTCATGACAGACTAACGAAGGACAGACTAACACATTTCCACATTTATAACCGCGCTTATTAACAAGAAGATTAGGAGGCAGAAAATCCAACATTAATTTCTTACTTAATACTTTTGATTATGGTAACAGAGCAGTGGATGGCTTCTAATCACGGGAGTGTAAAATAAAATAATAAGTCCGCCATATTTTAGAATAGAATAGAATAGAAAAAATCTTTATTTTATAGGACATTCAGGATGCCACTTAAAACAAGTCAAGATTACATGAAATACATACAAACAAACATTAAAGGATTTAAATACATACATACGCATTCGTGCTATTGACCCTACTGACTCTACGCCTATTCGCAAAGGTGCAGTCTTCCCCAGAGAAGAACAGGCAAGAAACTCTGAGGGTGCTCTTTTTAAACGCATTACAAATTTTCTTATTTTCTAATTTTAACTAAGTCTGAAATAACTCTAGAGCTGAGCAGTTCATTCCCATGGCTGCTTGTCAGTTATGTAATCAGAAATTTTGTAATAGCCCTTTTTGCAAAGTTTTTGTTTAATTACTGTCTTAAATTTATCCAAAGGTAAATTTTGAATACACATGGGAATCTTATTGTAGAAACGTATACATTGACCCATAAAAGAGTTCGTGACCTTGTGGAGACGACTGTCTAGTACATCCAGTTTATGCTTGGTCCTAGTATTTATATTGGATATAGATTTACGTCACTTAGCTAACCATGCAGTCAACCTAAACGTGTATGCAAAATTTCCGTTGCAAGGTTTTACCCGAACAAACATACATAGATTTCATATATGTTGAATATATGTCCATATAACTTGAAATGTATGTATGTACATACAAATATTTCAAGTTAATGAAATGCTTCTCAAAAATGCGGTTGAAAAACTACATAAAAAGTGATATTAATTGCGCCATAACTCTTGTTTTTTTAATCCCGTCGGGGCTAATCTGAAAATTAGAATGAGTAATGTGTTATAATTATGATCACAAGGATTTATACAACTTTATTATACGCCTTACCTTAAATTAAAACAGCCTTACCTTAAATAATCTTTCAACAAATGTAAGTAATAAATAAATCATAAAAAAGCACGTGATAAAATATTTTCAGCGCCCTCTTTTAACATAATTATTAATACTTACTCTCATAAACTATACATAATTTAGCGTGAGAAAAAAAAAAGAGAACGGAAATGTGATTTAATTATCTTAATTTTGTTAGATGTTATCTTAATTTTATGTAATAATATATTATGCTTCTCTTTGGGCAATTTTTTTGGTTCTGCATTCTCTTTAAGTAATCCACGCTTCACTGGGACCAAGTGAAAAGATATAAGAGCTGACATCTCTTCCTTGGCATACTCGTACATAAGAGCATTTTGCCATTTTTGATGACAATCTATCACGACTTAGTTATACGAATATTCGTCTAAAGACTCTTAAAACATTTTATTATAATGGTTGGAACACTTGATGTTCTGCCTACAGTCAACTTTGACGGCCGGTTTGGTCGAGTGTTAGTGCCGCTGCCTCTTGATCGACGGGTCCTGGGTTCGATTTCCAGTCGGGGCAAATATTAGTGTAAAAAGCAGATGTTTGTTGTCGGGTTATGGGTGTCTGTGTCTGTCTTTATGTATGTTCCAAGGGACCCACGACGCAAAGGAAAACCTTAGGGTGGGCCTTTGAGTGTGTAGCATTTTTTAATAATATTTATTTATTATAACTTAGGACTAGTGTCATTGTTCTGTATATTTTTACTTTTCGGCTTACCCCGCAAAAGTAATAGCGTGAAGAAACAAAAGCATTATCTAACATGCCCGTGGTAGACCCACGGGCGGGCCGAGAGCAATAAAGACTAGCCTTGACACTCGGCTTCACTCATGAGTAAAGTATGATGCAGAGCCTGCTCTAGGACAATAGCTCGTAAACCAGAGATAAATCTAATCCGCTGACATCCTCTTAATCAAATACTGTATTAATAGAACCTTAAATTACTAAGACTAAACATTAGTCATTGGTTTTGCTCTGAAAGAGTTTATCTTTGTTGCCTTTTATTTGGATATGTATTATTTTTAAAGACATATTTGAGCACATTATGTACCTCCAATAAATTACACGCCTACGTTATAATCTACACTAATATTATAAAGAGGAAAGATTTGTACCTATTTTTGTATGTTTGTAATGAATAGGCTCAAAAAGTACTGGGCCGATTTAAAAAATTCTTTCACCATTAGGATGCTACATTATCCCTAAGTAACATAGGCTACATAATTTTTCCGAATTCTCACGGGAACGAAGTCCCGAGCGGGATGCTAGTTATGTTATAAAGTTTTAGTCACCATACCATCATTCAACTGTGATGTTTTCCATGGACTCGCGCTTTATGCTAACAAAGAAATAAAAAGCTTTTTTGCATGGCTTTTCGTTTATGATGTAGACGAAAATACATGACTGCCGAATGTCCAACACAGCAAGATCAAGATGATGTCAATTTTTTTTTCTAAAAAAATAAAAAAGTAAGGAAAATCAAAAATACATTCGTATTGCTAGTAAAAATTATGCTTTGTGTATTTTTATGTAAGGTTTGTGGTTAATTTTACAGCTCCACACTGCCAAAGTGTAAATTATGCACAACGTGTGCTGAACCGAGCTAACTACGCCTTTTTCAAGAGTACATAAAAATATAAAAATTAATGGGCCATTAAAGCTTTTGAGATTACAATTATTATTTTTTGTATTATTAATATTATTAAGTATAGTTAAAACGTATACATTTGAAAAAAACAAAAAAGCATTGTTATTAAATGTTTAAGTTTATTATCTTAAAAGGAGCTTTGGATGCATTTGAAGGATGTATTGATGTGAATAATTTAAAAAAACTCTTTATGTCTAGTTTATATCGTGTACAGACGAGGATCGATTAAAAGAGTTACTGTTTTTTGTGTTCAGGGAAGCGAAACCACTGGACTCTTCCAGCGTCTGTATTTCCGAGTTCATACAACCCAAATATCTTTAAAGTACGAGTGAATAGGCTTCTTCTGGGTGAGCTCGCTACATACTCGACCACATCTTTGCTCTAAGCTAGATTGTGGTCAAGAGCGAACCCATTTTTAATAAAATAAAATAAAAACACTGGACTCTTTTTCAGACCTTTTCATCCATCCATACACTCCCTTATAATCCCTTTGGATTAGACATAACGTTATGGTAGTACTGGAATCACTTGATGCCACATTTGACGATCATTATGAGAGTTGTTAGATCGAAATTGAATCTAGTGGTGATAGGTCGTATATATCTAAATACGCCCACGATACAGCAAAACCCTCGTGTCTCACTTACAGGCTTCTACAGTATGCCTGAGAAGAGTTGTCAGCTGGCACTTCTAAGATTTTCTTTCACTTCCAGTCCTGTAACTCAATTATAGTTGTATTCTCTTCTCTAAAGTAGCACTGTATTAGTGTTCTCCAAAAGCCCTTTATTTCACGGGTCATTTATTTTAGCTACAAGACAAGCTGTTCAACTGTGTTTATTACGACTTTTATCTGTATTTTGGGTTCAAAGCCCGATGAGAACACTGCTTTAGGTAATTTGTCGCGCCATTAACTCTGTGTATCTGTTTGAACTCTAGGTTTTATTCAGCTTACTGCTGTAAAGTGGCTGTGTTGTGTGGATCAATTCAATAAAAGGTTGTTTACTTTTAAGTAAAGTGCATTTGTTTTATTTTTGTACTTTATTTTCACATTTCTATCAAAACAAAAACACGATCTTTATACCTAAGTACCAAGTTTTTCACTTACATAATTTACGCATTACCGGTTTTATACCTATACTTAATATACTTATCAACAATCTCATTACGAAAATCATCGTACTTCATAAAGTACAATGAAGCATAGGTCCTGCGGCTATTGGCGATATTACTTTTACTTTACCAGTCCGTATACGTCTCCACCGAGGGGCACGGGCCTCCCTTCGAAACACGTACAGGGGATTTAGGCCATAGTCCACCACGCTGGTCCAATTGCGAGTTGGTGGACTTTATATTGTCGATATAAAGTCATGAAATTAGTCAAATGCGTTTTTTGTTTATCTACTTACCTAAACAAATTAAATAAACAGACTCAAAACATCCTTCCCGCTTGAATAAAGGGGTGTTGAGACGGCAGCGGCGCTACGGTTAGCTGCGCGGGCGCACGCTGGGAAAGCAGGCCGTGACGCGAAGGTCGCAACGCAACGCGCTTGCGTGAGCGCACCGTAACAGCAAGCGCCTGCTCGAGCCGTTTCGTGGAGTGCTCTCGAACGGTGGGTTTATTTCGACATATTATTGTGATTCGTTTGATAGTTTTTCAATGTTTTTATTTTTGCAGCTGCCATTATGATGGTGGAATTTTACGAAAGTTTTGTAGAGGTCGCAAGTTGTGACAGCTGATGGCTGATTCGTGGTAGTAATATACGAGTATTATTAGGTCAGTTATGTTAAATAGGGCTTCACAATAAGTCAAAATGTTTAGCCAAAATGCTACGACAACCTTCGGGTACATAGTTTCAAATCAACACTCAAAGGTATCTTCTTCAAAGCTTTCTTAAAGAAAAAGCCATATACTATGATTGGTCATAAATAAATAAACAAATAGAACAGTCACTTTAATATGATACATTTGAGTAGGTAAAACCTAAAAGTAAAGTTATTTTGCTAAATATCAATAAATTTAGACCGTAGGTCGACCTTTTACCTGCCGATATTATCTGCACGCAAAGAAAACTTACTATTAGATATACGTGACACAAACAAGTGTCAAACAGTTCAGTGGAATATGCTATCACATGGTAATAGACCACAAACAGGTGTAACGCTCAGCGTGCAACCATGTGTGGTATCACCTGAGTGTAAGTGGGTTAACTGCGCGATAACCGCTACCCGGGTTATCTGCGCCCGCGCCGATACGACGCTATGTGAGCTGTATAGACAGACAATAAACCGCCCCAGCTATCTAGTTGGAAACTTTGTAAGGGAGAATAACTGTCTCCCTTACAAAGTTTCATGGTTAGGTACAGAAAATTAGAGACCCCATCCCTTGACACACGATAATAACAAGAATATCATCAGTATTTGTTACTCTATAGCAGACATTTTTTTGTGATTTATATGGGTAATACGAGTATGGTATTGTACCATACAGACAATAAGAAAAAACTGAAACAGACAAATTAACGCTAGGTTGGATATTTTTTTTTGGATTCTTTAATAGCTAGGTTGGAATTTTTTTTAGGCTATCAAAGAGAAGAGGAATTTATGTTATGATTACGGTGCGCCCGGTACCCGTAACGAGCCAACTCTGGTATAGGTTTAAGGACTCTATTTAGATCCATATTCTATCTTGTAAAATGTTATGAATACCGAGCTATTTCGCAGCCACGAAACTTGTTTTGCATTGTTAATTAAAGTAAATGAACCGAATATCATGACGATTGCACAAATGTGTTGGTTTTATTTGGGGATTGCGTTTTTTAACATCATTGTTACTTAATGAACACAGTGTCGTAGTTTTGCAATGGAATACAATCAAAACTTTTTAAGTATTAAATAAATTCTTGATTGCAGATATCATGGTATTGCTTCACCAGGAGTTAGTTCTTCCACTACTTTCTATTCTTGCGCTTAAATATGATAAATAAAAATATCTTGTTTTTTTGTAGACTGAATAAAATATGATTTGAGTAAAAATAATAATTCATGAGTCAAAGTCAAAATATATAATCTATCACCGACAGCTTCTTTCGTACAATAACGAGTATAACACAATTCTTTAAAACTTTTAAAAGGAAATGGTTTTCTTAAGAAAACTATCTCATATAGTAAAGTTAGATTCTAGCAATAAACAACAATTAAATGTTTATTTGAAAAGGATGTAGAGAAGGATCCGCCATTGAAAATAATAATAAAGTAATGAAGAGACTATTACAAACATAATTACTATCGGTTAGTTTAAAGTACAGCCATTATTAAAGAAAACCACAGGCGATGTTCGCAAATACAGGATGCTAAAATTAAATTAATTTCGAAGTCTAAACAATTCACGATTCCCATTAGCAAGGATTTAGAACTGGAAAGATGTAGGTACTTTTATCACATCAAATCCAGCTAAAGCAGATCTAAAATTCAGAAAAAAATGTAACTTTGGGAAGAAATGTACAATGTACTTCTCCTGTACTCCAAAGGCTAGCCTGTGGCTGGCATAGAACCGGTCTATACTACACAATAGCAGAACCGTGATCTCAAGCAATTCGCCCAATTAATTCCAACAGCTCCTAATAAACGGCAAAATCATCAGTTTCCATCTAACAATCAAAAAAGGATTCGCTGATTGTTGTTTCTAGAGAAGTATCTTGAAGATGAGATTGGTCATTTGTTTTTTTATTATTGAGGAAAATTATTTAGAAACAAGACGCCAACAAGCTCTGCTTTTTTATTTGTACTGATCTTGAGATGTGCCCCTCTAGGACAACTTAAATAATAAAAAAAACAATGAATAGAAAAATACAAAACATCATAAATTATAGTAACACACACATAAACACTTTTTAATTTTAATTAATCATCTTTACATCTCTTTGTTTTACGGATAACTAGATAATTATGAGGATGTTAACGATACTCACTTACTATGCATTATAAGCTGTAATTTTAACCGTCTTAAATTATATTGTGAAGCTTTTACATGCACTTTTAACGTGTCCTTTATATTTGCCATTACAATGAATATATTAATAAAAAGCAGTTTAAAACATAAACTTAATAGCGCGATGTACAGAGTACACGCTGACAAAATGCTACAAAACCAGTAGTTGAGACACAAGCTCATTATTCGGTTGATAGCGGAAAAAATGAACTTAATGACAATAGAGATAGAAGTTACATCACCTGTAGACCCAACTTAGCAATAAACATGAAGCTACAAACTTAGTGTGAGTGTTGAGAACAGCAATTTTAAACTTTAAGTTAAATGGATAGGGGTAAATATATTGTAGAGCAGGTTGGTAAACGAAGCGTGGCTGTGGGAGCAAACAGACAGTGTGCTTGGAATGCGAAACGAAAAAGGTTCGAGAGAGACAGAAGCCGAGACGGAGAACCTTGTTGGACTTCCTGTATGACCCTGTGGGTTGTTGTGGGATCCCATAGAAGTACTCGGTGAAAGTATGAAATCTAATATAGAAGCCAGTTACTTTGCTCCTAAGTAGTGATGCCAAACGGCTATCAAATTTTATTTAGCAGCCTATTAAGTAGCCTGTATAAGTACAATTTAATGTAAGTTCACGTACAGATTACTTGCAGAAAAATGATTAAAACTTTGAAAAATCAAGGTGATAAGGTAAGCATAAACAAGATTTAGCTTACTGGTATTTACATAAATATAGGCAAAAATATTATATTATTCTACATCTAGACAACACCAAAATAGAAAAAGAGGTTTCTAACAAAAAATAAGTAGTAACTTAACATTACAAACAGAAAGCTGCATATTCCTTATTTACAGATGAGGTACTCATAGACTCAGTCACGTACATGCAACAGTAATTATTTAATGGACTTCACTAAACAGTCACTTTCTTTCCCACATCTTAATCTCTTAGAAAATAAGACACATTTTATAGTTCCGTAATTAAGGCAAGACATAATTGTAAGTCAATTAATATCAACCACAGTCTCAGTCATAAAATTATATCAATGAACAAAGGAGAAAGTTCTAGACGTAGATTTATTTTGTCACGTGTTTCTGTTTTTTGTTTTGGTTTATTTGGTAAAATATCAATATCAGTAAGAAATAATAAAGAAAACTTACTGACAATTCTTTAGTAAGTCTATCTATTTGTAAAATTTTCAAGTTGGTTTAATCACTGTCATGTTCAATAATGTTTATAATTAATACAGTGCTTACTCAATATACGTTGATCTGTTAATCACCATTTAGTCAGCCATTTACAAAGCATAATCTGTGTATTTTGGCGTTACCCTCTGTTTGTAAACGTATCTATCGAGACATTCTCGTAGTTTGACGTCATCTAACTAATCTTGCTATTCACCACACTGTACTTAGCCTTGATCTTCACAACATTTGCTTACTTATCTTTATCGTGTCGTAAATCATGCTTAATTATCATGATAGATATGGTCCTGCACTATGTTTATGTTTAGTGTTTACTGTTCATGCTTTAGTGCTTCTTACACCGAGTCAATATTGTGCATGATAGAGATGCCAAAAGTTGATATTTATATTATTTTCTAACAAAATAAAAAAATTCAAAATTTAAATAAGAGGATTCATCACCAAACAAATATTGAGTGGATGCTGTTGTGAACAAATAGAAATTGATTAGTTTCTATTAAATCCATTTGATTTAAATCTTCAGCAGTGAACTAAGTAAACTTGATACCTACTGTAACAATGTCTATCTCAACAAAAAGAAGTGCACATCTCAAAGTAAAAGTAAAGGACTGTGACAGACAGACTTTCACTATCTCTGGCCACGCTTGACCCAACTTGACTGTGGATTGGATGTCAGCTCTTATCTCTGAGACTGGTGAACCCTCATACGCTAATACTTTCATATAGACAACCATTGTGTTTATAAACATAATGTTATATAAGCAGATTGACTGAAGTGAAACACTGTAAAGTTGATACCTACAGGGAAACGTCGCGATGATTACGCAATAGATTTATAAGTGAATGCATTTTTGTATTTCAATTGTGTAACGCTGATAGCACTCTTTGTAACAGATACAGCCTTATTAAACAATAGTGTCCTTGTTTCGTCAGTGTGTTACATAATAATTAAAGTTTCTGTTGGTTGCAATTAAAAAATATAGTATTTTGTCGATATTATTATGCAGTTACGTCTAATTAAAGTTGAAAGCTGAGTCAAAAAAATTATTGTGGTCAAATATGCTGCCATTTTGATCAAAATCAAATACAGTGGAATCATTACGAGAAATAGAACATAGTAAGTAACAAACCATAAATATACAGTTTACATAAGCCAATTAACACCGTTTTAGTTATAAAACAAGGAAAACCATAGCCCAATAACACGTTACAGCAGACCTCGTTTGGACTCTAATACACACAAATTGCGACAATTAGTAATACATATAACTAACCAAACACCAATAACGAGTTGTTAACTTTTTAAAACAACCCACCTCACAAAGATATAAGTAAACAAAAGAAATATGTGCAAAGGCTTGAAACAAAAAAAAATGTAAACAATTACCAAAACTTTGTAAACAAAAATTGACCAATAATAAACTAACTGTAATTGGATGTGAAATCGATAAAATATTTACAAAAAGTCTAAGCTGGTTATGATTGTTAATTACTTTATTTATACAAAGTAGCGATGTAAGAAAAGTTTTGTGGCTTTTGCCAGCTAATAATAGTTCTGAGCTATTGAAATAGAATACTCAACAAAAAAGTGAAACCACCAATAAAAGCAATCTCAATCTCATATCCCCTTCATCAAAGGCAGAACAAACGCACTGGAATTTCTATCGGTATAATCCAATTATCTTTGGCTTTCTCCTCGGTTAGTACGTGCCCGTCGTCGGGCATAATACATTTTTCTATTATCAAAATGTACTCGTACTTTTAAGTCCACTAGTCAGACAGTCTATCATCTACATACATAACATTGTTCGGTTTCACTTAGATTCTTATGTGGTCATTACCAGCGACAGCGACGCATGACAGCTGGGATACGCCAACGAAAGTTTTTCATGTATTTCTTAAGATAGCTTTTTAATGGTTGATAGAAGAATGTCAGCACATTTCACGCTAAATTTTATTAGCGAAATCGCATTGTACGTTACAAAGAATTTTCGTCATTAAAATTATCCACTGCTATTTACAAGTGTATAAAATTAAGTGATAAGGCGAATACGTTTCTAAAATTAACCTATGTAGATAGCCACAACGATGACAAGTATTCGAATATCTAATCGGTTTATTGAATACAAGTAAATCTTTAGATCATCAGATTCAGCAGTCTACACACAACCAGATTAGAAATACCAACTAAATTAATTTCTTGCTAATTTTTATCATTATTTATGATTGTTACTCTCAAACAATACCATTACAAGAGGATTTAATAAATTCCTTCACGAGAACATTTAGCACGAATATCGAATATTCTGAACAAAAGTGGAATTATAAGAATTTTGATAGATACTAAGTTTTGCTTCGATGAGCCACCTTGAACCAGTTAAATTGCCTTGTGTAGTTATAGAGTTTGTGAGTAATCGTTTAAATTAATACTAACTTGCACTACTTGTATTCAGTCAGTAAGGCTTCTTTAAATAAAGTAATCTGCTTTATTTACTTGTAACACATTAAACGAATGGAGAACAATGAATCAGTGTTTGAAGAGATTATCTGAATCCAGAGCTTTAGATAACAACGTATATTTACATATCTCCACAATCGTATAGCATAAATATTTAAATGATTTCATTTAATCCGAAACGTAAATTTATAACGAAAATTGGCATTGTTATGAATTGTTTACAAAGCGTGGTGTAACGACAATTATTATTAGAGCGCAATTGCATTGTTATCAAGATTTAAGACATTAATATAACATAAAATATTCTCAAATCTTGACGAACTTCGCACTAGATATATTTATTAGAAATTATGATAAGAACGTGATAAGATAAGATAATCCAATAAGAATGGCCTATATTTATGTGCAACGTTGTTGTTACACTTGCAGTTATGTGACATAAAGGTTTATGCAATAGTTTATTTCACGATAACAATGTGGTAAGAATGAGTAAGTTCTCGGTTTATTAACCTAAATGATAAAATAAGTAATAATTATGATGCTGCAATTATAATAAAAAAATCATTAAAAATTTACCTCTAGCCCAGCCGGTGAGGACGTTTCCAAGATAAGCCACCTTGTAGACGGGATCTGGTTCGCTGATGCGCACGCTGTTGGTGCGCCGCAGCAGCCGGCCCAGCCCTCGCGACAGACGGCCGATGGCGCGGGCCGTGAAGTCCTTGCCACTGGTAGTATCCGCCAAGCAAACCTCGTTCGGGAGAATCGACTTCCCTTGGCCGTTCTCATGGACCTTGTGTCCAATCAATCTGGGTATCGTCAGAGGAATCGACTTCTTCCTCTCAGACGTCAGTGTCTTCGCTTGGTTCACACTATAGACGTTGCAATTCTTCTTAAAGGTCTGGCCATTTGCATCTTTGGTTTGCTCTATCTCAGTCTTTTCAGGCTTATCGAACTCACTGATCTTGAAAGTCGATATCTTGCCGTTCAGATTCTCATTTATTGAGTTGTTGTTCAAGTTATCAGAATGACCATCACTGTACCGACGTTCGGCACTCGACCGCCTCTTCATCAGAGATGGATTCCTCAGTAAGATGCTCGTTTCACTCGAGCTCCTGTTTTTTAAAATATGAATTTTCTTGACGTGTGAAACAGCGTAGTCGACTTCATCAGTGCTGACAGTGCGCTCGGTCTTGCCTTCCTCATCGAGGAAACGGACTCGAAGTCCGTTAGATTTGCAGTCTCCGTTTAAAGGTTTTTCAGAATCTTGTATACGATTTGCCTGACTTTTTGCGCTATCGTTGAGGCAATAGCGCTCATTTTCACTCAGAGCCCCGCGAGCCATTTTTCTTTTGAATAGGCTTTACTTTTTCCGAAACACTATTACATTCTGGATAGAGAGCTCCACAGAAATAAAGTTTCACACGATTTCAATTCGTGACTTTCATGCCTTTTTGTCACGGAAGCTGAGCACTAGAGCCGGTCACTTCCCTCGCTAACTATAAACCACATACAGAGTAGTACACACCTCGTCCATTAAAGAACGACACCGGTTTTGAATGTAGCCTTCTCTACACTTACTTAATGCACCAGTCCAAGGGAGAAAACGTTCACTTGCTAAATTAAAACTTCGGTACGGGCACTTGATAAGGAGGTGATTCAAAAAATCCGTGATATTAAGCGATATTGAATAAGTCACTCAGAAACACAATCCGAAAAGTTTAGTAAGCACGCAGTCGCGACACGTGCGTCCGTCTTAGCGGGCGGCGGCGGAGTACGAGGCGCGGCGGCAGCGGGCGACGGCGCGGGCGCAGCGGACCGGTCACTTGATCCGCGCGGCTCTAATGATCCAACTTGTATTTTAATCCGGCTCTAATGCGTTGTCGCTTCCACCTGCAACAATCACGACCATAATTTAGGAAGTACAAAACATGGGACAGGCATTGTTTTTGCGGGTAATGATAATGATGTGACATCAGACTTTATTGTTAGTGCCGCTGCAAAAATAAAAAATATAAACAATGTAAAATTGTAATCCTAACGTATTATTTTATTTGTTGCATCTACCAGTTTTATTTTGGTGTAACAGAATCTGCTATCAGTACACCAACTTTCCAATGAACCAGCTTTACAACTTCTCGTACTTCTATTTGTCTACAGTTCGAAGGTTTACTTTATAAAGTGGGTGAAATTCTTGACAATGGGGACGCGCTTTGTAATAAACATAAAGGTAAAGACGCAAATAACATAAATTTGAGAGGTCATGCTAAGTAGCGTCGTGTGAGATGAATTCTTTTGGAAGTTCGCAGGGAAATCGGTCGTCGGTAATAAACAAGAACAATAAAGAAATGACTAAAAGCTTTAAAGTGAAGTAAGTACCTAGATAGAAAAACAGAATGCTAGCAAGAAATCATTTTAATACACATACCAGATATAAATAGACATGATGCAGTTTTAGAAGGTTAGAGTTTTAAAAGTATTTAAAAGTTTTACGGAAAAATAGCCCAATACATTTTGAATAGGTCACTTTGTTGATTCAAATTAACTTTACAAGAAAATCTCACCTTCCTTATGAACTATGTAATTGCATTAATACTCCTTAAGTTTCAGTGTACTTAATTCAAGTATTTTTCAAAGGACTGCTTCATATTACTACATTTTGCCAACATTCACTAACTAATTAGCATTAATAAATTATCTTGTCTGTATTATGTGTGGTTACAAGACCAGCGTACTTAATTAAGCTTCCCAAAACTAAAAATGGTGTTAACTTATCATTAATTTTATTTATATTTTCGTCAATTTCAAATTTTAAGTCATAATGTCCCATTGATTATATTAAGCCATTATATTGCCGTATTTCGACTGTTTTTCCTCAATCAACCTGTTTGCACAAAACTCGCCTACTAACAGAATCAATTAATTGTTTTTTTCATTTTAATGGTGTTTTGAAGGTCTGAGCACGTTTTTCGGAGAATACAATAATTCTAGAATAGTAGAGGTTTTATCATTGATAACAATAAAATGTTTCAAAAAGATTCAATCATCAGTGAGATCAGATATGATTAGTTAGTAGCAGACTAACTTGTCCTAATTGATTTGCCTTACATCAAAAGAAAGACAAAGTTACAATGTTTAAAAAAGAAAAATAGGTAGTTAAACAACCTGTTATTGACACAATACACATTAGACATTACTCGGACGATAAACCATGGGGATAAAGTTTATTTTCCGGTTTACGACGGCACACATTAGCTTTATTTCAGATTTTAATGTTCCGGTGCAAAACTCTGAAACTAATGTTAAAAGCGTGTTAAGCAGATTTTCCAAGTAAAAAAACATAGAATTTTAAAGACGCTTCTTTGACGGGAAATAAAGCAAGGTTTATGTAGCGTTGCGAACATTTATTCAGGTGTCGCGACATTTTGGGGGCCTTCCAGCTTCACCGGTAACTAATGGTCTACAATAGCACGTTGAAGGAATTTTGGCGACATATTTTATTGTCTATGAATCAGGGAACAGACAAATTTTTCTATTTTTGGAAAATCATGTAGCCGATGTGTTATTTTGATCTTTCAGCTGTACTACTTACAATTATCGCAAAACCAGTTTAGTAATTTTTACGTGACTCCATAAGTACTCACAAACATCTAAACTTTCACTTTTTTTACATTTTTTGAGTTTTGAGTCCAATTTGAAATAGTCTATTTTTATCATACAACACTAACATCTGAAAACAGCTAAAATTTTCTAGATTATTAAAAAAAATGACTTCACTGCCTATAAGTTTGTCGGATTCCAAATTCTACTTTATCAACGGAAAACTAACCAATTCTTTCTATTAAAATCGAATCGAATTATCCTAATTCTTAAATTATACTAAAACTATAAAACCTTTGCCACTGTGCGCTAGATTGTGGTGAAGAGCGAATCCATACTCAACAACAACTTTTTTTTGTTTTAGACTTTGTCGTTTGATTCCCCAGATGATGTTTCCTCACACGCATCTGTGATAGGGGAAACCCGATTTCTAAGGTAGATAGTCTCTCAACCGTACATAGTCCCTTTATCCTATTCAACAGATCTATAAATAGGCTTCAACCATTGAATCTCATATGCTCGACATAATTTATAAATATCAAACAATCGATCATTAATAGTTCTCAGTAAGGATTGTTTTCATTGCAAATTACCGTGTAATTGTCGGCATTTAGATCGTTAGTGCTACATTGAGGTTTATTCATTGCTTTATGTGTTAATAGTCGCTTAGCTTATAGCTAATAAAATGAAGCGATGAATGAAATAATACTAATCAAAACTAAAATCCATACGTCTCAAAGATTTTAAAAAATAGTAGTTGATTTTGTCTCGAAGTCGAACAGAATAAGATGATTACCCTTTATTTTGAGGAATGATTATTTAAGTACAGTATCTCAGGGCACGATTTTTAGCCTCGAGACTTTTCGTATATTTATTTATTATACAGATGCATAGATTTTGTAATGTAATAAGATAGATACAAGCTTATACGTACTGTTGTTTATTTATAGTATACGGTAAATCTTCTCACTGTAACCTTTGCGGTCTTGAGTACAAGGCCGACTGCAATCAATTGCAAAAATTGATTCAAGATAATCTTATCTAAATTACTAATTTAATCCTTATTATAAAACAACTATAGGTCATGGCAGTAATAGCAGGTACATAACATTATTCTAGCAAATTAAAACAATGTTTCCCGGCTTTCTTGTTCTAATAGTTAAGATATCACTACCTACTTCTACAAATGATCATTTCAATATCAGCCACAAAACAATAGGTCCCAATTCCTTTCTAAAGAGGAAAAATTTTAGGGCCTTTATGTGACACTAGAAATGAGGTAAAAAATTTTTAGTAAACTGATAATAAATTGTTTCCAATAGTGCTTTTATGGTTTTAGGTGATGTATTTTCCTAAGTCAATGAACTTTGTTAGCAAGCACGTTCAGCAGCTCAAGCACAACGTGAGAACGACGCGGCCAAATGTCAAAAGTGTCTAAATTATAACGCCAGACCCGAGCAAACCCTTGCTCGGTGCCCTCGCTCAATCGAAGGGAAGTTGTACCGTCGTCGGAGTGGGTCGTTACGCGTTAATTTGTCGCGAGCCGTGCTAGTTATGCAGATGCTCGTAATCTGGATTGCTCTATCAGCTGACGACATCATAGTGTCAAGGCAAAAGGTCACCCTTCATTTGTTTTGTGTTGTCGTTGCAGCGCCAGTTGTTTTGCTGCAGTTGTGGGCTGGCTGACGGTTTTGCTATAAACTTGGCAGTTTAAATTCTATGTGTTTTTCTTTTAGTGTTGATCTAAAATTTTATTTAAATCTCTTACTTACTTAACTGTAATTTCTGCTTATTAATTTTACCTTTAGCCTTTCTATCTCTTTGCACTTTATCTTTTTCTATCAATACCTTCCCGCGTCGTCTTGCTATTATACATACGAAATTGATATATATTTTTAAACATATCAAAATAAAAGCTGTCAATTCTCGGAGTCATTAGTTATTCTGTGATGCTATGTAGCTAGTAATTATTTATAGCACGGACTACTCGACTAATCCTTTTTAAAAGACAGCTCTTTTCTCCGTCCTTTGATTTTATTTAAGAATATTTATCTATTTAAGTTTTCCTGTTTTTCCTTTGACTAAACTTCTTTAGTATTTAGGTAGGGTTTTTTCTTCGTTGTGGACATGTTTAAATGTTTTGTGGAATGAAAATAAAGCATTTAAATACATATTTATTTTGTTCATCTAGAATGGGAAAAAACTGGTTTTCTGATTGCCAGATAGGTATCCAACATTATTATTAAGTAGGTACTATTTATTGAATCTTTAGTCTAATTTTACGACATGTTAGGTTTGAAATTTTTATCTTCTTACCAGCCCATATATGTCCCCACCGAGGGGCACGGGCCTCCCTTTGAAACATGGAGGTGATTCTCGTCTTTCGAAAACGAATTTTGTTAGACGTACGGGTTTCATCACGTTGTTTTCCTTCACCGTAGTGCAAGTGGTAATTAATTAAAAATCTGTACATAAATCCAAAAAGACGAATTTAGTGGTACAGGCCCGCACCAGGATTTGAACCCGCAACCTTCCGGTTACTAGTCTGGCTTATTACCAACTGGGCTATTTTTATTAGTATTTTTAAAACGCTTACCAGCGTAGAGGGATAAATTAAAAAAAAATACATAAGCTTCGTTTTCCTGTATGTATTATTTCTTATAAAAATTTCCTGTCTGACGTAATCTATAGAATCTTCTAGAGCTGAAATAGTATTTGGGAATCCCGAGGAGAATGTATCTGCACAGTGGCAGCCATTGTGCTCGTTTTGGTATTCTGGCTGCGCGTGCGCCGCCGGGCCTCATTGTGTAATGCGACACAGGATGACACTGTTTTACTGCCTATCGCCAAATTTGCGCAGTTTTGCAGTCTGTTTTAAGAAAGAGCGCATTTCAATTTTTTATCATTTATTTTAAGTTTTTATTGATACAGGCATAATTATGTTTTCACAGCCTTAACCTCTCATAAATTTAATTTCATGCAAATAGGAGACTAATCAAATCCTTTCTACATTTTCGTTAACATTCATTCTATCAGATTTTGACTTATTTAATATTCGAAATACACGTGCCGAGATTCCGCAGTTCAGTTCTCAAGATATTATAATTACACTTGACTTTATTTGACCTTCGGGAACAGACAAGTTTTTTAAATCGCTTTTATTAATGTCCATCAATTTTGACTTATTATCAAAACGTCCTTGAACAAAATGTAATATAACGACTTGGCGATTCCCCAGGCGCAGCGGTAGCAACATTATTAACCAAGTAGGTAATTATTATGATCAATTAAATTGTATTTACTTAAAATTTAATTAAATTAACTAACTTCTGCATGATTATCCATAGCAATGT
Source organism: Aproaerema taeniolella (assembly GCA_949987775.1). NCBI lineage: Eukaryota > Metazoa > Arthropoda > Insecta > Lepidoptera > Gelechiidae > Aproaerema > Aproaerema taeniolella. Next base: position 22,008,294 of record OX465248.1, read on the forward strand.
TATTAAACGTTTTTTAAGCTAATAACTCTAAAATTGCAGTGATAGCCCAGTTGGTAATGAGCCAGACTTGTAACCGGAAGGTTGCGGGTTCAAATCCTGGTGCGGGCCTGTACCACTAAACTCGTCTTTTCGGATTTATGTATGGATTTCTAATTATCACTTGCTTAACGGTGAAGGAAAACATCGTGATGAAACCCCTGTCCAAGAAAATTCATTTTCGATAGACGAGCGGTCCTCCAACCCGCATTGGGCCAGCGTGCTGTACTATGGTCTAAAACCCCTTCGTGTTTCGAAGGGACGCCCATGCCCCTCGGTGGGGACGTACATGGGCTGATGACGAACTCTAAAATTAAAAATTGTATTAGATTTTTTTTCTTAAATCGGTCCGCTTTTTGAGGAGTTATAATGCCACTGACAGAAACCCTCTTTTTTTGTCTGGGTTTAAAAAGAGCCAACCTGTATTGAAGCTGCAGCATCGATGTCAAGTCCCCAAAGTAATGTACGGACGGCCGCAACTCAGGTTACCACACGCGTGCACTCTGTGCTGTTGTGATAAGAGTTGTTTTGCAATTAAAATTACTCCATTTTAACCTGATGCGCTGGCCTCTTTTTAGCCGACCCAAAAATCAGAAGCCTTAATTTTGCATTAGTATTGAGTAACATTTAATTTGTTAGCAAATCCACCAATACTTTAGAACTAAGTCTATTGAAAACCATAAACGGCTGTTAGCAAAAACAGTGTTCCTAGTTGTGTCTAGTTTTTTCACAGTCTGTACTGAGGTATAAGAACTAGGCGCGTTATTTCCTGGCAGGCTTTGTGCGCGTGGTTGCGCCGGCGGCGCCGGCGTCTATTGTTGTTTGGAACTACGCCTCTGTCGCAGGTGCTCTATAACTTGTGTTACATATTTCATTAGAGCAAATACATTTGTGCTTATTGAATTTATTTATCTTATTTACCTCTATGTCTCAGTTTATTGCATACTAGCTTTCCGCTCGGGACTTCGTTCCCGTGAGAATTCTGGAAAACCATGTACCCTATGTCCATCACGGATAATGTAGGATTCTAATGGTGAAAGAATTTTTCAAATCGGTTCAGTAGTTTCGAAGCCTATTCAATGAAAACAAACAAATATTTCCTCTTTATAATATGTATAGACTAGCATTCAGCCCGGGACTTCGTTCCCGTGGGAATTTGGGAAAATTATGTAGCCCATGTCCATCGGGGATAATGTAGCTTTCTAATGGTGAAAGAATTTTTCAAATCGGTCCCGTAGTTTCGGAGCCTATTCAATGCAAACAAACAATCAAATCTTTCCTCTTTATAATATGTATAGATATAGATATATAGATAAGTACATCAATAGAAATATGAAATTCCGAACACAAAAGAAACAGTTTACTTTTCATAGGAAATATCTTTCAGCACTCAATCACAAGAAAAGATTGACAAACGTGTAGGTATAACACTCTGAATAGACACAATACACGTGATCTGACCTATTTGGATGATGCCATTGTTACTACAAAACTGTAATAAAAGACATACAAATTCATTAGAATTTAAAATAAGCAATCAAAACGATAATTCATTTGTTTCTTCAGACCGCTATTCAGGCAGTGGGGCCCTGCATATGCTAGCTACTTTAAGAAAATACTAGTTTCCTTATTTGAAATTTGAACCAGATACACGACAAGGGTTATTTCCTATCTTTTGATGTGATGCAGTGTATTACAGGCTGGCTTTACACGTGCAATGCCGAGGCTCAGAGATCAAAGCTTTCCACATTACGTACCGACGCGACGTGATTGGACGCTACGTGTCGTAACTACGTCGTATGTGTCGGATGCACAGACAAGAGCACTTCACGCTACAGTTGCACTATAAAAAGCGACGTTAAAGTCAACATGTATAGGCCGATGTGCGGATTTCCGTACAAATAAACAAAGTTAGAAATAGATAATCTTTTATGTTTCAAAAATGTACTATTGATATGAATAAGAATTGTATTTAAGAGCGGGGCCCCCTGGCACAGGCATTCTCATGCCTAAAAGGAGACCTCTGCCTATTTAGACGAAGAATATGTGCGACAGTTTTTTTTTTAAATAGATTAAAACATTTTTTTTTTAATTTCACATACATTCATTTATGTATAAGCTTAAGCCTTATTTCTTTTGTCTTTGATTAATTGATTTCTTTTGTCTTTGCCTTCACAAAAAGAATGTGAACCAATTGGTTCAACAGAAGATACATCTTAGCAATAATTAATTATGGTTTATACAGTGAAAAAAATTTTGCTAAGGATATTTATAGGTATAATTGTGTCAACATTTCAATCAACTACGCCACATTTTTCTGGTTGAATAACAAATTTTTTTTTAAAGGCACGAGTTTTAATTATTACTTTGAAAACCTGCGATTCCGGTTTACGGAACAAGATGGCGGAACACACGGCGCGGAAATATAATATTTTATAACAAGTTACCGACAAAACACTACCTTAAACAAATATTTAATGTTTAACATGAGAATGTGTAATGTTTATTGGTATTTGTTTAATTGTTTTGAAATTTTAAAACTCCTGCCTTAGTCTTCCTCATATCTTTTAAATATTTGATTCAAGTAAGTATGAGATAGACTTGGCTTTTTATATTGAATTTCTATTTTAAGTTGTAATATTTTGTTCATACACTGTACGTGTGTAAGTCCTATAGGTTTTGACCATAAATGTCTTTGCACTGACCGCTATATTATACTGACGGGTATATTATAGCCATCTGTTCCTTAAAGATAAATTCCTAAACGTGAAGCTTCTTAAGCGAAACCGTCTAGATTCCTCTCATCTGCGATGTACTCTTTAAAGTTCCAGTGAATAGGCTTCTTCTGGATAAGCTTGCTACATCCTCGACCACATCTTTGCCCTTATGCTAGATTGTGGTCAAGAACGCACCCCTTGTTAATAAAAAAAACTTAGCAGCATCTAATTGATACCCACCGTCACTTTATTAGAACTGCATTAAATAATTATAGCAAAAAATGATTTCTTTTTCTTCCAAGAAATCGTTGCCTTACATTTTCACTCTTTGAAAGAATAAAAATAAAAGAGCATCGAGGAAGTCTCGTGACTGAGTGAATTTAATTTCCACCCCGCCAGCAGCCCGCGTGCAGCGCTGTCGCCGCCATTGGCCAGAAGTCGGTTGGGATATATCGCACTAATTTCAGCGTCAATATCCCTCGAGAGCCAGCATTACATGCATTTTGTAAGTAATTGACAGTCCCTTAATAAAAAGAACTAATAGTAAGAGTGGGATTCGCACTAGCAGGTACGCACGCAGATATTTGGGTGATTACAAATATCTGCGATATTTTGGTCGCGCGTTTGTTTACGGCGCGTGCGATACAAATCCTGCACACACGGGTGTGCAAGAGCGCGAGGGTTTAAATTGGTTAGCAAAAATAATACTTATTGCCGATGAAACTGAACGACTTCTCGGACCCTATGTGAAATTTTCAAAAGGATATTTCAACTTGACATAGTTTTACAATCAGTAAAACTTGTGCTGAGTGATTATTTTTTGTTATTCAATATTTTCACTTTAGGGTCAGTTCACACCGCGACAGGACGCGACGCGACGCTGCGCGCACATTTTAATTGAGCCTCTCAAAATAGAACTTTATTATCATTTCATTGTGAGAACGCCGCGGCGCGCCGCAAGGCATCTCGAGGTGCAGCGCTGCGTGGTGCAACGTATTCTAAAATTCAATTTTGAGTGGCTCTATTAAAACGTTCGCGCAGCGTCGTGTCGCGTCGCGGTGTGAACTGACTCTTAGTTTTTTTTCCTATCTAAGGTTAGCGAAATCCTTTAATCTCAATTAAGTGGAATTAAAACTTCATTTGAGCGAAATACGAAGTAAATTAAACTTTAAAGAAGTAATCTAAGTGGGGTTTAGAACTAAATGTCAAAAAAACGAGGTTTTCCTAACTTCACCTAAATCCGGCTTTACAGTTTAATACTTTGCACTTGAACAATAAACCCTCGGCTACATATTGCTAGTTATAAGTGTGTATTGTATATTACGAGCCGGGCAAGTGGTTGTAAAGCGTGAGTAAGCCGAAAGGAGCTCGTAAAACTACACGAGTTACAGGCTGTTATCGGCTGAAAGAAATATCAACGGCTTGGAAACAATCACGTCCAGTAAAATGTTTACATACTAGAGAATGCCCGGGACTTTGCTCCCGTGGAAACGTAACATCCTTCCTTATTCCTTGTCTACGTTATAAAAGGAACCTTCAGCTTTCTAAGTCCAAGGGCTATAAGTCAGTGAGTCAGGGCCTGCAATTTTATGTATTTAGATATTGGGACCAAAAAATGAAGCTAAGATTATTTCAAGTGTTATATAAAAATAGAGATTATAGAGACGTATATTATGAATTTTTATATTTCAATCCTACAGCATTTATTCCTGCTTTGTATTGGTTAGGTAATACTTTATCTGGTAAATTTTATCGTTTAGATTTTAAAAGTTTGACTGTAGTAGGTTTAAAGCAAAGAATATGAATATGTTGTTTGTTTTTATATTTACAGCAATTTTCTTCTTAAAACGCAAATATACAAGCATTAATATTGATAAAAGAGCATTTGATGCTCTAACTTACCGAGGCGAAGAAGATTAACAACAAAGTAATCATATTACCACAATGCAGCAAAACCTTTTGAGATGATTACACCGGGAAGACTCACACTGTAGCTATTTACTATCATGTGGTTCCAGCTTAGGTAAACCAAATCATTTGCATTATTATCACCGCAATAACAATGCCATAACACCAAGTAATACCCCAGTGGATTATATACAGTTACACTATAGTCTGTCTGCTTTGTATTCCACAGTGGCGACTTTTGAGCGATGGCTCCAATCAGTGAGCACTGCCCAGTGTTGCCATACGTGATAGGAATCTCCTCATGTTTGCCGCCACATTGGGTTTATTGGAACCAGACATGCGATGAAAATGGTCAAAGAAATGACCGTACAACGTTTATTGTTTTCTAGCCATTGAAATTATGGCTAGAAAACAATAAACGTTGTACGGTCATTTCGTGAGGACAAATTTCCAAGAAACTCATTTTTCACAGAAAATATAACAGAATGTAATGGGTCTGAAAGCAAACAACAGACCTTAAAACAATTTAAATGTTGTCAGTAAGTTATTTGACACTACACACTCAAACACACTACTCACTTCACTACACACGTTTCGCGAGAATTGTATTATCTGAATCTAACTAATCCTTCGTCAAACAATTGCTGCTATTTTCGTGATAGTCTCTGAAATGTATCGTTATTGTTACCAACATAGCATTCCTTGACTTTAGACACCATTTTACTACATCAGCCTATAATACGTCCACTAGTGAACACAATCATCTCCCATTCACATGAGGGAAGAAGTGCCTCTTCAAGCTTCACTGACTGCTTAGTGAAATTTTTTTAGGAATTTTGCAGAGATTTCCTTCTCTAGTGAACTAGTGAACTTACATGATGTTGTTCACTAGTATATTTGCGTTTTAAGAAAAAAATGTTATAATTTCTGTGAACCTAAAAAGTTAAGATACTACAATAAACAACACATTTATAAACTTAACTTATACTACGGTCAAACGTTTAAAAATCTAAACGATAAAATTTACCAGATGGAGCATTGTTTCACCCCCAACATTCAAAGCTACATAAAATAATGTTTTTAAAGCGACTGACCCATCTCGATCGTCATCTTTCAAACAAAAAACCGCATTAAAATCGGTCCATTCGTTTACGAACTACGATGCCACATACAGACACAACAAACTTAAAACACACCTGTTTTTTTCGTCGAGTTTTGTATTATCATATCAGTCCATATTTTTCCGTAAATCTTAAGTATGTCAGCTTAACTTAAGAAACATAAAAATCAGTCCACACATTTCATATCATTCGACTATCGATACGATGTTTCACGAACCTTAAAGTAATTATTTTTTTAACACTTTTGCTCATAAAGTGGGTCTTATGTCATTGTTTTAAGGTTCGTAATGATATGTTTTACCCAGGCTGTGAGTAATAAAAATAAAACACTAGTACGTAATGTTTTTTTTTCTAAATTTCAGCAAAGAGATCAGATTTTATTTTATATTTAAAATTAAGTGTAAATATTAAACTATATGTAAATAAAAATATAATTTCACTAAATCATTTAAATTTAACAGAAAATTATAATTTATTTATGCTAAAACGTGAAAATAAATAGTTAAGTATTTTTTATTATTATTCGGCTGTATGGCATACTTGTCAATGTGAATCTCATTTTGCGAGCGAAAAAAGAAAAAAATAATCGCGCCTCTTTTCAGATGTTTTCACTTGGTTTTCACAAACGGCATTTGTAAACATCAGATTTTTACATTCTGGGCTCCGTTGAGCCCTCGCCGAACTCGCCTCTAACGTAATATCCAACTTAGCACACTTGTACCATAATGTACTAATATCAAACAAGTGTACTTTATTTGCACGAGTGCAAAGAAAAATAAACAATTCAATTATTATGAAAGTTTTTAACAACTCTATCATTAAAATATCAACAAAATGAAATTCACACACATAGAAAACTTCACCGAAGTTTTATATTGCGAGTTTACCACACTCCAAGAGTGGCGTAAAATTTTACGTGATCAATAACAAGTTTGTAAACCGTAGTTTTACGGTCCTCGAACGTGGTATTAACTTTCATGGTTATCGACGGAGCATGTGACTGAGCCAGTTCAACTACCTACAACAATAGAGACATTTCAATGGCTTCCTTAGGATTATTATTGAAACTCACTTTCAGTGGAGAATATTTCCCTTTACGTATCAAAAGTTTTAATATCTTTGCAGCCATCATAGTGCCACGCCATGAAGAATATATATTTAATTTTAACAAATGAAAAAGAACTAAATTGATTCCGGAATGGCTAAGATATCGCAGATCATAGTACACTTACACGCGTATCGTAATGAAAATCATTTTAAATCGGTAAAAAATTGCCAACTTCATAAATCGGAACACCGGCCCCCTAGGCACCAACCCCAAAAATGTTACTTTTCATACTGTCATTTACAGTAGAAGCGCTTGTAGCCCAGTGGCAGGAACCTGATGGGTGACCAAAGTGGCAATTTACCACGAGCGTTTCCGTGCTTCGGAGGGCACGTTAAGCTGTCAGTCCCGGCTGTTGTCGATTAACTACAGTCGTTAAAACCAAGTCAGAAGCCATTGTGCGGTTTGAAAACTCTGACACCAGGGTTAGCCAAGTTCGCCACACACTTGACTATACCTACACGATAAGAAGAAGAAGAAGAAGTTGATGATGAGAGGCATTTTTTTTGGGTATTCAGTTCAATGTATGGACATACATGATTTTTTTGGAATTTTGTCTTGTTTAAGTTTGTGTATACATATTTTCAAATTGAAATTGACCCATTAAACCCATTATTAATTTAAATTACTTTTTAATTTGTAAAGCTACAATTGCTCTTTAAAATATTCCTTTTGTAAGTGATTGTGATAAAACAAAGCCGCCAAGTCTGGTTACTTAACGTGAATTGATGAAGTTTAAACATTTGGAAAACCCAAATTAAATATGCAAATACCTACTTTAACGTTAAAAGGTTAACTCTTGTTAAAAGAGTGTTGACAATTCAAATACTGTTTTAAAGAACATTCATAAAAATTCATAACAAGAATCATTAGCAACAAAATTTCCACAGATTGATCCCGGAAGGCTGATAATTATCTGGTAAATATTTGTTTTACGTATTGAAAACAATAAATATCTAGGACTAGGTAGATGGTAATGGTCAGGAATTTATCATATTGCTTTGTTGAACAACTGAAATGATACCATATCAATAAGGAATAAGGAAGTAATTGATCGATTTGAATCACATTGACTTTGCATCACATGCAGTAAATATTATTATTATGTCTTATGACAGTAAACTGTAAAACAATGCTGTAATGACTTTATGTACCGATTTGACGAGAGATGCAAGGGATGTAGTGGACTGCTTTGCTTATTTAGTATAAAATGAACAGACTATAAAACAGGTACCTAAAGTTTATCATACGAGAATTTTTTTTTACCAACCCATATTTGTCCTCACCAAAGGGCACGGGCCTCCTTTCGAAACACGAAGGGGATTTAAGCCATAGTCCACCACGCTGGCCCAATGCGGGTTGGTGGACCGCTCGTCTTTCGAAAATGTTTTTCCTTAGACGGGTGGGTTTCATCACGATGTTTTCCTTCACCGTTGAGTAAGTGATAATTAGAAATCCTTACATAAATCCGTAAAGACGAATTTAGTGGTACAGGCCCGCACCAGGATTTGAACCTGCAACCTTCTGATTTCAAGTTTGGCTCATTACCAACTGGGCTATCACCGCTTTACAACTTATCCATACTAATATTATAAACGCGAAAGTAACTCTGTCTGTCTTTCTGTCTGTCCGTCTTTCACGCCTAAACTACTGAACCGATTTTGATGAAATTTGGCACAGATATAGATTAGAGCCTGGGAAAGGACATAGGCTACATTTTATCCCACAGTTTGGCACGATATAACCTGTAGTGCACGCGGGCCGAGCCACTGGCGGAAAGTTAGTATTAGTATAAAATGAACAGACTATAAGACAGGTAAAGTTTATCTCACCAAAAACATAAATGTAAAAATGTAGGCCAAGTTCTTGTACATAAAAAAAGAGTTGAAATCTAAACTACAGCCAAGTTAGTAATAATCAGAACCGATATGTAAGAATGCTACGAAATAATAAAGATGTACTTATCTGTACAGAACACGATGATGAAACAATAGTTAAAGTGGACAAACATCTAGAAGCCTGGCATGCGGTCCGCATACTTTATACAATTTCGGGGAAGCTCCGCACACGGCGCGCGTGCACGCCTCGATAATAAGTGCATTTGCATATGCACATGGCAGAATGACGTCACCAGATATGCGTGCTAGGATAATACAATGAGGATTCATAAAAAAGTTTTATTCCAGACACTTTTAAAACTTGAATGAATATTTATATTTACTTATTAAATTATTGTCACTATTGAGTCTAGCGAAAATGATCTTTCTATGAGACGGATTTTCTTCAGCTATGATAGTGTTTTTTTAAAGAAATATATCATTTGTCTATGCAACTATATACATAACGCATATTACCTTAAGTCATCAAGTAATCTTCATACTTTATTAGTGACGTGGGATTAAACGGTTTGATGCTCTACCTACCCCGTGTATGTAAATATATCGATATTATTAATTAGAATAATTCCGATAAACCATAGTAACATGAAGTTATTTGGAGAATTAGTGCATATGACTCTTCATAACCTTTGTCAACTACGTGATAATGACGATGACATTCGTTTGACGTCATAAATTTATAATTATAACTAAGCTGTTTAAAATTACGGTATATTATGTGTACACACTATGTACTTACACTGTTGAAGTTTGTTCTGCTAATATAGAAAAGCTTAAACTTCCTAAAACGTAATCTTTTGAATCTCTTCTAGTTTAACTTCAGATTATTGTTAATCTGTTAAAAATTACGTTAATGTCGTCATCAACAGACAAGACAACGTTATGATTTTCCATATTGTACCAAATCAATAACATTTAAGCCTTTGCGCGCTAAATGCACACATGGTGTGCGAGATTACTATCGCAAGCGGCGTAAACAAGCGCGCGACGAGTCAAATGGGAATAAAGGATCTGAATTAAATTGGATTTTGCGGAAACAATTGAATCACAGATATAAATATAATATAAAGTATGGTGAACTATGTGACCTAGGTAAAATAGTTTAAATAAATTACAAAATTTTTGCCTACTTATTTTAATAGCTATTCAACGCGGCGAGTGTGATGGTCACCTCTGCACTGGGTATAACTCAGATTGATCTTCTAGACTATTTTTAATTTGACTATTTCTTATTATGCGTGTATTTTTCTCAGTCGTATTATTTTCAGTTCATCTCATTTTAAAACATAGTTACAAGAATGTAACAAGTGTCCAGTTTTTTAAAAGTTTGTTGGGTCTCTGTTTCTTGCCTATACCTAGCTTAAAACACGCTACCAGGTTTTCATTTTCTATTTTTTTCGGAGCTGTTGTAAGCACAATAATGACGAGTGAACTGCTATAATAATGTAGATAAATTCCATAGTAAAAGTTTTATACGAAGAAGTCACATTGAGTAATTTTAGCATCTGATAGTAGATAAGGTTCCAATGACCCAAACATGACAACCTTGCCGAGTCGGATGCGGTCGATGCGAGTCGAATCCATTTCAGAGTTTACTCAGGTGACTCATTCGTGTTTACCAAACTCGACTGAATACACAAAGTGTTACCTTAACAATGTGTTTTTGATTAAATATTTTATAATTATGTTAGTTTTATTATGAAACAATAATAGTTAGCTAAGTCTTAGACGAAATGATTCTAAGCGAAAGTCTTTCGGAAAATTTTCAATCAGCAACGAAATCGGAAGGATGTGGATTTTCTTACTTCCCTAACTGAATATTTGAAACGTAGAAGTGTTTTTGGTTGTCTGTCTTACTGTTTACGTTAGATTTAACTGTTTAGTTTTCTCGGTTTCTATAAAGTATAGTGTTTCAGTAAAGTTTTCCCGATATTTGTTTTTTTTAATGTTAGGTACCTTATTTAAGAAAGGTTCGTAACATCCATCCTCACCATGGTCAAGTCAGAGGCCATTGTGCGGTTTGAAAACTCTGACACAAGGGTAAGCCAAGTTCGCCACACACTTGACTATACCCACACGATAAGAAGAAGATTGACATCTCTAAATTAGTCTCTAGCTAGGCTCTACATAAGTTATTTTTTTACTATGCTGGGTTCCATACACAACCTCTGGTTTATGTAAGATAATTTCTTTAGCGAGGGAGACCTTTGACACATTAGGCCAAATAAGATAAGATAAGAATTCCTTACTCCGTGTGCCATGTATATGGGCTGATGACGATGGCGACGATTCTTTACCCTAGAATACCAGAAGACTGACTTCCAAAGGCTATTTTTTTTTAACTCGAATTTGCAAAGTTGTATTTTTGATGGGAAAAGCGTCAAAGTGTCAAAATATCAATATAATTTAGTTTAAGCTCAAAGTATCCCAGCAAATTGTAATAAATTATCTTTAACATAAAAAGATACAGTAAACCTTATACATATTCATTACATTCTAAGTGGCAAGATAAACCGGCTGTAGCAACGTTTAATTATGTTATTATTATGGCATATATTACGAGTAGATCGCTCGGAAAATTATTACTTAGTGGTACACCTACTGGTGATCCGGGTTCAGATGTTTATTGTAATTTTATTCTGATTTTCATCATACCGTATATAGTCACATGAATAGGATGACCTCATTTCTTCAGAAAAGTGTCATGAAAGTCGACTACTAATCAAAATAAAACACCAGATTACTTTTTGTCTTTTTTTCAGAGTTTTCCAACCGCCAAATGGCCTCTGATTTGGTTTCACGACAGTCAATCGACAACAGTCCGGAATGATGAATTAACGTGCCCTACAAATAAATTGCCACTTATGGTCACTCATCAGGTACGTTGCCATACTGATCGATTCAGATCAGCGAGCGGCCAGTAGGCTACAAATGATATGACAGGATGTCTACGTTATTGAGAATAGATCTCTTATCTTTTATGATTTTTTACAAAATTACAAATTCCTAAATTATTTTCATAACACTTCACGATATGACTACGTTCCTGTGGATTCCAAAAACCTTTCTTTTCAAACCTTCGCTAAATGTTAATATTAAATCTCTGTTCAAATTTTACTTTTCATAGCTTCGACTGGGCGTTGTTGGGCCATGAAGTAAGCGAGGACTTTTTATGAAATCACCTATTTTATTGAAACTTAAGTAGATTATGGTCGTTTTGTTTCAAAGAAGCAACTAACCTAGGCTAAGTAGCAGTCACAGTCACTGGCCAGTCGATTGCACCGCTTTGCCCCGTGAACTGTAGTCAGCCATCAGTCTAGGTACCAGGCTGACATGACACAGGAAGAGGTATGCCATTGCTATTGACAATGTGATGCCTGAGCGCATTGTACAGTGAGTTACCAGCCTAGTTGTGCGTGATCTATGACCATTTTACGGTTGGTTAACTCAATATGGTGTTTTACACCTAAGGATTATAATACTGTGTTGTCAGTAATTTAATCTTTTAATTTTAATTACAGGCTGTATTTAATTGGTTAACGCAGAGTAATTATTCAAGTATCCTACTAAACCCACGCAAGTCCTAAAGTATTTCCTTTTATACCTTATCTGTATCATTTGCTCTATTTAATAAATCCTACATAAATTAAGTGCGGTTGTTTTATGGATTCCTCGGGGAATGTTGCTCATATTTTACAATATAATTGGGATTGAAGGTTGTACTAAACTCTACCTATCCTGCTATTCTTCTTCATTTAATGTAAATTATATTACAATACCTATATGAAGGGAGTTTAATGTAAACTGAACTTTTCCAATAACATCGAAACCAGTGACAACGAAAGCTGCTCTACACCAAAAGTGGAAGTTAAGGTAAACAATTCCGTCAAACGAAGAGTTAATGAAAGACTGATCGATTTAGTGTTAGTGACTACGTATCCTGATCAGACGGCCTTGGGTGAAATTCCCCGTCGCAACAATTAGTAGGTCAAGGTCATTCAGGTTACGCGGAGGCTGCTAGATACACATATTGTTTTGTGTGAGTTCGCAAAATTTTAAGTTTGTAAGTGCTTAAAATTAATTATCAAAAAATAACAATGAAATAGAACGCATTAGGCCAGTGTGGTGCACTATGGCCTGAATAGTGTTTCGAAGAGAGTTCCTTGCCCCTCGTACGTGGGCAATAAATAAAGGAAAGATCAAGTGTGTACTTAATTATTTATTATTTCCACAATAAGAAAGAGATTTGTTATCTCCCAACTAACTATAAAAATAAAAATAATAAACACCGGCTTGTTTCAGTCAACACGATACACGGTAAAAAAAATAGTAAACAATGATGACATTTTCTTTCGTAATTCTTTGTAATTACGCCATTCATAATTTGCTGACTATATTGCCATATTAGAGAGCTACAACTTAATAACAGTACTGTCATTAAGTACAGTCCACCGCCGTGCGAGCGTGACGCGACACCCACCATGTTACTGGTGGTGCATGCTAATGAGCCATGGTATTGTGAAGAAAACTTTCCCTAAGACTCGGGAAAACCAGACAACACCGACAATGATATGTTATGAATAGAGCTTTTGTTCATAGAACCTACTCTTGAATGAATACTTACAGATAAAACGGAACTTGGTTTATTTAAAATTAGATGAAAACAAAAAGATCGTGTTGACTTATAAAGCTATAAGTTTAACTTAAAGATTTTTTTTACAAAATCTATCAGTCAATCAGCTACATCAGTAAGCTTACACATAAATTAAATTTCTTCAATAAAAATTTAAAAATAACAGTCACGTAAATAACCCTCAAATACCGAATTGCTAATAAAATTTGAAATAAAAGAAGAAATATTGAACTTCATAAGGAAAATATGAAGTCTAAAAATATTCCTTGTTCATTTAATTGCAATGTAGATTGTAAAAGTAAAGCTGGGTAAATTGAAATCGGATGGAGTGTTTTTCGTTTACTTTTTTTTTTTTTTATTTGTTTTGAGCTTAGATTTATAACTTCTGGCAATGGGCGGCTAAAATATGAAAATATAACACAATTTCAGTAGTCCCTTCAACACTATTTAACTCTTATTCCATTTATCCATACTTTTTTAATTCCATATCTTGTCATTATAATCGTGTCCTCAAACGCAAATCGATCGTAAAACTGAGAACATCCTCTAGTCTCTCTACGCAGTGATTTAAATACCGATCTGCAGATGTACGTACGGCCCGCTCCGTCGCCAGTGATACATTCAAATGATATTACCTACTTCAACTCAGCGGGAAAATGTAGGAAGACTAAATTAAATCTTATTTAATATCTGCTTAATTAGATAATGTATTTTACTCGAGAAGCAAGGAAATCCTTTAAGGAGGAAATTAATATTAAAGTAGAATATTGCTGTAATGAAATTCGGTTTCCATTTTAACAAAGGTTGCCGTAAAATAAGATTTACATTATGACGAGCTTAACAGAATACTGTTGAATTCCAAAAAACTTAGATGGAAGGATTTAGCTTAGAACAACTCAATGAAGCATGACATTTTAAGTCGGCTCGGCTCTAAAGGAAATGGTAAAGATAATCACAATCAATTGTTACCTATCCAATTTGAATTTGAGAATCAAATGGGCAGGAAAAGCCACCTAGCTTCCAAAGAAAATACAATAATGTAAAAGAAGAAGAAAAACGAATGAAGGTACCTATGCGGTGTAGGTTTTCCTAGGTCATTTTCCTTCGTACTGTGTGTTAGTTATTTAGTGTAAATATTGACCAAGTCGAGTGCGAGGCAGATTATGTTAGTGATACGGGTCTCAGGCCTATCCTAAGATATAGTGTTACTTTTCTTACGTATTATAGGTATATCAGTGAAGGTTCATTTCAAATGCGTCGATTTTCTCTAGCATTTTTGTACATTTCTTTAACGCGGTCAGGATTTCTAGACAATGTCATAATTATTCTTCCGGCGATTAAGAAAATCAAATGTTATAAAATGTATGGAATTGGAAGACATAACAAAAAAGTCTCGTGCTCAGTCCTTGTCAATCCCATACATTTCAGAACTATCGATCGTATTAATCGCTAACAGCCTCCCACCGCCGCTTCAGATTTGTGTGCAAGGGACAATTGCAGCTTTCCGGCGAAATGCCGACTTTTATTTCCAAGATTATGAGTTAGACGTCAACTTGAAGCCGTTTGTATGGAAAAAATCTGAGACGAAAAAAAAATTCGATTTTTTGAAAAAACTTAAGGGCAGCGAGCGTTCTCCCATCAAACCAACATTAAACTATCTTGACTTAACAGCGGAATAGCGTTACATACACAAACACACACACAGTAATTTCTCAAAGTCCGTTAGGGGAAGCCATGAATACGCTATTTTATTGTTCTGAATGTAGCAGTTTTTAATATCACTGACAAGTTACATGGAGTGTAGTAGATAACTGCAAGTATAAGTAGGTCAGAGCTGAGCTGAGCGCTCTCCGCGCTAAGTTTGAGGAGTGAGGAGTGCCACAATAGTGCAGATACAGCGTAATAAGCTGGCACAGCAGCGGTCTGTCTATTCCAAATGAATTAATTAAAATGTAGAAATTAAATTCCAAGTCGCTCGTCCATAGATTGCCACAAATGCCTATAAAGGTCAGCTAATTTTGAAGGAAGCGCGATAATTTTACACTTAAACTAATTCTGTATTTTTTAGTTTTGTAGTTATATACTTCATAAAAATTACGACATTATCATCATCGTCATCGAAACAGCCCTTGGGATCTCAAACTGGGACAGACTACCTTATGTCTACGAAAACTATAAATTATAAAAAAAAGGAAAAATATAAATTATTTGTAGCATTGCTAAAACCAGATACGTGACCACGAAACCACTAAATGACCATTATGTAACGTAATTTTAAAATGGCGATAGACTTAACACCTGTTATGCAAATAAATACAAACATCATTTACTCATATACAGAAAAATACGTGCTTGGGTTTATCTTCATACAAAAACGAATAAATCTTGGTTATATGATGGGAAAGACCTTTGTAGATTTATTACTTAAACCACAAAAATCAATTAAAATTTTACCGCACTCAATCTAGTCTAAGAGGAAAAATTTAATTGAGTTAGGAAAACCGCGCTGTTCTCACAAAAACACGCAGGAAAAGTTGAGGTTGAGTTGAGATTACATCATGAGCCGAGAGTAGACTCCTAATCGTGATCATATGACCGCTATCTAGATTCTAGATATCCTGCATTAAACATGAATCATCTGCAAGAGTTGTGCTAGATTGAAAGAGATTAAATGCACAGACGGGAAAACAGTCATTTTCTTACCACACAAACCACGTCACCGTGTAATTAGACAATTTTTTGTGGTGTAATGTCGCGTACCTACTATTTATAATTGTTTGTTTAAGATTCTCGCGGTTATTTTGTCAAATTTCAACCATATTATAACGGGTTTTTACCACTATGCATCTTCGGTTACGGTGCTGGCAAAAACTCCGATATATCAGGTTCTTATTTAAAATGAAAATTGTAGTAAGAACACATCAAAATAGCTATGCTTAAAAGTTTAGAAAGAATTATGTCTAATGTAAAACGAATCGTTTGGTAGTGAAACATTTCCGTGTTATCCCTTATCCTTTTCACCAAATTTTAAATATCCTGCGGCTTTGTGACTTTAATTAGGAAAATGTGGGATGATTTTTCCTATAAAAATGTACAACTATACTGAAGCAACATATGAAATTCTCAAAAAACCATTTTGACTTCTTATGTTTTCCTTGAGGAAAGTTTATCAGTTTAATAAACTGATTCACATCCTCCATAATCTGTAGCGAATTTAAAGTCACCGAATAACCCTACGAGCTATAAACAATAACTAGACAGTCGTCTCCACAAAGTAACGAACTCTTTTATGGGTCAATGTGTACGCTTCTACAGGGTGAAATTGAAAACATTCGACAAACTTTGAGGGATCAATCTTCCCATGATTACGAACAACTTTTTCTACGCGACCAACTTTCCTACTAAAAAATAAAAATCAGTTGTTCCATACATTTACTGGTTTTGGTTGAACTTTTATATGGAACAGCAGACTTTAATTTTTTAGTAGGATAGTTGGTCCCATAGAAAAAGTTGTTCGTAATCATCGGTAGATTCATCTCTCAAAGTTTGTCCAATGTTTTCAATTTCACCCTGTATAATAAGATTTCCATGTGTATTCAAAACCTATCTTTAGAAAAATTTAAGACAATAATTAAACAAAAACTTTGTAAAAAGGGCTATTATAGAATTTCTGATTATCTATTAGACAAGCAACCATGGGGAATAAATTGCTCATTCTGTTATTCAGATATTAAGTTAATTAAAATTAGAAGTAAGAAAATTTATATGATTGACTTAAAAAGAACGACCCTCGGAGTTTCTTGCCTATTTATTCTTCTCCTGAGGAAGACCTGCACCTTTGCGAATAGGCGCAAAGTCAAAAATGCTAATGTAATTCACTATTTTGCTCAATGATTTATATTGATTTTGCTAATGTATTTTTATGACGTTTTCAAGCAGCACTTTGTATGTACTATGACATAAATATTTTTGACTTTCTTTTTTTTGACTTGACTCTGCTAGCTTTTACAGCGACCTGCAGCTCGAGTATGACTCGCGCAGCGCGCCACTCGGCTGACGGTAAAACTTCACTTTGGTTGCGCGAGGGCCCCGCGCTAAGGTTTGCTCGCCCTCTGGCGTTGTCAATGTTGACGAATATCACGCGCGAGCACGTCGTGCTCGAGCTGTTATTTTGCAGCTTTTCTCTTCTTATCTTGTTCACTACATAGAAAATGAAACGCTGAAAAGTCAGTTTTTTGAAACCCACTCAAAGCGTAGTTCGGACTTCAGTGCATTTACTAGCCCTTTGATTCATCAAGATGATTGTACAGTCGAATAACATAGCTGGTTGTATATATTATATCTAGTTGAAAGTAAAAGATAAAAAACAGTCAGTACGATTTTATTTTATTTTAAAATGACTTATCACATTATTTTAGTAACATACGTCTTGTTAGTTGTTTTGAGAGTTCATTCAATTTTAAACACAATTTTTCATAGATGCTTCTTATACCGAAGTTTGGTTTTTATTACCATTTTATATTTCTTAGTTAAATACAAATATTGTCTTAATTAAAAAAAGATCGGAGCCTCCCAACACAGGCATTATATTTGCTTCATAATTTGTAGGCATTGTATTAAGAAATAAACAACTTTTTAATTGTATTTATTGTTGTATTAAGTAGGAGTAATATCCATACTAATATTATAAAAGCGAAAGTAACTCTGTCTGTCTGTCCGTCTTTCACACCTAAACTATACTGAACCGATTTTGATGAAATTTGGTACAGAGATAGATTAGAGCCTGGAAAATGACATAGGCTACATTTTATCCCACAGTTGGGCACAATATAACCTGTAGTCCACGCGGGCAGAGCCGCGGGCGGAAAGCTAGTACATAATAAAGACGCTAAAGTCAACACGATATATTTTACTCCACATAATGACTGTGCCAAGATCAACTAGCGCTTGTCTTAAAGTAGTTCTTTCAGTTACAGTACCAGTGACTTTGCGACGTAATCCGAGTTACGCGAACTGCCTGAACGTTCAAAGTTTTAAGTAACTCGACAGCGCAAACGCTGCTCTGCGCCGTGTCATATTACTTTAGAACAACTTCTTCTGCTTTGAGTTTAAATTTAGTTTATGAGACTTCAAACTGATCAGGAAATATTGGATTGTTGCGTAATAACTTAGCTAGTATTAAGTGTAGAACTTATTTATTTGAAGTAAAGAAATATAATACAAGAAAATAATGTTTTAGGACTGTTTTTTTTTTAGAATTTTTGGAACTCTTTTCAACTATCAAATTAGTCAAACGTAGCCCTAACGGGAACACAACAAGGTGTTGATCCACTGATTCACACAGAAGTGGAACCATGCTCCCAAAGGCGGGAAGCAAGGAGCACCATCTCTATCTTGTTGAAATCCCGCGGATTCGCACTGAGCGCTTTTCATCATCTTTCATATTGCGCACTGCTAGGGAATGGAATTCCCTGCCTGTGTCTGTATTTCCAAGTTCATATAACCCGAATCTCTTTAAAGTTCGTGTGAATAGGCTTCCTCTGGGTGAGCTTGCTACATCCTCGTCCGCGTCTTTGCCCTTGAGCTAGATTGTGGTCAAGAGCAAACCCATTATTAATTAATAAAAAAAGCAGCAAACTAATTCAAATTCCTGGCGAAAACTCTCTTATTTTGTTGCGAGAATTATAGTTGCTTACTACAACTGTCAAACCATATGTATCACAGATAGCGTATAATTTTTTCATTATTCTTCGCTTCTGTCCATCTATCTTCACTTCAAGCCAGAACATATCATTTGTCTGTTACACAAAACTGTTTTTAAAGTGTCTTGTCCTCTCGTAGGGTTAAAAAACCTGACACTATCCGCGTCGGAGTCGGATTCCACAAAACACTGGATATGAACTCTAACAGGAAAACGTCTCAATAATATGTTTGTCTGCCAACTAATGATAAAGTCAGCTATTATTTATACTTTTGATAGAGTTAGACTGACTAATTTAAGGACAGAATAAAGTCAAAATTATCAAGTTTAACGTGCTTTTATCGATCAGGAAATGCTGAGATGGATAGTTTATTGCAATAAAATAAACCCAGACCTCAACTAACAATAAATTTGATAGTTGGAGCATGTTTGTAAAGCGGTATTTTAACAGGTAAGGTGGTATGTAGTGGTGGTGGTTTTAACTCTGACAGAGTTAAGAGAAACCCAATCTGTAATAGGTATGTGGATATAACTACTTGTCAAGCCAGGCCGGTTTAAGTGTCATGAAAAATATAAGAAGCAAAACCATTAATTTCCCTTGTCGAGTATTTTGTAAACTTCTTCCAGATATAATAAGAAGGGAACTTCCTTTCATTAAATGAAACTACTCAGAAATCCTTTCAAGTATAGTGTATAGGATCTGCATAAATCGCGCTGAATCGGAATGTCTCTGTCAGTGATAGTAAGAAATTCAATCAATCGTGATGGGAAGAGGGGAGAAACTTATAAAGTGCTCGGGAAAACTTGCGGGGGTAATCTGTTAGGAGGAAAATGTGATACGTATTTTATTATTAACGGTGGGGGTGAGGAACTTATTTTGATGGTTCCAAATACACGCCACATACTCAAAAGCCCGCACTAAGGTTTTCTCTTATTTCGCAGGTTCCCTGGAACATACACAGAGACACAGACAAGAACACCCATGACCAAGAGACCCGACACAAATATTTGCCCTGGCTGGTAATCGAACCCAGGACCCATACAGAGGCAGCGCTACTACCACTTGAACAACCGGTCGTCCAATATTTTGCGATTTGTAAATTCTACAAATTGGCATGTTTTTTTTATGGGATGGGTTAACTCTTGACCCCAATCTTGACTAAGGTCATAGATGAGGTCGACGATGGAGCGATTCAACCCAGAAAATGCCAAATAAGGCACTGGTATCTATAGACCTACCCGATAGACCTATTTACGTAAGTCAATACAAATATGATGCTATTTCATTGGCAACTGATCAATCAACTTTAATTAATTAATTACTAAACAATCATGGATCTAGAAAAACGCAAAAACGGAAGATCTGTTTATAAAATGAAAATAGCACTTGAGTTAATATAATATGAAACTTCAGCACGAGTAGCAGAATGCCACTTTTAAAAATAGAGCCTTCAGACATTTAATTTGTTGAAATATTTGTTTCCCAATCCCTAATGCATGACTCCGTCGCCGAATCGGAGATTTTCAGACGCCATGCAGTCAATAACATTGATTTGGTACAAAGAAAAACGTAATAGAAGTCCATTTCACTTCAAACTAAAGCATACTTGATTACACACAACTACAGAACACCCTTACACTCCTACTCGTTACATATAACAAGTGTAGCAGAAACGATGCACATCAGAAGAAACTCGAGATAAATTGAATATTCCGTATAAGTTAGTTGCGAGGCAACGCATCTCATTACGTAGAGGGGAGGCCGCGGGTATATCGCAGCTGTGGATGTGCATGTGCAATGTGCATTCGAGATGGAATTAAATCTGCATTGACAGCGCTCGCTTCTGTGATAATACATATTGAAATTGAAAATCTAATCATTAAAGTGATTGCCGATTGTTCTGGTTTCTTCAAGAAGATCATGATTTTGTTCAACAAAACGGTATACGTTAAAGTGAGTCAGATACAACCAAAGTATGGAAGCTGGAAATTAAGTCAACAGTTTGTTTTTCTTTGATCAAAATATACCTAGTGGCAGTATGAACTGAAAAGTCAGAGAAACCTAATTATAATGCATTTATAATTTATTTTTACGGGATCACGGGATGGTAAGAAATACTACATTATGTTTAAAACTAGTGATTTTAAGTTAGTTACCGAAACTTTGAAGGATGATTGTCACAATCAACTTTCTTTGTTTCTTAATTGTAGACACAAATACTTAAGGACATAACGACAACTTTACCAAAGGAACCCATATGATTTTCTCAAAAATATTTCCACTCGAATTATATGAGGTTGGGAGCCTTATACTGGTTAACAGGAGAACGCAAATAATAAATATCCCAGGGGAAAGTCCTAAATGGAATCAGATATCAAGCAACCGATGTCCTTCGCGTATCAGGCTCCACTCAATCTGGATGTATAGCGCAGCGTGGGCGGACGACGAACTACATGGGAATTTGTTAAAATGATACCTTATAAAAATATTTATAATGTAATTCACAGTTTCATACAAAAATGTCAAGGTTATGATCATTCTGACGGTGCTGTTACAAGATTCCTGTTGGTGTTCGTAGCGTTAATGGACAGTGTTAATTGATAGGTGTTTAAGAAATTAGAGATAAATAATATTTACTTATCAAATTTTTAGGCAAGAGCCTTTCTACTATAGTGTCAATAGTCGTCAGTAATTTTATGAATCCGATTAGTTTTTTACAACACCAGTTAAAACACCTAAATACAAATCCGCAACCACAGAATAATTATAGAGTAAAGTTCAGTTTAATACAGCAAATCCGTGGAATCTCTCACTAACTCGTGTTGTACGCCCGGTAAAAGCTGCTGACTGTAACTTTTTTCTTGTCGTACACAGCGTTGAAATGCCAGAAAGCAGGTACTGATAATGTGACTTACTGTGTGTTTATGTGTAGGTTTACCAAATACCAAAGACCCTGCCAATTTTGCTTCTATATCAAAACAATAACATTTTCATTCAATTTTAGAAACAAATAAACACCCGACCTTTGTTTACACTCTATTTGCATATCGTTAGAGATCAAAGTTGAACGTCAATTAGAATGAAACCTGTGGGGGCAGCAATTACGAAGTATACCTATCCTTAGCCGGTTTTGTTTTGTTGACATTTCAGTAGATTGGTAACAGATTACTTTGAAAATGTTACAGTATTTGTGAAAAACAAAATTCCAACAGGAGAGCTATCTTTACATTAAAGGATAACTGAGAATTGAAACAATAACACTAATGAAAAGTGTTCTCCGAACGGAGAAAGAAAACTCGTCCTCTTAAATTATGAATAACTCTTAACATTTATTAACTTAAATGCTTCCAAGTACACACGGCAGCACATCAGGCATATTTGATCTCGACTTCGCCTTTATCCCGCTCGTTATAGCGCTGACTTTCGTAGTGAAAATGAGTAACCTGATGTGCTGCTGTCTGTACAAAAACGTGGTGTGAACGCCTGAGAAAGCAATTGTCTCCTATGCAGTAGCTAGATCGGAGTATAATTATACCCCAAAAGCAACAAACTGATGCAATCATCAACAGCAACGACAAGAACTCTTGAACATAAAAAGCTGGGATTGTGCACAGGAAATGTGTGATGTCTAAATCGTAGCCCAAAGGCTCTCGCTGATCTCAACTGATCAGTGAGGTTAAGCTACGTACACAGAGGCAGGGAACCTGATGGGTGACCAAATTGGCCATTTATTACGAGCGTTTCCGTGCTTCGGAGGGCACGTTAAGACGTCGGTCCCGGCTGTTGTCGATTGACTACAGTCGTTAAAACCAAGTCAGAGGCCATTGTGCGGTTTCAAAACTCTGACACCAGGGTTAGTCAAGTTCGCCACATACTTGACCTTCACGATAAGAAGAAGAAGATCACTTAATTAATTATTCGGTATAATGATTTAAGTCTAAGTCAGTGCCAATTTGATTGGCATAAATACAGATAACACAATGTGAAGTAGCTTAATTGCTTTCATGTTTACCTACTTGTTTGTTTGTTGTTTGTCTATAATTACGGATGGGGTGTTTACGCCAATTTAATAAAGTGTCAACCAATCATTTTTTTGCGATAAATAAAATGCTTTCGGCCGCCATCGCAACTGTGTTTCGCAACCAGTTGACTACAAAGATTTTTTAGTCCTTCATCGCAACCAGTTGTGATAGAATATTTTTTAATCCTTATACACAACCAGTTGCCAATAAAGACAAAAATCGCCACCATCGCAACTGCGTTTCACAACCAGTTGTCTACGAGGATTTTTTAGTCTTTCATGGCAACCTGGCATCTAAATTGGGGTCTATACCAACGTTCATATTTTTTTGTCTATTATCCTTTATTCTTGTTACACACTTTTCAAATCTGACACACCTACTATTATTATAAGATAAAAACCTGAAACGCTAGTGTTTAAATACTCTTTGTTAAAACTTTGGACGTCATTTAGATACCATGGACATTTTTATATATTTGTATATTTGAGACTTAGTGTACCGAAAGGCCGCGCCCTCTCGACTCATAATGTTGCCTGGGCCGCCGACGTTTAGGTATATGTCTACTCTACAATAATAATAATAATAAAAAAATGTCTATTTTCCCAAAATGACGACATGTCTTAATGTCTACTTTCCCAAACCACAATGTCTATAATGACCACTTCTCAAATTTACCACATTTTCTGAAGTTGCTTATTTGGAGTATTATAGTCTATTTTTAACCGACTTCAAAAAAGGAGGAGGTTCTATGTTCGGCTGTTTAAAGACCTATTTGCATAATTCTTTTTTGTTTCTAAGAGTATACTTTAGAGGTGGTCCCATTGTCTCTAAGTAGTATATTCATTCTAGATTTCAATGTATGGGCAAAGCGGCAAAATGAATAATTAAATTTTATTGCTTTTGGGTTATACCTATAGGTGAGTTGAGTACGTTATAACACACAACTCTGTGTGTTATAACGTAATGTCTACTAAAAAAATGTCTACCAGAATGGCCAACAAAAAACTAAAACGAATTTGTTAAACTATGAAATCGCTTCAGTGCACTCTATCTTTTCTGAATTTAGGCCAGAAGTATGATATTGACATGTACAAAGTGATATATTAAACTGCCCTTCAAAGCCCTTCAGGGCTGAGTACATCTGTAGTAGATTGAACTCGCCGGTTCAGTAAACCCTAAAATGTACATAGTGGTCGATTGAGCCCGCAGGCTCAGTTGACCCCTATGCGAATTAGTGGGTCGAGTCGTCCATAAATAAAAACTAAAGTGGATAACTGAGCCCGCGGGCTAAGTGCTCTGTGGGCTCAGTTGCCTGCTATGGTTGTGAACAAAGAAAATTAACTCTTCTATGGCAACCAATCTTTTTGAGTTTTTTCTTTATTGGCAACTGATTGTGTATAAGGATTAAAAGGTATTCTATCACAACTGGTTGCGATGAAGGACTAAAAAATCTTTATAGTCAACTGGTTGCGAAACACAGTTGCGATGGCGGCCGAAAGCAATAAAAGCTTTCGGCCGCCATCGCAACTGTGTTTCGCAACCAGTTGACTACAAAGATTTTTTAGTCCTTCATCGCAACCAGTTGTGATAGAATATTTTTTAATCCTTATACACAACCAGTTGCCAATAAAGACAAAAATCGCCACCATCGCAACTGCGTTTCACAACCAGTTGTCTACGAGGATTTTTTAGTCTTTCATGGCAACCTGGCATCTAAATTGGGGTCTATACCAACGTTCATATTTTTTTGTCTATTATCCTTTATTCTTGTTACACACTTTTCAAATCTGACACACCTACTATTATTATAAGATAAAAACCTGAAACGCTAGTGTTTAAATACTCTTTGTTAAAACTTTGGACGTCATTTAGATACCATGGACATTTTTATATATTTGTATATTTGAGACTTAGTGTACCGAAAGGCCGCGCCCTCTCGACTCATAATGTTGCCTGGGCCGCCGACGTTTAGGTATATGTCTACTCTACAATAATAATAATAATAAAAAAATGTCTATTTTCCCAAAATGACGACATGTCTTAATGTCTACTTTCCCAAACCACAATGTCTATAATGACCACTTCTCAAATTTACCACATTTTCTGAAGTTGCTTATTTGGAGTATTATAGTCTATTTTTAACCGACTTCAAAAAAGGAGGAGGTTCTATGTTCGGCTGTTTAAAGACCTATTTGCATAATTCTTTTTTGTTTCTAAGAGTATACTTTAGAGGTGGTCCCATTGTCTCTAAGTAGTATATTCATTCTAGATTTCAATGTATGGGCAAAGCGGCAAAATGAATAATTAAATTTTATTGCTTTTGGGTTATACCTATAGGTGAGTTGAGTACGTTATAACACACAACTCTGTGTGTTATAACGTAATGTCTACTAAAAAAATGTCTACCAGAATGGCCAACAAAAAACTAAAACGAATTTGTTAAACTATGAAATCGCTTCAGTGCACTCTATCTTTTCTGAATTTAGGCCAGAAGTATGATATTGACATGTACAAAGTGATATATTAAACTGCCCTTCAAAGCCCTTCAGGGCTGAGTACATCTGTAGTAGATTGAACTCGCCGGTTCAGTAAACCCTAAAATGTACATAGTGGTCGATTGAGCCCGCAGGCTCAGTTGACCCCTATGCGAATTAGTGGGTCGAGTCGTCCATAAATAAAAACTAAAGTGGATAACTGAGCCCGCGGGCTAAGTGCTCTGTGGGCTCAGTTGCCTGCTATGGTTGTGAACAAAGAAAATTAACTCTTCTATGGCAACCAATCTTTTTGAGTTTTTTCTTTATTGGCAACTGATTGTGTATAAGGATTAAAAGGTATTCTATCACAACTGGTTGCGATGAAGGACTAAAAAATCTTTATAGTCAACTGGTTGCGAAACACAGTTGCGATGGCGGCCGAAAGCAATAAAAGCTTTCGGCCGCCAT
The DNA here is from genome assembly GCA_949987775.1 of Aproaerema taeniolella. NCBI lineage: Eukaryota > Metazoa > Arthropoda > Insecta > Lepidoptera > Gelechiidae > Aproaerema > Aproaerema taeniolella. The sequence continues at coordinate 22,034,378 of OX465248.1, forward strand.
CGCAACTGTGTTTCGCAACCAGTTGACTACAAAGATTTTTTAGTCCTTCATCGCAACCAGTTGTGATAGAATATTTTTTAATCCTTATACACAACCAGTTGCCAATAAAGACAAAAATCGCCACCATCGCAACTGCGTTTCACAACCAGTTGTCTACGAGGATTTTTTAGTCTTTCATGGCAACCTGGCATCTAAATTGGGGTCTATACCAACGTTCATATTTTTTTGTCTATTATCCTTTATTCTTGTTACACACTTTTCAAATCTGACACACCTACTATTATTATAAGATAAAAACCTGAAACGCTAGTGTTTAAATACTCTTTGTTAAAACTTTGGACGTCATTTAGATACCATGGACATTTTTATATATTTGTATATTTGAGACTTAGTGTACCGAAAGGCCGCGCCCTCTCGACTCATAATGTTGCCTGGGCCGCCGACGTTTAGGTATATGTCTACTCTACAATAATAATAATAATAAAAAAATGTCTATTTTCCCAAAATGACGACATGTCTTAATGTCTACTTTCCCAAACCACAATGTCTATAATGACCACTTCTCAAATTTACCACATTTTCTGAAGTTGCTTATTTGGAGTATTATAGTCTATTTTTAACCGACTTCAAAAAAGGAGGAGGTTCTATGTTCGGCTGTTTAAAGACCTATTTGCATAATTCTTTTTTGTTTCTAAGAGTATACTTTAGAGGTGGTCCCATTGTCTCTAAGTAGTATATTCATTCTAGATTTCAATGTATGGGCAAAGCGGCAAAATGAATAATTAAATTTTATTGCTTTTGGGTTATACCTATAGGTGAGTTGAGTACGTTATAACACACAACTCTGTGTGTTATAACGTAATGTCTACTAAAAAAATGTCTACCAGAATGGCCAACAAAAAACTAAAACGAATTTGTTAAACTATGAAATCGCTTCAGTGCACTCTATCTTTTCTGAATTTAGGCCAGAAGTATGATATTGACATGTACAAAGTGATATATTAAACTGCCCTTCAAAGCCCTTCAGGGCTGAGTACATCTGTAGTAGATTGAACTCGCCGGTTCAGTAAACCCTAAAATGTACATAGTGGTCGATTGAGCCCGCAGGCTCAGTTGACCCCTATGCGAATTAGTGGGTCGAGTCGTCCATAAATAAAAACTAAAGTGGATAACTGAGCCCGCGGGCTAAGTGCTCTGTGGGCTCAGTTGCCTGCTATGGTTGTGAACAAAGAAAATTAACTCTTCTATGGCAACCAATCTTTTTGAGTTTTTTCTTTATTGGCAACTGATTGTGTATAAGGATTAAAAGGTATTCTATCACAACTGGTTGCGATGAAGGACTAAAAAATCTTTATAGTCAACTGGTTGCGAAACACAGTTGCGATGGCGGCCGAAAGCAATAAAAGCTTTCGGCCGCCATCGCAACTGTGTTTCGCAACCAGTTGACTACAAAGATTTTTTAGTCCTTCATCGCAACCAGTTGTGATAGAATATTTTTTAATCCTTATACACAACCAGTTGCCAATAAAGACAAAAATCGCCACCATCGCAACTGCGTTTCACAACCAGTTGTCTACGAGGATTTTTTAGTCTTTCATGGCAACCTGGCATCTAAATTGGGGTCTATACCAACGTTCATATTTTTTTGTCTATTATCCTTTATTCTTGTTACACACTTTTCAAATCTGACACACCTACTATTATTATAAGATAAAAACCTGAAACGCTAGTGTTTAAATACTCTTTGTTAAAACTTTGGACGTCATTTAGATACCATGGACATTTTTATATATTTGTATATTTGAGACTTAGTGTACCGAAAGGCCGCGCCCTCTCGACTCATAATGTTGCCTGGGCCGCCGACGTTTAGGTATATGTCTACTCTACAATAATAATAATAATAAAAAAATGTCTATTTTCCCAAAATGACGACATGTCTTAATGTCTACTTTCCCAAACCACAATGTCTATAATGACCACTTCTCAAATTTACCACATTTTCTGAAGTTGCTTATTTGGAGTATTATAGTCTATTTTTAACCGACTTCAAAAAAGGAGGAGGTTCTATGTTCGGCTGTTTAAAGACCTATTTGCATAATTCTTTTTTGTTTCTAAGAGTATACTTTAGAGGTGGTCCCATTGTCTCTAAGTAGTATATTCATTCTAGATTTCAATGTATGGGCAAAGCGGCAAAATGAATAATTAAATTTTATTGCTTTTGGGTTATACCTATAGGTGAGTTGAGTACGTTATAACACACAACTCTGTGTGTTATAACGTAATGTCTACTAAAAAAATGTCTACCAGAATGGCCAACAAAAAACTAAAACGAATTTGTTAAACTATGAAATCGCTTCAGTGCACTCTATCTTTTCTGAATTTAGGCCAGAAGTATGATATTGACATGTACAAAGTGATATATTAAACTGCCCTTCAAAGCCCTTCAGGGCTGAGTACATCTGTAGTAGATTGAACTCGCCGGTTCAGTAAACCCTAAAATGTACATAGTGGTCGATTGAGCCCGCAGGCTCAGTTGACCCCTATGCGAATTAGTGGGTCGAGTCGTCCATAAATAAAAACTAAAGTGGATAACTGAGCCCGCGGGCTAAGTGCTCTGTGGGCTCAGTTGCCTGCTATGGTTGTGAACAAAGAAAATTAACTCTTCTATGGCAACCAATCTTTTTGAGTTTTTTCTTTATTGGCAACTGATTGTGTATAAGGATTAAAAGGTATTCTATCACAACTGGTTGCGATGAAGGACTAAAAAATCTTTATAGTCAACTGGTTGCGAAACACAGTTGCGATGGCGGCCGAAAGCAATAAAAGCTTTCGGCCGCCATCGCAACTGTGTTTCGCAACCAGTTGACTACAAAGATTTTTTAGTCCTTCATCGCAACCAGTTGTGATAGAATATTTTTTAATCCTTATACACAACCAGTTGCCAATAAAGACAAAAATCGCCACCATCGCAACTGCGTTTCACAACCAGTTGTCTACGAGGATTTTTTAGTCTTTCATGGCAACCTGGCATCTAAATTGGGGTCTATACCAACGTTCATATTTTTTTGTCTATTATCCTTTATTCTTGTTACACACTTTTCAAATCTGACACACCTACTATTATTATAAGATAAAAACCTGAAACGCTAGTGTTTAAATACTCTTTGTTAAAACTTTGGACGTCATTTAGATACCATGGACATTTTTATATATTTGTATATTTGAGACTTAGTGTACCGAAAGGCCGCGCCCTCTCGACTCATAATGTTGCCTGGGCCGCCGACGTTTAGGTATATGTCTACTCTACAATAATAATAATAATAAAAAAATGTCTATTTTCCCAAAATGACGACATGTCTTAATGTCTACTTTCCCAAACCACAATGTCTATAATGACCACTTCTCAAATTTACCACATTTTCTGAAGTTGCTTATTTGGAGTATTATAGTCTATTTTTAACCGACTTCAAAAAAGGAGGAGGTTCTATGTTCGGCTGTTTAAAGACCTATTTGCATAATTCTTTTTTGTTTCTAAGAGTATACTTTAGAGGTGGTCCCATTGTCTCTAAGTAGTATATTCATTCTAGATTTCAATGTATGGGCAAAGCGGCAAAATGAATAATTAAATTTTATTGCTTTTGGGTTATACCTATAGGTGAGTTGAGTACGTTATAACACACAACTCTGTGTGTTATAACGTAATGTCTACTAAAAAAATGTCTACCAGAATGGCCAACAAAAAACTAAAACGAATTTGTTAAACTATGAAATCGCTTCAGTGCACTCTATCTTTTCTGAATTTAGGCCAGAAGTATGATATTGACATGTACAAAGTGATATATTAAACTGCCCTTCAAAGCCCTTCAGGGCTGAGTACATCTGTAGTAGATTGAACTCGCCGGTTCAGTAAACCCTAAAATGTACATAGTGGTCGATTGAGCCCGCAGGCTCAGTTGACCCCTATGCGAATTAGTGGGTCGAGTCGTCCATAAATAAAAACTAAAGTGGATAACTGAGCCCGCGGGCTAAGTGCTCTGTGGGCTCAGTTGCCTGCTATGGTTGTGAACAAAGAAAATTAACTCTTCTATGGCAACCAATCTTTTTGAGTTTTTTCTTTATTGGCAACTGATTGTGTATAAGGATTAAAAGGTATTCTATCACAACTGGTTGCGATGAAGGACTAAAAAATCTTTATAGTCAACTGGTTGCGAAACACAGTTGCGATGGCGGCCGAAAGCAATAAAAGCTTTCGGCCGCCATCGCAACTGTGTTTCGCAACCAGTTGACTACAAAGATTTTTTAGTCCTTCATCGCAACCAGTTGTGATAGAATATTTTTTAATCCTTATACACAACCAGTTGCCAATAAAGACAAAAATCGCCACCATCGCAACTGCGTTTCACAACCAGTTGTCTACGAGGATTTTTTAGTCTTTCATGGCAACCTGGCATCTAAATTGGGGTCTATACCAACGTTCATATTTTTTTGTCTATTATCCTTTATTCTTGTTACACACTTTTCAAATCTGACACACCTACTATTATTATAAGATAAAAACCTGAAACGCTAGTGTTTAAATACTCTTTGTTAAAACTTTGGACGTCATTTAGATACCATGGACATTTTTATATATTTGTATATTTGAGACTTAGTGTACCGAAAGGCCGCGCCCTCTCGACTCATAATGTTGCCTGGGCCGCCGACGTTTAGGTATATGTCTACTCTACAATAATAATAATAATAAAAAAATGTCTATTTTCCCAAAATGACGACATGTCTTAATGTCTACTTTCCCAAACCACAATGTCTATAATGACCACTTCTCAAATTTACCACATTTTCTGAAGTTGCTTATTTGGAGTATTATAGTCTATTTTTAACCGACTTCAAAAAAGGAGGAGGTTCTATGTTCGGCTGTTTAAAGACCTATTTGCATAATTCTTTTTTGTTTCTAAGAGTATACTTTAGAGGTGGTCCCATTGTCTCTAAGTAGTATATTCATTCTAGATTTCAATGTATGGGCAAAGCGGCAAAATGAATAATTAAATTTTATTGCTTTTGGGTTATACCTATAGGTGAGTTGAGTACGTTATAACACACAACTCTGTGTGTTATAACGTAATGTCTACTAAAAAAATGTCTACCAGAATGGCCAACAAAAAACTAAAACGAATTTGTTAAACTATGAAATCGCTTCAGTGCACTCTATCTTTTCTGAATTTAGGCCAGAAGTATGATATTGACATGTACAAAGTGATATATTAAACTGCCCTTCAAAGCCCTTCAGGGCTGAGTACATCTGTAGTAGATTGAACTCGCCGGTTCAGTAAACCCTAAAATGTACATAGTGGTCGATTGAGCCCGCAGGCTCAGTTGACCCCTATGCGAATTAGTGGGTCGAGTCGTCCATAAATAAAAACTAAAGTGGATAACTGAGCCCGCGGGCTAAGTGCTCTGTGGGCTCAGTTGCCTGCTATGGTTGTGAACAAAGAAAATTAACTCTTCTATGGCAACCAATCTTTTTGAGTTTTTTCTTTATTGGCAACTGATTGTGTATAAGGATTAAAAGGTATTCTATCACAACTGGTTGCGATGAAGGACTAAAAAATCTTTATAGTCAACTGGTTGCGAAACACAGTTGCGATGGCGGCCGAAAGCAATAAAATACGTATAAGGCCGATACTTCAAACCATCAGTACAATCATTGTTAGCGTAAGAAAGAGATGACATTATGTCAAACATAATGTCATCTCTTTCTTACGCTAACAAATGACAGTGAAGGGTGGTGACAAATATCAATCGTATTATGTCGGTCGTAGTTTGCTTAGTGAACGCGATCGAACTAAAATCGCTTCAAGAACACATTGACAAAAACTGGAACTGAAAAAAAATGCATTCCCCTACTCCCATTGACAACGTGCAGCTCATTCATTACTGCATGTAGAGATGCAATCAGTCAAGTGCACGTTAATTGTGACAGTGACCTCGCGCGGAGGTTAACCGGCGTCGCACTCGCGTCTCATTGTCTTTATGCACATGCACTTGCACTCGCGTGCACTTTATGCACTGCTTGCTGGGTAACCGTGACTCTTTGAACTTGTTGTGGAAAATTTAATAAATAGAACTACAACATTAAGTTAGTTGAGAAAAGAGGATTATATTATGATTTGTCAAAATTACTGGGATCCCCTGGGGGATCCAACTAGGGTATCCTGGTTAATTACAAATCTGAATGAATGCCTGTTATAGCTTTACTGCAAAGTTGCACTAAGTGCAGAAAGCTTGTGGTCAGCCAACATAAATCAGAGGATCGTCTCAGTGTTTTTTTCCCATACAAACAGCGTCAATGGATTCCATCCCCTAAATGTCAACGGATCCCTGGGAAATTTTGGTATAGTATCAGGAACACCAAAAACTAGGTCTGTACGTTTTGGTTTTTGTGATATTTTTAGTAGACAAAAAGATATTTGAGACTAAAAGTCAACATTTTTCGCCAAAAAAGTTCTCAACATTTAAGAGGTGACTGTTGAAAAACTAAGAACAATTTTGGCAAAAACAAAAGGCACGAACCTCGTTTATACGCTTACAAATCGATAAAGACCAAAAACGTATGATTTTATTAAGTTTTTGGGGTAGGAATTCATTGACGGCTAAACTCATAATTTTGAAAATAAAACTCGGCATTTCGCCGGAAAGCTGCAATTGTCCCTTTCGCATAAGTCTGAGGTAGGTGGTCGACATCGAGACAGCATGAAAAACAACTGACATGCTTGTCCAAACTGAGACGCTCCTCTTAATGGGGGACTCTAAATAAGCTGGCAAAACTTTTAGGAGTGATTCTTCCTATGAAACGAAACACCTTTCCCCGAGTAACTTCTTTAGTATGAGAAGTATTAAGGAGGTTTTAATTAATTCTCATCATATAATAAGGTAATCAGCTGATCCGTTAAATTATACGGTGTGGCGAAATTGTTTTTTCATGTTCCTTGAGGAAAGTGATTCAGCTTTGTGAGTTGATTTACATCCTTAATTTTCTCCAAATAAAATTCTCCCCATGCAAGCACTGGAAAAGCGGGGATAATCCAGTTGGTAATGAGCCAGACTTGTAATCAGAAGTTTGTCGATTAAAAGCCCGGTGCGGGCCTGTACCACTAAATTCGTCTTTTCGGATTTATATACGGATTTCTAATTATCACTTGCTCAACGGTGAAGGAAAACATCGTGATGAAACCCGCCCGTCCAAGAAAATTCATTTTCGAAAGACGAGCGGTCCACCAACCCGCATTGGGCCAGCGTGGTGGACTACGGCCTAAATCCCCTTCGTGTTTCGAAGAGAGGCCCGTGCCTCTCGGTGGAGACGTATATAGGCTGGTAATAAAACAATACAAAAAATTTAAAAAAGCAGTGAGACATACCTAATTAGGAGACTTATGAAAACAAAGCAAGCTCATGGAAATCAGAGAACATTGCTGATCATATTTTAAATATTTCAAGAGAACCTTTAACAGAACAAAGCCATTCTTCAATAATTCAATATCAATAAGGAAGATGACGTCAGGGCTGTTCTTTAAAAGAGTGACGTCATTTCTTTCTTTTTACCGCCGTGCGTCACTTTGCATTCACTTTATAATGCACTTCGGTTACAGTACAGCGCTATAAGCAGATTGCTTCCGAGAGCTCTTATTTTAGTTTGTTTTATAATGCATTTTAAAACGAGGGTATCAGACGACGATCCGATATAACGATATTGGCAAATCCTGGATAGCTGGATACCAAACAAACGGAAAAACAAAACTAGACAACACACACACATACACACACCCACACACACACGCATAAACACACACACATACACACACACGCTTTGTTAATCCAGAACCACTTAACGATTTGTTTACCTACATTTTACCTTAACTTATTTTTTATTTGTCATACTTTTTCCAACTTAGAACATGTCCCTCATAACAACCTTTGAATATGTATTTTTAATCTAGGGAAACCTATAAAGGCTTCATTCTTAAGTAATTCTGTCATAACTAATATTTAAGTATGTAGCTGTTGGTTTTCTAAATAAATAAAATAAAAAATAAACATAGATATATGTTTTTGCGCACATTTTTTCACCATCATTTTACAACTTCTTAGAAAATTTCAAGTTTTTTCCAGATGAAAGCCTATATTGAGACTACTACGTGCATGCCTAATGAATTTATAGTGACGAGATGCAAGACCAAAGAGCCGTGATGCTAATGTTTTTTAAGAGGCCACTAACCGACAAAGTGCGAAGGTCCGTCTGAGAATTAATATGAAATAAATAATCTAGATTGACCTAATTTCACGCCTCGTTCGCTGTCAGTTGCAGACTAATAATGCTTGTAAACGGCCTGTTTATTGACTTAATGATCTCATAAGAATTCGGTGTCTGTATCTCAAACACTGAAGAGCACATCTGCCTGGCCTAGACGATCGATTTTCATTCTTACACCAAAGTGATAAGAGCGATGCGAGGCCAAAGAGTCAAGCTTGAAGTATACTTGACTGTACTCCTATTTATGATTAATTTTCTGCGTCAGTGAGTCTGGAACAGTCTTTCAAATTATTTCAAACCTTGATTTCAGCTGCAGGGATACTCATCGTTTCAAAATTTATATTTACAGTTTGGTGGTAGGAATATGATTAAGTAAAGAAAAGTGAAGTTGCGCTTAAATTGACGACCGGTGAAGTGGCTCTGCCTATTGGTCAACGGATCCTGGGTTGAATTCCGGATCGAGACAAATATTTGTGTAAAAAACAGATTTTTGCTCTCGGGTTATGAGTGCTCGTGTCTTTCTTTGTGTTTGTTCCAAAGGACCTACGACACAAGGAAAATACCTTTGAGTGGGCAGCGTTTAGTTATTATTTATTTAACGAAACAATTGAATTATTCAACTAAATTAAACAAAAACATCACTCAAACTTTCGAACTCATTTTTTGTGTTTTTTGATTTTATTTGTCTTTCTTTTGGTTCCCTAGGACATTTGACGGTCATACGGTCAAAAACTTAAATATTTATCGATGAATTATAATAAACTGATAATACGATATTATCAATCCTTCAAAAGCTTGGCTGCGATATGATTAACTTTTCTAAAGGTCGTTCATCAGTGGTCAGATACTTTTTAATTTTGTGGAATTAAATTTTGACTACTCTATTATCTAAAATATTATAACATGAAAAAAATTATTCATCCATACACCCATCCCTGATGGGATTGGTAGAGGTTCACATGACACCATTGTTCCAGGGTTATTAGATAAATCACGATAGATAAGCCCACAATACAACAAAACCCTCAACAGTATGCCTGGGAAGAGTTGGCTGCAGGAATATACTTAGGTTTTTTTTTGTCACACTTCATCCAGCGTACAAATTTAATTGAAAAGGACAAAAAACACTACAGAAACAGGTTTTTTTATTTATTTATTTACTTTTTTTTATATACCTTTAAATAATGGGTTTGCTTTTGACCACAATCTAGCCCAGAGGCGGAGATGTGGTCGAGGATGTAGCAAGCTCACCGAGAAGATGCCTATTTACTCGAACTTTAAAGAGATTCGGGTTATATGTGCCCGGAAATGCAGACGCAGGCAGAGAATTCCATTCCTTAACGGTACGCAATGTAAAAGATGAACAAAAGCGCTCAGTACGGATCCGAGGAATCTCGACAAGGTAAGGGTGGTATCCCGCGGTGCCTCTGGACGACCGGTAGAAAAAAGGGGCAGGCGGAATGAGCTCGTGCAGCTCATGAGCACACTCCTCGAAGTACATCTTTTAAAAAACACACAGGCAAGCTACTTTGCGCCTATGAGCCAGGCTTTGGAGTTTACTGTTCATACTTTTTGTCAATAATGAGCCTGCTGGCTCTGCGATCCACCGATTCCAGGGCGGCTACTTAACTGAGTTTTTTGTCTGTAAAAAAACGGGTTCATACGAATACTTCGTAAATTTCAATCAATATCAAATTCAATAGAATTTTTGTAGTCATACCCAAAAAACAACTTATTCAACTTGCGAGAGCCATTATTTATCTATACTAATATTGTAAAGAGGAAAGATTTGATTGTTTGTTTGTTTGCATTGAATAGGCTCCAAAACTACTGGACCGATTTTAAAAATTCTGTCACTATTAGAATACTACATTATCCCTCACCATGACGGCCGGTATGGTCGAGTGGTAGTGACGCTGCCTCTTGATCGGCGGGTCCTGGGTTCGATCCCCAGTCGGGGCAAACATTTGTGTAGAAAGCAGATGTTTGTTCTCGGGTCATGGATGTTTGTGTTTGTCGTTATGTGTTTTCCAAGGGACCCACGACACAAGGGAAAATCTTAGTGTGGGCGTTTGAGTGTGTAGCGTTTATTATTATTATTACTATAACATAGGCTACATAATTTTCCCGGTTTCCCACGGGAACCAAGTCCCGGGCTGAATGCTAGTTGGAAATAATTCAAGTTATGAAGAGGTTGGGGTGGGGGTCTTCTTGAATACCCCCACCCCAACCTCTTCCTGCAGTTCATGTCATTTCAAGCTGGCTATAAGCTGTCAACAAACTGTTTAACTGTTAGAATAGAGCCTGCTTATGAAATAATGGACAGTTTTATAGACAGACACATCTATAAAATGAGACTTTATCTATTCAATATAAATCCCAGAACTACTCATGGTGTAACTTTTTTTTAAAAGACAGGCTACGAGTATTGACTCCTATGTCAACACTATAGAACTGAATATATAAAAGACAATTAAAAAACCATGGTAGAAAACGTCTACTTCATGTCTGAAACCAAACAAAATCACACTATATTGGAAGAAGAAAAACCATAGCCAAACTTCTATTAAAACCATAGCCAAACTTCTATTAAAATGTTATTAAACTTAATTCCTTAAAAACCAGTTTACTAAGTTGGAATATCTAAATACATATTATTATATTGCTATGGCACAGATAAGCCGTATTATCCAATCTTTAAGTGGCTTTGCTTCATTAAAAAGAGTCTCAATCTAAATTCTAATCCATTCTTCTTTGACTTCTTATCTATCAGATAATCTAAATAAATAAAAATGAAATGCTAAATGTGTTACCAAGCAAATCTCGAGAACGGCTGTTACAATATAGCAAATTTTTATGTTGTGATTTACAAGAAAACAAAGCTTTTATTAAAAAAGAACTGAAACCTGATACTTAATGAAAACCTTACTTCTAAAGCTTTGTTACAAAATTACGAAACTTGAAGTTGACGAAATAATAAACATCTTGCACAATGAGTCCAAGCTATTGTTTAAAGACGAAACGTTATAAAACACAAACCGTGTTACTGTTTAAACTTGAAAGATACACAAGTGAAGTATGAAAGTATACTTTACTATTGAGACTTTACAATGAAAATCGAGTACTACACTCAATATAACACAATCTGCTTTTCAATTTAACTTTTGAATGAAAGGACTTGTTTCTATTCAACAGATCCGGCAATGTTCATAACTTCTGATAGAAATGATTCGCTATTTTCAGAGCGGTTTTTATAAAGTTTAATTTAATATAAATGAAATAATATTTTGTTAATTGAGGCGTTTGATATTAATACTTTTTCTAGTCTAGATTAACGACCCACAACAAGCTTTAAAATTAAAAGGCTTTGAAAGTGAATACCTCTATGTACCTATTTTATTTTTATTTTATAAATCTACACGTAAATGATTTTATCCACAAATTGGCAGAAAAAAGGATCTTTTCCCAGCAGTGGGAGATAATAATCGGAACAAAATATACAGGGCTTTAGGTATCTCTCTTTCAACCTCTCGGGTGGTTAATCAGTCCATGAAACTGAACAACTTTCCCAAGGAACATAGGTCAAAATACGAAAAAACATTTTGAGTTCCCATACAAACTTCATCAGCATATAGCGCATTTTGTATGGGAGATCATTTATATGTATGTATATGATACGAAATATAAGGTAAAGATAACAATTTTTTTTTAATTCCCAAGTTTTTCGTAGCATGTTTTTCTGTAATGTTAAGCGTCACTGGGTAGTTTATCCAGGTTCTGTTAAGCGTTTTATCTATAAACTTCCCATTTCTGAAATAAATAAATGTCCAAACTATGACTGGTAATCATAGTATAAAATTTTTCAAATCGGTCTAGTAGTTTCGCAGTCTATTCAATGCAAACAAACAAACAATCAAATCTTTCCTCTTTATAAAATTTGACGGACGGTTTGGTCGAGTGGTAGCGGCGCTGCTTCTTGATCGACGGGTCTGGGTTCGATTCCCAGCCGGGGCAAATATTTGTGTAAAAAGCAGATGTTTGTTCTTGGGTCATGGATGTTTGTGTTTGTCTTTATGTATGTTCCGAGGGACCCACGACACAAGGGAAAACCTTAGTGTGGGCCTTTGAGTGTGTGGCGTTTATTTTTTTTATTTTTTTTATATAATATTAGTATAAATAAAAGTTTAATCGTAGGTTACATGTAAGTTGTAATAATAGACCATCTACCTTTCCGACCGTGTGATACTAACTTATCAAACCTTTTGTCTTTATCAATGCAATAGTAAAAAAATATATACTAAATTTTACAATGGCCTGAATTCTCAAAGAAAAAGTTTTTTCAAACTAAAAATAAACTCTAATAAATTTATTCTTTAGTAGCGTTATTACTTAGCAATGTATTAAACTATACATAATTAAGTACAAGATAGCTACTTACCTATCAGGCCGTAGACTCGTAGCCCAACTTCTGTCGAGTCGAGAGTTGTCGTAGAGGCGTCGGGCGAGCGCTACGAGACGGCCGGCCGCGAGCGAGCTTCCACCACACTGACGCTACGAGTGCTACGGGCTACGGAGTTAGCGAGCTTATGCTGTGCTTTGGAGGGATAATGGTTTTATACTATTGTATTGATGTAAATTATTATGGATTAAGTTCATTTCGTTTTCGTATTACAGTCGAAACTTGTGGTAAATTAATGATTACTAAAGAGACTTACGATACAAATTTTAAAACAATTGCATGAGCTGTTGGTCTTCCTAAAATAAAATAAATAATTAATAAAATCAACAAATAATTAATAATAAAATAAATAATTAATAAATAATTTATTGTATAATTAATACCCAGTCAATTTATAGAAATTATTATGGATTAAATTGTAAGTCGTTTTCATTTCGTTTTCGTATGTGTCAATCGCAAGTTGAGGTAAGTCAAATGTGATTAGTCACATTCCATAGTCTCTTTAGAGAGACTTATGAATATAATTGCTTTATTTATGGCATGCCCAAATTAGACTAAAACGAAGAATTACAAAAATAATAATAGGTCTTTACCTATGAAATTGCCGATTTTTTCTCAAGCTTTATTTTATTCATAATTTATTTGATTGAACAGCTATTACTAAAATTATTTTTTATTTAAAACCTTGGCTATATAACGGAGATATTGAGTCAAATTAATACATATTTACTTTATATTTAATTGCTGAAAAAGAAGCTCAAATATAGCTCGTTTCATCCGTTGCCCGTTTCATTGCTTATTTTTGCTGTACCGTTGTTACAGTTACAACTTTCAATAAAGTAAGTATAATCAAAATTAACTTAATGTTGTCCAAACTTTCCCACAAAATTTTGTTAAATTTGGATTTCGCATTCCCAAGAAAAATCCAATAAAGTTAGTATGGAAAATTCAGTTTTCCAAAAATATTGTATGAAAAACGGCAATTTCATAGGTAAAGACCTACTACGATCTGTTCTTACTTCGCTGCCTCAGTGACATGAAAAATATCTGCTTTGAAGTCAAATGAGCCATTCTAATTAAACATGTCTTTTCGCCGGCTGGCAGCGGGAGCCGGAGACTCGGAGCACGATTAAGGAATAAGGAATAAATATTAAGCAGGATTTTTTATTGGATTACACACTTAAACTTTTGACGTTAACTTACAAATGTATAAAAGCAGTATAGTATTAGCGGGCGTGCGCCTGCGACGGAAATTCAGTTGGGTCTGTCATCCCAGCGAATGACAGCTAGAAGAATTAAATTTCGAATTCAGATTATGAATGCCAAAACTGAATAGTAAAAATGTCGCGAAAAGAGAATGGAGAAGGAGGATGAAGACGAGGCGCATGCCACCTCGTTACATCTTAATGCAGGTATCTGAATCTAAAATTGGCTTCTGTACTTGTTTGTTTCAATAAATAATAAGTTAACGTTATAATTAAAGTATTTGGTTTTATTTAACTTACAATTTATGATATTTAATAAAATCTCTGTTTCATAAAATTCAGTTTACCTCATTCCAAATACTTTAGTTACACAGTTTGTCCTAAATAAGCTACCGAAGAAAGTCAAGGCCAGTTGATTCCAAGTCTAGCAAGGTCTGTGATAAAGATCATCGCATGTCCGATCCAGGCCAGCGCTGAGGTATGCGCAGACTGTCCGTGAACCGGCGACTGGGCAGCAAAACCCTGCCCTCGATTCCGGGCACGAAAACTGAAGCTAATTCATAAAATGCTTACGAAATCTGGGCCAAGTTTTCCTTAAATTATTTTATGGGTGTCACATGACTAACGCCTATATTTCTTATCGGGGAGCACCATCCCGCTACAGAACTACCTACTTGACCGAGAAATAACTGTAATAAATTAATCTCAGAGTTAAATTATGGATAGGTCGTAAACCTTTTGCCCTCGTTACAGCAATAACTTAGATTTCATAATACTGACTCTTACAAAGTGCCTGCAAAAAGTTGATATCTCGCAAATTTGACTTCTATATTTTTTCTTTTGCTTCTGGTCCATCGTGGGAATTATAGGTCATAGAATGAGAAAACGTATGCATATTAATAGACAGATTAAATTTAACCTATAAATATAAACCTTGAAGGTAGGCAGTACATAGTGAAATGACTAATCTCTTCTAATTGTGCCTATCTTTTTTTTTTTATTATGGGATGGGTTAGCTCTTGACCTCAATCTTGATCAAAGTTATAGATGAGGTCGACGATGGAGCGAGTTAACTCAGAAAATGCCTATTAAGGCACTGGTACTCCTACGCACCAACGGAACACAGCAAGCTGTTTGGCGTCGGACTTCAGCAGGAGGGTTATCTCGCGAACCAGATAGCACTTTACAGAGTTTACGATGCATGCATTGTAAAACTTGACATTTACACGTGATATTGTTGATGAAACTAGTGTCATGAAACTAACTTTATTCTACTAATTTCGTAATGTAGCCCCGGCTTAAAATATAAATCCGCGAGTCCTTCGTAGTCGTCTGAATTAACCGCAGCTGTCTTCACACGTGCGCTCGGCACGCGTTTGCGCACGCTTTGCACAGCCACAAACACAGAAAGAGCCTGGATTTTCAAAAAAACTTATTGATAAGTAGTTGTTGATGTCCAGAAGCGTCGTAGTAAATGAAATAGCGAGTTCATCCTTGAAGTGTGGTTAATTTAAGAAAAAAAATGATTCACGCTTACAAAATTGCACTGCTTTTATAACGGTTGAATTTTTAATAAAGGTTTAGACAAACAGATGACGCTAGTGACAGTAAAATACGTGTAGAAATTATGAGAATAAACAAAAATAAAACTAATGTCAAAACGTTAACTTAATGTTTTTTGTTATTTTCCCTAAACAATCATTTAGGGAATGACCACTGACCTCTATTTATGTGTGTAAATAATAGAGGTCAGTGGGAATGACAAACATCTGTGGTGTATTATGGGCAGGTTGGATTACTACTACGCGAGAGGTTAGTTATTGCGATGTCAGCGGCTTACTGCGATGAGGGTGAAAAGTACACAACCCATCGCCACATACTCATGTGTCAACTAGTAACTCTCAGACTAAGCCACATTTGACTTAGTCTGAGAGCTATGAGTACAGTCACTTCCATGCTAGACTGGGAGTGAAAGAAAAACTTACCTATAGACTGAGATTCCAGGACCGCCAGACCTTACTTATTTTCTCATTAACCAAATGTGTGGGAAATAGTAGTTCTAATACGTACTAGTAACGTATGAATACCAGCTAACCTGGACTGACGGCCAATTTTCAGCAACCAGGTTTTGAAGGTACGTAAGGAACATTTGGTTAATGAGAAAATAAGTAAGGTCTGGTGGCCCTGGGATCTCAGTCTATTAGTCTATTAGAAGCCAGTAAGTGTGACGTGAGGGTTTTGCTATATTGTGGGTGAAAGGCTGACAATCTATCACCATTATACTTATATTTCTTTTCATCTGATAGCCCTCAGAATGAATGTCAAATGTGACGTCAAGTTGTTCTTGAAGTAAATGACGTTCTTTCTACCCTGAACGGGGTTATAGGCGTGGTGAGTATATGGATGAGTACTGTCAGGGATTACAGGCGTCTGTAGATGAAAAGTATGGTTATGTTTTATTCTATGATACAATTACACTCTCACACCTACAAACAATCGTATGATCACTCTTATACACATTCACACTTCTGGTTTGCGATCGTATTGCTGCACTCGCGCCCGGTACTACCTCGTAGGCGGCAACTGAAAGTCAGTGTTTGCCACTTACGGTAAAACTTTATACTGAGCTGCAACCTAGTTTCCTGCAGCACACACTTACTCAGCTATGTTTAATTATTATGTGTGTTTTATTTCTCTATGTTATTATGTTCTATGTCTCTGTGCTTATATTATCTGTTACTTTCTTTGCTATTTGTCGTTTATTTGTTCCTTATTTCCTTGTTTGTTGTATTGTTAAACTCTATCGTTGCTTTTGTGTTTGTCTCTTTCTGTACTGTCTCTTTGTAAGCGTGTACTCTGATGAAAATAAATTTCTTGTCTATCTATCATTATGTTACAGTTGGTGTTCAGTATGAGTCACGTGGCGTGGCCGGCAACCGCAAAGTCCCGCGTTGTCCCACGCGATCAGCGCAGTCGTTGCGCAACTGTCTCGAATCCGACACTTGCCCAGGCGCATCTTTCGCATTCACACCCGTTATGCTTTCTAGTACCTTCGAGCAAACAATTACTTTTCATCTGTGATCTATAAATACAGTTCCAGTCATGGTTATTTATAGACACATATCTCAATGTAAAGGTTACAAAGAGTTTTAGCAATGCCGGAGTTTACACATTCCATAAGTAATGTGTTTCTTATTGATCCTAAATTAACTTTAACTATCTACTGGTAATGTAACATTTTACTGTTCATAACTGTAACAAATTTGTAGTTGAGATGAAAGATCTACAAATTAATAAAGATACAATTTCTATGTATTAGTTTTTCTTTTACACAAAAAGTTACGCAAAAACAAAACAAAACAACAAAAACAATACTTACGCAAAAACAAAATATTAAACCTTTCTCTACACAAAGTAGCAAGATTTTTTTCATATTTAAGTTTATACATATACTCGTACGTGTAAGAATGCAGTTGCAGTTGTATTAAGTACTTGTTTCTTATTTTACTGATAAATGAGTAAATATGATCTAAGACGTATACAGGTTAATCCGAAAATACCCCATGTATGTTCTGCGATTTTTTTGTAGTTTATAAGTTATGATTTTTTGAAAGCGTTCATCCGAATTTTCTATCAGCTTTACATAAAAAATCATAACTTGTAATTAATAATTTTCAAAAAAAATATTTTTTGTAACATGGTCACCTTGAATCAGAATTTCATGTGATAAATCAACTATGGCCACAGTCATTAAAAGTTATCAAAAAAACGGTCGAAATTGAAAAGTTGTAGTTTCACACGAAAGGATGATTCAAGGTGATCATTTGCAAAAAAAAAGAATTTGAAAATTATTATTATTAAATAAGTTGTGATTTTTTTTAAGAAGCTCTGGTAGAAAATTTGAAAAAGCGCTTTCAAAAATCATAACTTCTAAACTAAAAATATCACAGAACATATAAAATAATGGGGTATTTTCGGATTCACCCAGGCGTGAGGAATCTAAAAAAAATAGTTGACGTCACCTTTTAGACCACACTGTATACTTACATACGTCAACACAGGCCATCATCAGTCATGCATTCCTTGTCCCGCCTAAACACATCGCGCAAGCGTCAACAACTGGCTATTTGCGATCGCCTTTGAACAATGATATCACGCGGTTTATGATCACATTGATCACTTTCATCATGAGACTCCTTGCATGTTCTGTAACTATTTTAGAACTTTGTAAATAGACTGTTCAAACTTAAAAGATAGGAAAGACAGGAAGAATGACACTTTTTTACCAGAGCCAAGATCTACTTCAAGTTCCTAAGCCAGTTATAATGGGCCTTTCTATAATTCGGACGGCTCCCTATGTTCTCAGCTTCAAGTATTACTATTAGGTACATAGGAGGCAATGGTAATGCAATTTTGTCGTGCCGTTTTTGAATTATAATAAAACGGGCAAGTGCGAGTCGGACTCGTGCACGAAGGGCTCCGTACCATTACCTTAAATATTTATTTTATTCTAATTTTTAGTATTTGTTGTTACAGGACCAATAGAAATAAATCATCTGTGCAAAATTTCAACTATTTAACTATCACGGTTCATGAGATACAGCCTCGGATAGACTTATTCTATAAAAACTTACGTTTTTTGTATGAGATCCCCCTTAAATATTTATTTTATTCTGGTTTTTAGTATTTGTTGTTATTGGGCATAAAAAAATACATCATCCGCGACTTTCTATAAAAATTTACGTTTTTTTGTATGGGATCCCCTTTAAATATTTATTTTATTCTGGTTTTTAGTATTTGTTGTTATAGGGCATAAAAAAATACATCATCCGCGAAAATTTCAACTGTCTAACTATCACGGTTCATGAGATACAGCCTGATAACAGATGGATGGACGGACAGCGGAGCCTTAGTAATAGAGTCCCGTTTTATCCCTTTGAGTACGGAACCCTAAAAAGGCCCATTTAATTCAATTCAATTCAATCGTTTATTGCAAGTCACAACACAATAGATCTTAAAATATACCTTAAAGATATAATAAGTTTTAGTCTCATGTGACGCCCTGCAAGGGCACAGCAATTTTGGAGAGAGCTTACCTACTTATTACCTTAATTAAATAGGATAAAAAATAATAATTATAAACTCAAAAATTTTACAATTTTAACTCAAATTATCAAATATTCACTATATATAAACTATTTATGTGTCACCAGCACGAGAGGAACAAGTCTTAGTTTTACATTTCTTTAGTTGACATCATTAAAGAATTCCCCAATACTATAGTAACATTTATCAATAAGATAGGACTTCAGATGTTTAATAAATAATGATGTTTTTTGTAAATTTTTAATGTTATTGGGTATATGATTATAAATTCTTATTAGCATAGTATGTGGTCCGGAAGTAACTAACTTTAATTTAGAGAAGGGAACTTGCAGTTTATTGTGGTTTCGGTTATTTCGTTTAAATCCTGTTATTGGGGTGTAGAATTTTGGGTTTTTTCTAATGAATTTGCATGCTTCAAGTATGTATATACAAGTAAGCGTTAATATTTTATGTTTAATGAAAAAAGGTTTACAAGATTGCATTTGATCAATGTTAGTGAGTATCCTTATACATTTCTTTTGGAGTATGAAGATTTCTTCTGCATCAGTACAGTTACCCCACACAATTACGCCGTAAGATAATCTTGAGTGGGCATACGCATAATATGCTGTAAGAGCCGCCCGAAAATCTGTCACACGTTTTAAATGCCTAAGAGCGTATGTAAAAGAAGAAAGCTTGTTCGAAAGTTTATCTATGTGTTTTTTCCAATCAATATTCGAGTCCAAAGTAATTCCCAATAAGGTGGCTGAATCTACGGTTTCTATTGGGGTGTTATTGTAACGGTAAGTAATTGGCAAGGCAGCTTTTTGTCGGGGCTTAAATTGAATTAGTTTTGTTTTATTTAGATTTAGGAGTAGGTTATGACATTCAAGCCAGTTTTCTATTGCATTAACTGTTGAATCTAACTGATTATTTAGTTCATTTGTATTTGAACAAGGGACTAGGACCGATATATCATCTGCAAAAAGGACTGAGTGATTATCTAATAAGCTAGGGAGATCGTTTATATATACTAAGAACAATAGACACCCCAAAACACTACCCTGCGGGATAGAACCATTTACAGGAAGCCCTTCAGATCTTATATATTCTATTTTATTGGTGTCAAAGTTTGTGTAATTAATCTCTACATACTGAAAACGATTTTGAAGATATGAGGTAAACCAATTATGAGCAAGGCCTCTTATCCCAGTTTTATAAAGTTTGTCTAAAAGAGTTGAATAACATACACGATCATAAGCCTTACTCATATCGAGAAGCAATCCCACAGCATACTGTTTATTATTTATAGTCTCAAGAATTGTTTGGACATACCTGTAAACAGCTAACGTCGTGGAATGGTTTTTCCTAAATCCATTTTGATTCTCGTGGAAGATTTTAAACTTTACAAGGGGACTACCTACTAATAGCAATCTGAACGAGGCAACTAGGAATGATAAAGGAGGTTAAGAACGAGACGTATGCTCGAAAGTTGTCTGTGATAGCTGAATGCTCTACCTACCCTGATAGGGAATGTAGTGGCTGTTTGTCCATGTATAACATTTCTTGGAAAAGATTTTATTAACCCAACCACAGAATTCGCGTTATATTTTTATTTTTTCTTTAAAATTACATTTTCTCAATAACTTTTTTAATTAAAACACAGCGTTTTAATGAAAAAAGAATACCAGACAAAATGTTTTTTTTCGCAGAAAATAGAGTTATAGTAGGCGGAGAAAAGAAACAAAAGTATTAAATGAGGGTCTAAAAAAACATGAGTTATTAAATTGTTTTATTAAAAAATAAAAAATAAACATCTTTTGATTAAAATAACGATTTTTTATTTAGCAAATTATACAAGCATTGTGAGCTTCTGAGAGTGGATAGATACGTCATATTTCTAACCCTTTGAATTGTTACGTTGTATCACGTAAAATCTACTGAACTGAAATTGTTGAAACTTCCACTTACATCACATAAGCATCAGAATAGCACGTGAGAATAAGAAGAGTTATTTTATGTATCACTGTCACGTTTGAAAAGTAACTTAGTAGAAACCGATCCGTGAGGTTAATGAACGTCCACAGGGCAGGGAACCTAATGGGTGACCGAAGTGGAAATTTATGTATGTAAACACTTTATTGCACATAATGAAAATTACAAAACAAAAGAGATGGATACAAAGAAAAACTATGTACAAAGGCAAGCTTATCCCATAGAGAGATTTCTTTCAGCTAACCCTCGAGAGAAACGAAAGGAGACCAATCGCAGGATCGGCGTTGCGCAATAGGGAATTTTAACTAATATTATCTAATTTAACGCTACACGAATTATATTGATAATACATATATATAAAATATATAAATAAATAAAATATATACAATAAACTATATAAATATGACTACGTATATAATACATATATGATTCTATATATTATTATTACTGCTCAATTGTTGTGCCCAGTGTTTTCTTAATGCTAACTTAAAGGAGCGAATGGAAGGAGCTTTCCTAATTTATTACAAGGTTTTCCGTGCTTCGGAGAGCACGTTAAACCGGCAGTCTCGGCTGTTGTTCATTAACTGCAGGTTTGAAAACTCTGACACTTAATCATACCTTAATCATACCTACACAATAAGAAGAAGAAGTAACTTAGTGTGACCGGTTTGTTTGGGATTATTAAAACTGTCTGTATTTCTGAATAGAAATCACGTAATCATCGCCTTAACGAAGGCATAATTCCTGTCGCACTGAGGGAACCGGTCTGTTAGGTACAGCCCGCCACGTGACGAGCTTTACAACCACGTGCTGTGCTGCCTGACCCCATTCAATGATTAAATAACAGATTTCAAAATGAAAAACAAGAATTTATTTTAGTTTAATAAAGTTAGCAATTTGGAATGTCAAGAAAAGTTCCAGCTATTTTAAGAGGCCATGAATTTACAACAACGTGCTGTGCTTCCTGCCCCCATTCAATGATTACATAACGTATTTCAAAATGAAAAACAAGAATTTATTAGACTCTAATAAAGTTAGCAATTTCGATTGTCAGGAAAAGTTCCAGCTATTTTATGAGGCCATGAATAATGTAAAACGTTTTTTTGCTTTGTGGCTATAAAAATCGTAAACAAATTTCATTTCGCGGGTTTCATAAGATAGATTACACTCCAGGGTTTTACTAAATGCCGTGGGCGAAGGGCTGGGGTCCCACCACCGTTATGTACTTACTAGTTTTTGCGCCCGCGGCTTCGCTCGCGCAAAGAACTTTTTTAGTTACCCATTTTATTCTCCAAGACGTTGACTTTTGAAAAATCGCGGATTACGGAATATTTATACAGGGTGTAAAGGACAGCTTAGCAAATACTTAAATGGTGGAATCTACCCATAACTATCATCAGCTATAAGTAATTATTTTCTCCTGGAAACGTCACGTTAAGGAATTTTCATTATTTACCTACTTTGGCGCTACGCAACGTATCGTGAAACCGCGCCCTGCGCGCCATCCCCCCGCGCCGCGCTGCTATCGGAGTGCGATGTACATTGCTGGTTTTCGTGTTTTACGTTGTTATGATTGTTTTTTTATTGCAAATTGGAGTGTATTCGATTTAATAATAAAATATGAAAGCAGAAAATATTAAAAAACCTGAAAAAAAAAAAAATTCCGGAGGAAAATTCTACTAGAAAATCATTCAGAATGATGGTCTGAGTCCAGGGTTTCAGTTTTTGCTAGGCTGTCTTTTACACCCTGTATATCTTACGGTGGTACTTTTAAAGAATGGGGATACTCATGTAATTTTGTACCGGAAAAAATTCTAAACTCTCCGATTATCTGTAAACTTAAGCCTGAATAGATAGATCAGTTACGAATTGCGATTGCGCGCTCGATCGTAATTTTTAGGACTATAAAACATAAAGACAACTTATATTTTTATGTAACAGTCTGTCTTTTCTATATAATAAGAAACTTTTCAACCGACTTCAAAAAAAGGAGCAGGTTCTCAATTCGACTGTATGTTTATTATTTTTATTATTATTTTGTATGTATGTTACGCGACAACTCCGCCAACTGTCGCTTGATTTTCAAAATTCTTTTTTAGTTCGACAGAGTATACTCCTGAGGTGGTCCCATATTAATTTTATCGAAATTATTTCAGCGCTTTAAAAAAAAATACAAATCAAAATGTCATCTAAAGACTTTTTCGTTTGTTGTTATCTGCTAATATGCATTGTAATAGGAAAATTGAGGAAATAAATCATGTCGTTTCAAAAGTTGGAGGATTCCCTGAATGTTTTTGGAACTTCATAAATTAATTCCTTTTTTGACACTAGTTATTTACTACTTTAAGCGAACTATTTTTGTGATTGAAGTCAGAGACTCATACGTTTTTAACGTGGAAATTATAATCTTATCTGATTTACTTTAAATTAAATTACATATTTATATTTACTTTACTTTATTAAAGATAAGTAAACCTACTTTGTAAGACAACATTGTTACAAAATGCTACTATGCTTGTACGAAGTTTCTCTGGGTTGGATTTTCCGTGCACGAAAAAGTATATTCTCGAATAACAAGACGAGTAATTTAAAGTTCCTGACCTTTATTGTAATGACGGCCATTTCAGTTTCACTACCCGCATATCTCGCAGAGGTCGAGCTAATAGGCACGGGTACATGTGCCCCTACTGATCTACGAAGTTCTACGCATTTTGTAATACATCAAAGTTTTATACTGAAAGATTACGTATTGGAAATCGATTATTCTTTCTATTAAAGCTCCCCTAGAGCATAATGTTTACACACTGAAAAGTTTCATACTTTAAAACTTTCGGGTACATTTTAAAGTATGAAACTTTTCGGTGTATTTGGTTAACTTACCCGTTTTAGCACAAGTTGAATGAAGGATAGGTTTCAAAACCACAGTTTTACTACTAAACTATTACGTAAAGTAAATTCTACCTTACGTCCTTGAGATAAGTAGGTCTGAAGTAATTAATATCTCATTTATTAAATACAAGCTTTGGTGGATACGTAAGAAATGATTCTTTGGATTAAAACGTGGAGATACTGTGAGTTTTGTACAATAATTGTGAGTTTTGTACTGTTTGTAACGTGAGTATAGTTACAACTCATTTAAGTTGTAGGTAATCACTCTCGCAATCGGTTTATCCGGTAAGATAGGTGGGCCCTCAGTTCTCACATAGAGGATTGAGAGGCCAACTTTACAGTCCGTGACTGGCTTATTAGACTTTCACAAAATCTGATTCCAACTTCCACATTTCTTTTAGCGTATTCACTAAATCTTAAACACATTTTCGAAGGGGTTTTCACACCTCACACGCTTGATTGAAATGATGCCACATTTGTTGTTGTTTGTTATGTTGACTGCGCTCCCGAGATTCCTGCGTAGTACCCACTCGTCGCAGGATCCGGTCATTTCGGTGCTGCCGTTCTATTTCGGAGCACATTATTCAATCAGAGGCCGATCCGTGAAAACGACGGCATTAGAGTACCGTTTGTACTTAGCGGGCACGATCAACAACACGTGAAGCTTGTACATTCAAGATAACACAAAATCACCGACAACGGTATTAAAAGTTGCTATGGTACAATGCAGAGTGCTATAGGGTGGCCCAGCAGGTGACGTCCAAAAGAAAAATTTAGATGCCCCGTGCCAGGGGGCATTCAGATCACCCCCATGTATGTTCCACGATTTTTTGTAGTTTAGAAGTTATTACACATTTAATGAATTTTTTGAAATTTTTCACCCAGCATCGATTTTTATTTATTTTCTCTTTATGTTTAAGATTATTTTGAAAAATTATTTTTGACAGAGAATGAAAAAAATATTAGCTACCATTTTTAAAAAATTGGATGTCCCTCGTCATTATGAAACATGGTTTAAATTTAACTTTAAAGTTAAAATTGGCACTTCAGCGAAATCTTTTCAAAATTTCAAGTTAGTAAAAAACAATTATGATGGACCTGCAGGTTTCAAACCGCTTTTAAAAACCTCGCAAGATATTCAGCTTTACAAAACATCAAAAAAAATAGTAAGTGCTAAGAAGAGTTGTGTGTAATTACTACTAGGAAACCGCCTACGATGGTCCCTGCTTAACGTTAAACGCGAATTACTCGTAAAAAAGAAGAGTTGTGTGTAATTACGAGCTTAACGTTAAACGCGAATTACTCTTAAAAAAGAAGAGTTGTGTGTAATTATTACTAGCAAACCGCCTACGATGGTCCCTGCTTAACGTTAAACGCGAATCACTCGTAAAAAAGAAGAGTTGTGTGTAATTATTACTAGCAAACCGCCTACGATGGTCCCTGCTTAACGTTAAACGCGAATCACTCGTAAAAAAGAAGAGTTGTGTGTAATTATTACTAGCAAACCGCCTACGATGGTCCCTGCTTAACGTTAAACGCGAATCACTCGTAAAAAAGAAGAGTTGTGTGTAATTATTACTAGCAAACCGCCTACGATGGTCCCTGCTTAACGTTAAACGCGAATTACTCGTAAAAAAGAAGAGTTGTGTGTAATTATTACTAGCAAACCGCCTACGATGGTCCCTGCTTAACGTTAAACGCGAATCACTCGTAAAAAAGAAGAGTTGTGTGTAATTATTACTAGCAAACCGCCTACGATGGTCCCTGCTTAACGTTAAACGCGAATCACTCGTAAAAAAGAAGAGTTGTGTGTAATTATTACTAGCAAACCGCCTACGATGGTCCCTGCTTAACGTTAAACGCGAATTACTCGTAAAAAAGAAGAGTTGTGTGTAATTACGAGCTTAACGTTAAACGCGAATTACTCTTAAAAAAGAAGAGTTGTGTGTAATTATTACTAGCAAACCGCCTACGATGGTCCCTGCTTAACGTTAAACGCGAATTACTCGTAAAAAAGAAGAGTTGTGTGTAATTACGAGCTTAACGTTAAACGCGAATTACTCTTAAAAAAGAAGAGTTGTGTGTAATTATTACTAGCAAACCGCCTACGATGGTCCCTGCTTAACGTTAAACGCGAATCACTCGTAAAAAAGAAGAGTTGTGTGTAATTATTACTAGCAAACCGCCTACGATGGTCCCTGCTTAACGTTAAACGCGAATCACTCGTAAAAAAGAAGAGTTGTGTGTAATTATTACTAGCAAACCGCCTACGATGGTCCCTGCTTAACGTTAAACGCGAATCACTCGTAAAAAAGAAGAGTTGTGTGTAATTATTACTAGCAAACCGCCTACGATGGTCCCTGCTTAACGTTAAACGCGAATCACTCGTAAAAAAGAAGAGTTGTGTGTAATTATTACTAGCAAACCGCCTACGATGGTCCCTGCTTAACGTTAAACGCGAATCACTCGTAAAAAAGAAGAGTTGTGTGTAATTATTACTAGCAAACCGCCTACGATGGTCCCTGCTTAACGTTAAACGCGAATTACTCGTAAAAAAGAAGAGTTGTGTGTAATTATTACTAGCAAACCGCCTACGATGGTCCCTGCTTAACGTTAAACGCGAATCACTCGTAAAAAAGAAGAGTTGTGTGTAATTATTACTAGCAAACCGCCTACGATGGTCCCTGCTTAACGTTAAACGCGAATCACTCGTAAAAAAGAAGAGTTGTGTGTAATTATTACTAGCAAACCGCCTACGATGGTCCCTGCTTAACGTTAAACGCGAATCACTCGTATAAAAGTCCCATTAAGTGCTATTTTTTATGGATGTTTCATAAAGCTGAATATATTTCAAAGTTTTTAAAAGCTGTTTGAAACCTGCAGGTCCATCATAATTGTTTTTTTACCAACTTGAAGTTTTGTAAAGATTTCGCTGAAATGCCAATTTTAATTTTTAAGTTAAATTTAAACCATGTTCCGTAATGACGAGGGACATCCAATTTTTAAAAACTGATAACTAATATTTTTTTCATCTCTGTCAAAAATAATTTTTCAAAATAATCTTAACCATAAAGAGAAAATAAATAAAAATCGATGCTGGATGAAAATTTTCAAAAAATTCATTAAATGTGTAATAACTTCTAAACTATAAAAAATCGCAGAACATACATGGGGGTGATCTGAATGCCTCCTGGCACGGGGCATCCAAATTTTTCTATTGGACGTCACCCGCTGGGCCACCCTGTATATATATGATACTAGCTTTCCGCCCGCGGCTCCGCCCGCGTGGACTACAGGTTATATCGTGCCCAACTGTGGGATAAAATGTAGCCTATGTCCTTTCCCAGGCTCTAATCTATCTCTGTACCAAAATTCATCAAAATCGGTTCAGCGGTTTAGGCGTGAAAAGGTAACAGACAGACAGACAGACAGACAGAGTTACTTTCGCATTTATAATATTAGTAGGGATATTTCGGATCGTTGGATCTTTTTAGACAAAAAATTGAGCCTGTTATCTTCTTTCACGAATTATTTTTTGTCTATTGCTTTTTCTATCGACTGTCCGTCCGTCGAATCCAATCACGTGTTTAATATTTCGTAGTAAACCCCCAGAGATAGCGTGTGTTGAAAATTGAAACACAAAGATACAAGTGTAAAGTTTGTCACGTACATGACTGTACAGTGAGGAAGACGAGCATTTTATAAATATCCCGTCCTGTCCATTGAGTGGGAGAATCCAGAATTGCTCTCTGAGTGCTCCATTAACATTTTCTTGGCTAATTGAAGCTTCCTTGTTATAGAATGTCCGACTTACTTCGGTAGAGTTTGAGAAAATGCAGCATAATTTCACTTTTCGCCTTAAGTGTATAAATGTTTGTTTATTGTACACACGGCAGCACATCAGGCTATACATGTTGACCTTGACGTCGCCTTTATCTCGCTCGTAATAGCACTGGCTTTTGTAATGTACATTACAACGTCACCCATGTACATGGGTAACCTGACGTTGCTGTCTGTACGAGTTGAATGAGGCGCAATTTCTCATTTAGACGTAGACTATTGACGATCTATATTGACGATCGAGCTGATTATACCTCATACTGGGCGACTATACCTTCAGTCCAAGGCTGCTCAACTTTTTTACCAGTCGGGCCAAACGGACAATGCGTACATTTCTGCGGGGCCACTCATGGTTAATACGAAACAAAGAAACAAAGTAACGAAACAAAGTATAGAGCAATTTTTGAATCTTGCTGCTCGATTATGAATAAATTTTGTTTTTGTTTCGTTTATTCTCGATCTAAGTTGCCCACTAAGAGAATACCTACAGAAATCGGACCACTCATGTAAGCGTAGATCAATCCAAAGTAAACACCATTCCACTTTTAAACGTATAATTCAACTTCATGGTAATGTATACAATTTAATTATACTTTAGATTTTACTATTTTAACGGACACTTCCGTAAACTACACTTTCTAAGGACACGACTACTCTCCTCAACTGCCAAGCAACGAATGTCCCCGTCAGCCAAACTCCCCTTCTCTCTTTGAATTTCACATGAAGTTAGCAACTAAACTTTGCTACTGTTTTATCTGTCAGTAGTTGTACCAAAAAGAGTCATTCATCGAACTATTTAATTTAAGTTAAACATATAAAAATAACTTTGGTTTTCTGACGGAAGTTATCCGTCAGAAAACCAAAGTTACCGACATAGCCCGGGGAATTAGCAAGCTTAAGTGGCAGTGGGCTGGTCATATCTGTCGTAGAACCGATGGCCGTTGGGGCAGAAAAGTTCTAGAATGGAGACCACGAATCGGCAAACGTAGCGTAGGGCGCCCTGTTACTAGGTGGGGTGACGATATTCGTAAAGTAGCGGGCAGTGGTTGGAGGAGGAGAGCTGAAGACTGAGCTCAGTGGCGTGCCATAAGAGAGGCCTATGTCCAGCAGTGGACTGACACAGGCTGATGATGATGATGATATAAAAATATTTAAGAAGTGCAAAAATTGCTAAAATATTAATTATTTTTTGATAAAATAAAGTACTAAGCTGTTAAGGAAGCGCTCGTAGCTCAGTGGCCCTCGTTGATCTGAACCGATGAGTGAGGTTGAGCAACGTGCACACAGGCAGGGAACCTGGTGGGTGACCAAAGTGTCAATTCATTATGAGCATTTCCGTGCTTGGGAGGGCATGTTAAATCGGCGGTCTTTTATTAAAGGAATAGCTGCCATAAAATAAAATAAAATTAATTAACAGGATAGCAACCTTAGTAATCTTTTAAATGGAGCTGAACCGGCCTCTACTTCATTATGGCACGTAAAGTAAGAATTGTGTTTATTATTTATTTATTTATCAACCACTGGTTCACCAACCTTATGCAAAATTGTTCTGATGGTTTGTCTTCTCGAAGCAATGGTGTCATATGTATGTCTAAAGCAAAGGTATCTGTCTCAGAATGATAAATGAAAGTGTTTCTCACAGAACACCTCGTACATGGTTAAATTAGTTTCAGAAGTTTATTTCTAGTGTAATTTAATAAGCAGTTTAACGCAACATTTACAATGAAGCTAAAGCTTTCGACAAATATCTAGCAGAATGCCAGACAAAGGGCTAAGTTTTTAAGCCAGTGTTTATAAGCCGCACTACTCCAGCTCGGCTTACAACTCAAACTGTGACAAAAAGGATTTGATGTTGCAACACGAGTTAATGAAGACTTTACACTGTCAGTTTGCTGCATTTTTCATAGAAACATTCAAACTTGTGATAATGTGTTGCGCAATAGACGTAAAGTTAAAAATGCTAATATTAATCCTGAATTTTGTATGAATAGCTGTTTTGGACTTTGACTTTGTAAATCAAATAAATAGTAACTTTAACACATCAGACAATGTTGAGCCTGATGTCGACTTTAAAGTCGTAACAGCGCCGGCTTTCTAAGTATAAATGTGTAACCTAATGTGTAAACTAAGTAACCACGTTGTTGAATCGACGTAACAAAGTAAAACTAATGAAAATGTGAATTTATATAGTTTATACAGTGTAGTGTCGTGATGGTGATTACTGAAATTGTGTTGTTGTTAATTATTATTACTATAACCTACTTATGTTGAGCGGCGAATGTAAAAAAAACACATTGTTCTCGCGTATATGACATTTCTTTTTTGAGAATAAATATAGAGGAAATACTAAGTCCATGGAATAAATATTCTCATAAAGTGTAATCTGACGTGCTGCTGTCTGTACCTTGCGTGTTGTCAATGTCAACAGCAGGAAACAAAACAAATTCGGGAGTGTAAAACTAGTAGATTATTAAAGGTCAACAAGTTCTTTTTATAAAGTCTAAGAAAAGAAAAGTTTATCGATAATAAAGAACAGGATCAGCAAATCCTGTTTCATGCGGCCTTACATAATATAAAACATTCACAAAAGCTTGATCAGAATCTCCCTTGGAGACATTATTTCTTCTTCGTGACGCCTTCTCTTCAAAATTAATTGCTACGGACAAGAAGGAATGAGCACTCTCTAGGCGAATTATCCAGCATTTTGTATGGGAAGTCGAATTATCCAGCCAATTTTAAAACAGCTAGGTATTTATTATTATTATTTTTTGTTTTGAATCCTAACTAACAATTATAAATGTGAAAATGTGTTTGTTTGTCTTTCCTTCACTTTTAACGGAGCGGTGTCAACAGGGATAGTTGAAGGGCTGTGGAGAGTGACATAGGCTATTGCGAAGAAAGTCGCGGACGTAAACCTAGTTTTTGGATAATTTCGTTCGCATATATTATTACCTGGTAGGGTAAATCGTACGTAGTTTGATAAATTCTATACGACTCGTGTTTGCCTTGTTTTTTATGCTTTTAAGAATTTCTCGTTTTAAACTAGAATACTTGGTAGGTAATAATAACGTAAAAACAACATGTTAGCCTTCAGAAATTCTGGAATTAATTGTCTGTTACGAACAAACATAATTATGTTCTAGGATAAGATATCTGCTTCATCGTAGGTATTAGGTAACCAGTAAAGATAGAAGCAAGAATTTTGTTCTAATATTTTTTTGTGTATTTTTATGTAACTTATACTACCATGTTGGCATGACTGTAAGCGTAGTAGACACTTGAATAAAATAAAGTAAAATTTATTTATTTATTTTATTTTATTTATTAGATCACCAACAGAGTAAACAACAACACTTAAAAACTACATATACAATCATGAAACTAGCTTAATTGCAACTCTAAATAGGCGATAACGACATGCGCTATTGATTTCATAACAGATCTGTTAAAGTTAAATGATTTAAAACAAAAAGGAAGTTAAAAATAAAGAAAAATTTGTAGAACACAAAAAAAAATAGTAGATGAAAATAATCTCTTTAACTTGTACAAAATTATTTCTAACTGAATATTTAACTGGAAAATAAAAATAAATAAATGTACCTGTGTATTATGTTTTAATATTGGCTATCAAACATTTTTTGTATTTAGCAAAATTATAAATAAATAATAATACCACACGTGCCTTCCAAAAGGACCGGTATTCGTGTCGTTATTTCTTGTAGGTGACTTACAAATAGTAGTAATTATAATTTATTGTTCTTCATAATACTCGCGTGTCGCTATCAAACATTTTATTACGCGGTTACTCAGCAGTGGGAAGCAATATAGGCAACAAAAGAAGTAGGGAAGGAAGGAAGCGGGGGCGGAGGGTTTCAATTCAATACGTTATAGTTATACTATTATTTTCAAAACTGGTAGCCATATAAATATTACAACTGAACAGAATCATCATATCAGCCCATTGCAGTCCACTGCTGAACATAGACCTCCCCCAAGGTGCGCCCTTTGCACGATCCTCCGCTTTTTGCATCCAGCCACTACCCGCTGTCTTCTTTAGGTCATCTGACCATCTGGCTGGGGGGCGTCCTACACTACATTTCCCAAGACGTGGTTTTCATTCGAGAACCTGTCTACTCCAACGCTCGTCGGTTCTGCGACAGACATGGCCAGCCCACTGCCACTTAAGCTTGCTACACTTTTGGATAATATCCATCACTTCGGTTTTCTGTCGGATGACCTCGTTTCGGATTCTATCCCTTAGCGGGATCTCGAGCATGGAGTGTTCCATAGCTCGCTGAGCAACGTGCAATCTGTAGGCCAACCTCACTGTCATGTTCCACGTTTCGGCTCCGCAGGTCATGACTGGTAGGACGCATTGATTAAAGGATACTGAACTGGATACGATACGATAAATAGTTACTAGTGCATCAAGGTTGGGAAAGAGGTTATTGCAAGCGAGTTCAGGTATGGCTTTCCATCGCGTCAGCACGAGTTTTTAATAACCTTACCACCCATGTGTAAAGTGAGACAAGCTAAATAATACCAAAAAGTCAATTTTTTTATTTTTTCATTTACTCAAAACAAACAACATTAGGTGCGATACATAAACTCATACAATATCTAATCACGTATACATATACAAGTAAGTAGACAGTGTAGGACGAAGTAAAATTATATAATTAAATAGGAGATAAAGGTAAATTTTAAAATATTCACCTAAAAAATTCTTACATAATAGAACTGTGTAGGAAACTTTTAAGAAAAAAAAAATCGTTAATTCAATTCAATATTTTATTTCCTTAAAGAATTACAAATTCTATGCATAACAATATAAAATATAATTACATAAATCAGTTCATATTTTTTGGAGTCAATTCATGTAAAAATAATAATAATAGTAATAATTTTAAATAAAAAAATATAAAAAGTCACATTATTAGGTACAAAACTCAAAATAGTTTACGAAAATACTCCGTAACATTGCAAAGTGGTCTAGTCAATAAGAAGTAATTAACTTTAACTTCACTTTAGAATATTTCGTAGGGATTAACATCACCGTCGGAGGACCCACTCTGAGCCCGTTCTTGGGCCGCCTTCAGTTCCTCTGGGTCCCACCTGACCTCGCCTCCTTCGAACATGAAGCCGTCTGCTCTCCGCACCAGCCGGTCTAGAGGTGCGTCAGGACTAAGCAGTACTAACCCAGCTGAACACATCGCCACGCACACTACAAGCACTATTACGATTGAAGCTCTCACCATTTTGCGCACGTTATTGATATCTTGTTATTCAAAAATTGTGATCAACGAATGCCGTTACCTATTTTTATACTAAGAATTTTAATGTTTTTTTGCCTGTTTTTAGCTATTCTTGTTGTGGAACATTTAATTTTTATTTATGGCCAAACTATTTAGTTATTATTTAATATCTTAAAACAACTTGATGACCTTCGTAAATTCTGGAATGAAATTCATATTTTATCAACGTTCAATAATAACATAGATAAACTTACGTAATTCTGTATTTATTTTTACAATAAAAACTGCATTATTCTTAATTAGATACAATAAATAAAACAAATACCTAGTCCTTATTACAAAAAATATTTTTGGTGTCTAAATGTTTTTTTTTTAATTTTATTATAAGATGGGTTAACCCTTGACCTCAATCTTGACCATAAAGGTCAAAGATGAGGTCGACGATGGAGCGAGTCAACCCAGAAAATGCCTATAAAGGCACTGATACTTCCACGCACCGACGGAACACAGCAAGCTGTTTGGCGTCGGATTTCGGTAGGAGGGTGGTCGCGAACCAGACAGCCCTTTACAGAGCCTACCACACCGTATGAGACCATAGGACGACACCTCAGATTCAAAAAAAAAATTAAGTGTCGTTGCGGGGGATGGAGGATTACTCAAGAGATTTTATTTTAATACCTACACGATTTTATTAGTAAAATTATCGATGGTATTAGGTAATTTTACTAATAAACGATTCGTGATTTAAAGCGTTGAAACAGTAACAAACACAACAAAAAAGAATCATCCAAATCGGTCTAGCCGTTCACGCGTGATGCCGTGACCAAGGGAAATAGGGATTCATTTTTATAAATAAGAGATTACCTGTTTAAGTAAATCTGGGTCATGCAAGATTCCTAAATAAAAACAAAAACAACTCATAAATTAACCGACACATCAGTTTACATATGTAGCCTTTCCATAGGCACCAGCAGGACGTCCCGACAAGGGACCATTGTCAATCTCGTGGTTTAGACCCCTTTAAATCCTCCGAGTTCCATGTCACCATGACGCTATCGAATGAGATAGCTGTCCTTTTTTTCTTCGGTCGGGACCATCAGGTGATTCCGGTAGAAATCCCGCAGAACACATCTCCACGACACAAACAACAAGCTCTACTATTATTCTTCAAACTTTCTCCGTAAGTCTTGCGTTACCTTTTTTTGTAAGTCTGTAATATTACCTTGCCCAGCGTTTACTTTTGGAACATAAAAATAACAATGTTAGGTAATCTACCTGCCTACTCCGCCGCCGAATTATTAAACCGAGTCTTGCTTCTCTTTTTCCCTGATTTTTGAGAATTATTGTTTTAATTTAGAATTCCTTGACGTAATGGTACCAGGCACCTACTAAACAATAACCAGATAACTTTTATAAATTCATGATTTAATTTGGCTTAAAAAAGCGTTTCGCTATTATCTCAATAACATCATTATCCATTTAAGAGCAAGTAAGTAAAGAATTTATTTTTCGATGACCGTTTAGTTTAAAAGTTAGGTAGTACAGCTGCATCTGAAACGATCGTTCCTGGATGCGATTCCAGCAGGCCAATTCCACTAAAAAAACTGCAGATGAACAGCTGCGCGACGTGTGTCAAATTGAGCAACGGTTGATATTTTTTTAGGTCGTTAAAATAGTGTTTACTTAAAAAATAAAATGGGTGCGTGTACTTATGTACGCGCGTGAGAAGTTATACTTCTTTGAGCGGTTAAGCAGACAGCTTCATACTGTTAATTTTTAAAATTTCACTCTCATCATTTTTTCATAACGCGCCTAAAGAAGTATAACTTCAATAAAAATAATAAAATCATTTATTATCAGGCAACTAGGCTAATCTATACCATAATAGACTAAATAATATTATTCAGAGCCTTTAAAAAAAAGCTGCAGTTTTTAAGTAGAACTGGCCATAAATATTTGTATCGCATTTGTGTTTGTTCCTGGGTCTGGTGTTTGTGTCTGCTTTTGTATGTGTTCTGCAAGGAACCTGCCGCTCTATGTCAACTTGTGGGCCTTGTGGCGTTTATTGTGGCCTATAAGACTAAACGAATGAGTCGCGCCGTATTTTCCTTCATCACGTGACTGGTAAAGTATTAAAAAAGCCCATTAAGATCAATACAGGTTTCTAATATCAACATGGTGAGAAGATTGATAATGTTATACACATAGATCACTTCATCAAAGAAAAACTAATGTGGGAAAGCCATGGTGGTATAACCCGACCCTGGCGGAGTAACACCACTATTAAACCACCTATTTACAGCCTTTATAACACCTCTAACTACCTGCGCGACGGCGCCGACCACGTGCCACGCGCCGGTACATGTGACTCCACATATAATGCACAATAATGCATATAATAAACATAATTAAATAAACTACACTTGAACATGAGTTACCGCCTAGGTCATCCGATGTTCCTTAGTAAATAAACGTAAGTACATAATTTAAAATAATTATTATGAACGAAAACAAAAATGTAAAATACTTAATCGTGATACGTGAGAAACTAATTTATATATGTCGCCGGAAATTAATAAGAATCGTAAGTTGATCAATTTTCGAGGTTGTTTATCAACTTTCGGCAAATCATACACGGCAGTTGAAATGTATTATTGAACGCAATAAATTTTAGCTAATTGATCAACTTACGCTGCCTGGCTGTAAGTTTATTAACTAACGATTTTGCCACACATCAAATCATACACGAATGGACCAATCGCTGCTCAGTGTACATTTTTACGTTAAACTGGCTCGCTACACTCGCTCGGCTCGTGCGTTAAGGGTCGCAGTTCTAACCTAACCTAACCCAACCAACCCTAAACGAGTTGGTTGGGTTCGGCTACTAACAAACCTACTTGTCGCAGTTCTAACTGAGTCATTCAACCAATCAGCGAATATCTCGAGTTTTCAACCAATCAGCATACACATCGCGTTCGTCGGATCATTTTACCGCGAGACGCCGTAAATTGATCAATTACCGGAAATGTATACGTTAAAAAATACATTTCAACTGCCGTGTATGATTTTCCGATAGTTGATAAACTACCTCGAAAGTTGATCAACTTACGATTCTTATTATTTTCCGGTGACATACACTATTAAGTCAAGTAGGTACCTCTTACACAAAGAACAAGCTAAAAATTATTTTAATTCATAGAAATAGTACCTATATGTACCTCGTAACATAGAAATGGTTTAATTGATTAGGTAACAAACTGTAAAAACAATCACAGAAATAACTACCTTGGGTAAATGTCGCAACGAATTGGTCAATAGAACGAAGAACTTACGCAAAACAGAGCTATGCAAAAATGCACGTAAGTGTACATATTAGTTTCAAGTAAGAAAGAGTCGTGTTTAGTGAACTCGAGTGCAAAATAACGGGTGCATGTGTAGAAACCGCCGCGGGGGGCGGGCTTCGAACGACGGCAAATGGAGCGAGGAGACAGGTGGACCGTGGCCGGTGATGGCAGCCTCAGTAATGACCACTGTGTGACACCATATCGGAGTGAATTCTTTTGTCAATAAACTTCAGCTTTGTTACTTATTAAGGCGACCGCAGCGCCCAAGAAGATAAACAACAGACTTCATCAACGAATGGATGAAAAACATAGCGTCTTATATTTTGGACATAAGCAAACATTTGTAAGAACACAATGTACACATGAAGGCAATAAAGAATTGAATTGAATTGAATTGAATTGAATTGGATTTTAAACTTTATAACTTGCTTATATGACAGCAAAAACCTTCGTTAATTTAACTCTAGCTCCTGCAAAAATGAAATGACAAAACATCGAATTTTCGAAACTCGTAGCACAATACTGTGACATGTAATAGGTACATATTAACCAATTATATCTTTGTATGAATTGCAAAAATTGCGTAGCGCCACTAGCGCCCCAGCGTACCAAATCATGCAAATAATCTAGACTATTAAAGGCTTTGTCCTAACTGACTGAACGATGGATCGACGCACAGCTTAACCCTTAGATACCAGTGTGACCACTGTTGGTTTGAAAAATCTGACACCAAGCTTAGTCAAGGTATCCACATACTTGAGTGCACCTACACGATACCTTATCGATTGGCATCGTTATCAGCCTCGTGTGAGTTCTGCAACTCATGAGAATCTTAAGTAAACTGTCGAAGGAATCGATGCCAACAACTGGGTCTCCATGTCACGGATGCTGCGTTTACTTAGGTATGTACCTACAATGGGCCAGTGCGATCTATTCTATTTTTTTTACACATCCTTATAATTCCAAATAGATACATATAAGAGAAAGTAGATGTAAAACGCTTAACTCAAGCAATGAGCTCTCTTCCAGCTAACCTATGTGAGAGGGAGATGCAGTTGAAGTGGGCAAAGTAAAAAAAATAGCCAGAGGGTGAGGGTGTGACGTCCATTCATTTTACTTTACCTTTTTTATATAGATTCCAGAAGACTAACTTAATTTAGTAGTGGTTACCCTATTAAGGGGTAATTTTTAATTAATTAACGACTCTCCCCATGAATCTGAACAAGATTTCCCAAGGAAACCCAAATGAAATTCACAATAAATTAATTAATTTAAAAAATTTAAAAACCCGACTGCGTAATAAGAACTGAAAAGAAAAAAACAAGTAAATCCAGTAGTCGAGACTTTTGTTATTGAATATTATTGAATAACATAACGATTTTAACAATCGGGACCCATTATTAGGAATCCGGATTTTTGATGGGTCCCGACTCCTAAAATTGTTAGGTTATTCAATAATATACAATAACAAAAGTCTCGACTTGGTTTTTTCGTCGGGTTTTTTTATTTTTTAAATTAATTTATTTTATTTTACACTTTTTAGTTAGGATCAGATATTTAGGTCACATAGTCTCGGAGTACCTCAAGGACGACGACGACCTTGAGCGACAAAGACGGTCGTTGGCCATGCGGGCAAACATGCTAGCAAGGCGCTTCGCCCGCTGCTCTAAACAAGTAAAAATAACCCTGTTCAAAGCGTACTGCCAGGCGTTCTATACCGGACACATCTGGTACAACTTCACTCACCGCTCTTACCATACGTTAAGAGTACAGTACAACAACGCCTTTAGGGGTATGCTGGGACTGCCGTGGCGGTGTAGCGCGTCAGGTATGTTCGCTGAGAACAGAGTTAATGATTTCTATGCGGTAATGAGAAGGATGAGAGCCTCGTTTGAAGAACGTGCGCGTGCGTCTCTGAACAAAATTATCAGGTCAGTTTATGACAATTTTTATATCTACGACGAGCATTTTAATGTGATAAAATATAATTTATTTTAAATATTGATTATTATTATTATTTTTTTATTGATTATTTAAAATAATTCTATATTTTGACATTCTTTCTCCTGACATGTAATATTTTGTAATTGTTATTATTCTATTTTTAATAACATTGTATTAAAATTTTTATTGTTTATTTTAAATTATTTTAATTATATATTAATTTGTATTTCAATATGATGCAATATGGGTTTATACCTGAAATAAAGAAATTTTATTTTATTTATTTTTATTTATATTTGTTTATTGATTTTCTCATTGGCTGTATATAGTATTATATGTAATTTGCATAAAAATTTAACAATTTCCGAATTAAAAGCCTACCTACATTTAAGTGAAAATCGTTACTAACCAACTTTAAATCGTTATAGATCCTAAACGGTAATTCTGATTGAAAAACGATATGAGAAACCTAAATATTATTTTTAGATACCTATTCAACGATACCCCATTTGATTATAGTTTATCAATTTTCATTTTTTCTTTTTCGCATTATGGCGTCCAAAATCGGCCATTTTGATTTTTTCAAATTTTAATACTTTCTATGACATTCGCGCCGTCATGACAAATCCAACGACTTATCATTTATCAAAATCAGCCCACGTGTTTGGTCTAAATAGTGCCGCAAAGGTACAAACATACATACATTCATACATACATAGGCTGATAAACACATTACCCTCCTTTGCGTCGCGCAGTCGGGTAAAAATGTCGTCTTCCCATAGCTGATTACACAAGTCGTACCTACAGAGCCGAAATTTTTGTAATATGTTTCTTGGGGAAAGTTAATTAATTACGTGGGTCAGATCCTTAATTTAGCAAACTTTGTTATTAAAAGTCAACCAGTTATGATATTAGACAAATAACGTGAATAACTAAACTGAACCTTTATGGCCACCACATGGCCACAGTAGGCGTTAAGTGTGTACCTCTGTACCATTAAAGTACCTACCTACTTAAGTATAGACACAATATTAATATTATACGATCGCCCACCCCGGCCCACGAGCCCCCCCTAGGGGTTCGTCCACCGGTTTCCCTTACAACCTCGCTCCGTCTCCTGTCAACATTGTCTCGCACACTACTTGACAGCACCATTGGATTCTCACCATTGTGTGCCGCTTGTCAGTAAACTATTGTTTAGCTTTGAAATGTTATACAAAACTTGTTTGATAAATATGTGTGATGTAATGTATTACTCTTTAATTAAAGTATTCGTAGGGAAACATACAGTACTAAAAGTTCGTCCTATTATTCTTCATAGACCCTTACCTAGGTAAAACTTGAGCGAGGTCAAAGTACTTACCTAGGATAAAAATGTAGAGTTCAAAAGACACTAGTGTAGCACAAGGACCTCTTTTGGGTGGATTTTTTTTCCAAAAGAACATAGGTCAAACATAACAGGAAAAAAATTCACTGAGTTCGTGCCTCACACACGACTATCGAGCACATTAGAAATGAATCTACGGAATTCGAAAAAATGTCGCTCTGACTTTTTAACTTTTTTCAAAAAGGTTAGGCTACAGGGCAAACCCTTAACCCGATTGTTTTTGTTTTAGGCTCAAATTGTAGCTGACTAAATTGTCCAAAGGAGTTTTTCACAAATGTTTGATATTTCCAAAATATCGAGCGCCAAAATAAAACTTTGGAAAAAATTGGTTCTTTTTGCAACTTACAGCTTTTTTTGAATATCATATCTTCACAACTCTCCGAGATATAAGGGGATCGCACTTTTTTGTGAAATCTGAGCCTATACTGGAGCGAACGAAAAGACATTTCCAATGTCAAAAAATGCTCTCTCCATACAACTTGTGCGATCAGCTGATTTGCCTTTGTGTGGGAAGTATAGACTGCTTGGAGAAAGTTGTGCAGTTTGAAGGGGAGAATCACCTCCTAGTTTTAAAGTCACCCTATAAAAGTAGTTACAGTCGGTCACCACCGGAACAAATGATCAAAGAAACATCTGCAATTTTAAGGATTTCTAAACAGCGGAGGCATCCATAAATAGATTATTTAGGAGACACAATAATTTGTTCCCGTTCTCAACCCGTGCTCTACACCTCATTAGTTCACCTGGGTGGACCACGGCAATCCGTATTCGTCTGTCCTGTGCAACATTGCACGAGCACCTCACACGTAACGCGACGCAATTGAGCAGTTTTACAGTAATTTTACAGCAATTTCATGGCCGTGAATGACCTCTCGACTTACCTACCTTATTATAGTCATGTAACAATAAATAGTAAATAACAGCGTTTATGGACAACATTGTGGTGCAACTTTCTGTACCCGACCGTATGGAAAATTCCGAGGCTATTGTTTACTTTCCAGTTTCAATAAAAAACTAGACATTATGAGAAAATCGTCGCTAAGTATTGTTTGTAGTAATTCGATAACGCATTCACTCAGTAGCGTGGAACGCGTGAGTGGCGTGTGTTAGTGTAAGCAGTCGGTGAACACCTGCCGATTTGTGGATCGATTAGATTCCCAGCCAAGTCGTAAAC
Organism: Aproaerema taeniolella; assembly: GCA_949987775.1. NCBI lineage: Eukaryota > Metazoa > Arthropoda > Insecta > Lepidoptera > Gelechiidae > Aproaerema > Aproaerema taeniolella. The sequence continues at coordinate 22,075,263 of OX465248.1, forward strand.
AAATCAGTCTCTCACCTGCGGAGATGCAGTCTGATCAATTAATCATATTCACATGGAAGCACGTACCTATACACGTAGACAGGCTACCAGTGCTGGTGGTACTGGGTCCGCTAAGATAGCCTCTATCATAGGAAATTTCGGTGACGACATTCGTCCCTTATCGGTGCTGACTTCGCACAAAGATAGAATATCTGCGCTGACAATAAGCGCCGATAGATTGGCGGTGGTAGCCTGCTCTCTACGTGTAGGTATCTATACCGCCTAAGTCAATAACTATACTTATATACCCAGAAGTAATAGATAAATCAAGGCCTCCATGAGATAAATCCCATAACAAGCTGGTAATAAAATCAAATGCCATTTACAGGCTTTTACTTTTCCCTACGGATTGGACTGAGACGACGACCGGCACGTGTAACGTAGAGTTATAGGGCTGAGGCGGGGCTTCTTCATAGAGAAACCACATTAGGCAATCTTTCGAGAGTTATTTAGCTTACCTACATAAATTGATGCCAGAAAATAGTCGTGTTGTGGTTCAGTAATAATTAATCACGAAAAGACATTTTCATTTATGTATGTTAAGGGTTATTGTGTAATAGGTAGTATATTATTATATCGTATGAAAATGGCTTGCTATTTATTTTCTTTTTTATCACTTTTCTTTTTTAGCACTACTCAAGTTTCCTTGTGTTTTCCTTTCGCCTTGGGTTGCCTGGAAGAGATCGCTGTTTAGCGATAAGGCCGCCCTTGCACACTTTAGGTTGTAAGTTTGTATTGTATTGTATGTTTTCTGTGTCCTTTTTAAGTATGCAATAAAGTATTTATCTATCTATGAAAATGCCAGTACGGTCACATGTCAAGCTTATCCCCATGGACGCTTGCTTGCCCTCACTGACCGGAGCAACAATCTACCTACTGAGAGTCAGAGTGCTAGTCACTTATGGCAATAAGTTATTTTAAAATGCGAGCAAATCAGTGTCTAACGCCGCTGGTTGCCGTATGGAATCCCGAGCGTAACGATATGTAAGGGTTTTAGAGCAGACTTTCGGTCCCTCGAGCTAGAACCAACAGTTTCGTAAACTTTATCATTAAAATCAATTTTGATACGTTTAATTTTCGGTAATGTAACAGACACCAACGCATCAAGTTACCACATCCGTACCACATGCACTCTATGTAGCTACTACTTATAAGAACGATTTTACAACGAAAACGTGTACAGATAGCGAGAATCATCTTGACCGGCAGATGGCCAAAACTACCACGCTAAATCTCTTCGATAATTGGTAATTTGGTGGCCAACTCCCCAGCGCCGTCACATCACTCACTACCGCCAAAACAATCATCAGTTAGTGCGTCCTGTCACGGGGCATAGTTTGTCAACTAATTTGATCAATCAAGATAGAATGGGGCCCGGCTGACTCACTACTGCGCAGATACGACTATAAGGTGACTAAAAGTTGGCGAAACTTTAGAGCGTTGTCCTCCTCATTAAATGTAAAGAGGGTCGTCAACTCATTAAAATGCAGCAACACGTCAGCTTACCCTTTTGCACTACGAAAGCCGGCACAGCGCTATTACGACCGACATAAGGACTTGCATAGCCTGACCTGATGTGCTGCCAATTGCCATGGCCTGGGTGCCTGACACACTTGGCGAGTTTAAAACGTCAAGTGCATTTTTGCTAATACACTATAACAGGCACTTTTAATAAAGTATTAGTCCCATACAAAATACCTAAATAGCGACAGAAGGGTACCATAACTAAGGTCATACAGCAAAGAGAATTGAAATCACTATGTTCATACACTAACTAGGTACCTCTAATATAATAACATATTCTGTGATGGACATATTTGTAAGAGTAACCATAAAGTTGATACAGCAAGAAGACTCATCAGTATAACTGCACCTTTGCGAATAGGCAGTAGTCAGTAGGGTCAATAGAACGAATGCGTAATTGCGTATGTATGTATTTAAATCCTTTAATGTTTGTTTGTATGTATTTCATGTAATCTTGACTTGTTTTAAGTGGCGTCCTGAATGTCCTATAAAATAAAGATTTTTTCTATTCTATTCTAACAAGACAGATTCACCCACCAATAGATGAAGTCTTGTTGCTCAATAGCAGTCGGCCTGATATTTTTATTTAATACTAGCTTTCCAGCCGGGACTTCGTTCCCGTGGGAATTCGGGAAAATCATGTAGCCTATGTTCATCAGGGTGTAGAATTCTAACGATGAAAGATTTTTTCAAATCAGTCCAGTAGTTTCGGAGCCTATTCAATACAAACATAAAACAATCAAATCTTTCCTCTTGATTGCCCAGCTGTGGGATAAAATGTAGCCTATACCCTTCGTCTAATCTATCTCTGTTACAAATTTCATCAAAATCCGTGCAGTAATTTAGGCGTGAAAACGTTAAGTACGAAATCAAAGCTATTCTACTGTCTAAATATTTAAACACGATTTTGGGCTTGTGATCTGGGAGGTGACACTAAAATGTTGTTTTGTTTTCCTTCCCTCTTGTTTTAATGGTGCAATAGACATGATTTTTTGCACAGGGATATTTGGAGGGATGCATGTCACATGGGCTCCTTTTTCACGTGAATGAAGTCATGGGCGAAAAGCTAGTTTAGTCTAAAACAATAACTAAAACTTAAAGCAAGGAGTTAAATAATAAACTTACATTAATTTTTTTGGGTTTTTATTTTTAAGCTTATAAATAACAGGAGGTTCTTAGATCCTGGAAGGATACAGCATCTGAAACAAGATAAACAATCTTTTATACCCATGCCTTTCAGTGGGGCTTATTATTTAGAGAGCAGAATGTATCAGTAATAGTTTGTCCACATTAATTTCAGGTTTCAAATGTCTTAGGCATCATTTAGAAATGAAGAGAAGGCTTTTTCCTAACAAATGGATTTGCAAATAAGAAGAGCTTAACTGAAACATAAAGTACTGTGATATGTAGTCTTCACCGAGATGGGGCTACATTTCACAGACGGTGCTGACTGGTCGGAGTGCTGTCATGTATTGATTTAAAAAGTTAAAATTGAATTACAAAATATTCGCAAATACAAAAAAAGAGATGACAGCAATCCGGAGCCAGGGGGCGATTCGCTTTAGTCATGGAAAGGTGTTGATGGTGTGTAAAAGCGCTACGTATGTGTGTTAATCTGTGTATTCGTTGAATTATGTCGCGTTAAAGTGATTATATTTTATGTATACCTGTTGTACGGACTTTGATTGTTGTACGCCCCCAAACATAGCGTCTACAGTACCATATCCATAAACCATATTGTACAGAAATAAATTTTATATTCACTACTGGTTTTTAAATTCAAAATCATTTTCAAAGAATTTGTCACCATTTTAATCAATTGTTTATTTATTTTTTACTTTGAATTTAATTAATACATTTTTTGGGTTTATCAGCCATTAATATAGAATAAACACTATTAATTAATTACTATTGTTTATTCTAAAAACGAATACAACGTTAAACATCAGAGACAGTAATAGTTAGGTACCTACTTTTATATTTTTGACATTAAAACTTTGCAAAATTAATTAAAATTAATAGATTTAAAAATTACATTTTCAAATCAATAAAAAAACAAATAAACTGAATCACAAAGCTATGTGCAGACATAGTTTTTCCTATTCTGACAAAAAACTATAAGCAGATGGTATGAGAACTAGAATATTTTAAGAGTGTTGCTCCACTTCACAATGTCTTTTGATGGGAGAGGGTATTCTGAGGTTTCTCTATGAGGTTATGAGTCTTTCTTTACAAACATTACCTATCTTAGAAATTTATGACGCATGACTTTCACACAAAATTTCAATTCAATGTTTGATAAATAATTTCTGTTTATGTCCCCTCCGAGGGGCAAGGGTACACGTAGCATTAACATACAAAAACATTATTATATTTTTAAAAATATAACTACTTGTTTTGGCCTGTTGTTTTCTCCTCATCCACAATTCTACAAAACAATAAAAACTCTAAATAAAGATATACTGACCACTCGTATCCTGTGTCCCATAGCTTGTGCAGGCAAGTTGGACTTGAAGCGCGCTCGCACGCTACCAGAGTTGCCGTGCGGACGGGTCACCTTGCCCCAGATGGCGCGGAGCTTGGTCTTCTTGCCCCGAGGACCACCGGCTATTGGTGTCCGCTTCTCAGCACGGTACACATACACACACCGCTTGCCCGCATAGAATAACGCATCATTCTTGCTCTTTGCACCCTCAACCTGAAACCGTTTTAGAATTCATAAGTAAGCTGATTTAATTAGGAGTTCCAGTAAAGAACTGCACTAACAATTTCAGTAAAAGTTTTTATTCACAGTAATTCGGATATTATAAATGTGTTTTAGGCATCATTTGGTACAAAACTATTTAATAGGTAATTCACACTTGTTAGACCTGGTAAGAACTAGAATGTACCGTTCCAGTAAAATCGAAAAGGAACCAAAATATAACCTCTCGACGTACCTTCAGGAGAGCTGTGTTCTCATGTTGATTGCGCAGACCACGCTTGTAGCCTGTGAACACGGCTTTGGCGTAGAGGCGGCCGTGGCGGGCCTTAGAGGACACCTTGCGGGGCACCTTAGCGGGCTCCGCTGGCGCTGCCGGGGCAACCTTTGGCGCCTTCTCTTTGGGCGCTTTTGTCTTAGGCGCCTTCGCCTTAGGAGCTGTCGACGGTGCGTCAGCCATTTCTAAAAACACCGTACACTATGTTAGAATACCAAAGCACGAGCACTAATTCTCAAAATCAAAAGAGGTTATGTTGACATCGAACTGGAAACGAATCCCACAACATCAGCACGAAAATCACCAATCTAAAGATATGAGACGCACTGAGTGATTATAACATCTTATCACTAAATAAATTTATACTTATTTTAAAATAAAACTTATGAAAAATGGAAAAATCATAAAATTTTAGCACACTAACCGGAAACTTAAAAATGAAAGAAAGGAACGGTGCGGTGTTGCTAGGTTAGCAACTGAAACTCCCTATGGTGGGGACCTACTATATCTAGTATATATATATTAATTATTTATTAACTGCAGGAATATTCTAACTATATGTGTCACCATGTCTTGTCTCTTTAAGTGTTTACATCGCTCTTAGGAACATATTTTTTTCAAGTTTAGTAATCCCTACTATACCTACTTAATATTATAAATGCGAAAGTAACTCTGTCTGTCTGTCTTTCACCCTTTCACGGCTAAACTGCTTAACCGATTTTGATGAAATTTGATACAGAGATAGATTAAATAAATAAATAAACGCTACACACTCAAAGGCCCACAGTAAGGTTTTCCCTTGTGTCGTGGGTCCCTTGGAAAACACATAAAGACAAACACCCATGACCCGAGAACAAACATCTGCTTTTTACACAAAGGTTTGCCCCGACTGGGGATCGAACCCAGGACCGCCGATCAAGAGGCAGCGTCACTACCACTCGACCAAACCGGCCGTCTAAGATTAGATCTTGGGAAAGGACATAGACTACATTTTATCACACAGCTGGGCACGATATAATCTGTAGTCCACGCAGGCGGAGCCGCGGGCGGAAAGCTATTAAAACAGTAAAATGATAATTTCAAACGTTATCCTAAAGAGATTCATGAAAAGGCAAAAAAATTAAACAAACTGAAGATATAGCATTGAATATTTTGGTGTTTGAAACTAGAAAGAATATGATCGAGCTCGAGCGACATAAGCTCGAGCTCGTTAAGTAGGGTGCAAGCTGTTATTTAATTGAATGTTATGACTTCTTAATTTAATTTAATACTAGCTTTCCGCCCACGGCTTACCCGTGTGGACTACAGGTCATATCGTTCCCAGCTGTGAGATAAAAATATAGCCCTTGTCCTTTCCCAAGGTTTAATCTGTCTCTGTACCAAATTCCATCAAAATCGGTTTAGTAGTTTAGTCCTGAAAGCGTAATAGACAAACAGAGTTACTATAAAGGAGAGAAGCAGGGTTTTCTGACTTGCTTATTTATTTCGATCATAAAATAATCACACTTGTGCATTTAATCGTCATTTTCACTACTTAATGGGAATTGTCATCTAAAGGTACCTGTTTCCAGGGTAAGATGAACTTACCTAACTGGCAATACCAAATCCAACTTTTTCGTTCGAAAACCTAGCTTTCGTTCAAAAATGTGTAATAAAAACGTTTAATAACGTTATTTATGATTTTGTATTTTTAATCTGGCAACTTCAAAGCTGTCTGTTTATCAGTGATTTGGACCAATCAGAGAAAACCACGAAAAGAGACGAAGGAAAAATGGATTGTGGCTCTGTCAAATAAATTAGTTTGTATCGAAGAAACTGATAAATATTATACGATAAAGACTGCAGTAATTTAATTAAAATAATTATAATGGACTACGTAGTGAATATCAACTGGAACAAAGTCACGCCATGCCTTGTTATTTTAGTACTAGAAATAGTGTTAGATTGTAAGTGGAGCCGCTAGTTGTTCTTGTATTTTTGGTGTATTTGTGGTGCTGATTGTGATGTGTAGTTTCAGATTGCGCGTCGCCCAGTGAGGTGAACCGGCACTTGGACCTCGGGCGGGATTTCCTAGCGCGGGGGCAGCTGTCGGACGCTCTGACGCACTACCACGCAGCTGTGGGTGAGTAGTGTCACCTCCTGCTGGATGTAGGGCAGACGAGGGCGGCCGGTGCCAAGGTCCCGTCAGCTGTTCTACATCATTATCCAACCGTACAGACCCTGAAAACAGTGAAGGTCATTCAGAAATTCGTCCCAAATGGACTGTTAGTAATGTCATTACATTATCTTTTATCATACGACTTAATACTACGATTTTCTTGCAGAGGGTGACCCAAATAACTACCTCACATATTTTAAGCGTGGAACCGTCTACTATGCCTTAGGCAAAGCAAAGTTTGCTCTTCAGGATTTTAGTAAGGTCAGTACAAAAAACTCTTCTGTATTTCATGTTAGTTAGATAAGCTTGAAACAGTACATACTATGCTTTTATTGCAATAGTTTGCTTATAATTACAACAAAATAATAGGATTGCAGTTTTTATTTATATTTAAAATTATATAACTATATTTAAGAATTGAACAATTCACTTATGGTTTTTATTTGCCTTTACGCACAAATGAGACTCTTATCTATCCTGATTGGTTGTTGTAGGTATTGGAGCTGAAATCTGACTTCACAGCAGCGAGGCAGCACCGAGCTAATGTTTACCTCAAGTTGGCTCAGTACAGTGAGGCTAAGGAAGACTTCCGACATGTTGTGAGTTGTACTTCATAATTACTATTCTGTTACAATACTGCAGCTCTACACTTGCAGCTTGAATTTTTTATGTGACATTTATTTTTTGGAGTAATGTTGGTTCCAAATAATATTATTTTATTCCGAGCCATAAAAAAACACATTGCACCGCAGTCACAGAATAAATAATAGTACTAACGTACAGAAGTCTCACTCCCTAACAAAAGTCAACTTTAGGCATAAAAATTTGCCTACTATTGCAAGCGGCACAGGCTTGCAAGAGAAATTGAAACTTATAGTCAGCCGCTAGCGTTCATATTCTATTGCGCACCGCCAACTCGATGCCGCGTTTGCGACGAGAGCTCAGGGTTTACACTCACCACCGATTTAGAGGTAAATTATTATTGAAATTAATGAAGTTAGATAACAATGCTTATAAAATCAAGAGTAACTTTAGTTAGGAAGTGTAGTAAGTAAAAACACAAGATAACATAATCAGACATGTTATTTGATACCTAGCCTAAATACCTACTAGCTACAGACACCTACAGACTATTGTGATGGAAAAACGTGTTTCTGTCTGGTTATTAAGTAGATACACTTATTATTTTGTTCAACACGCGACCAACGCGGTGAGCGCGCGCGCGGCGAGTAGCAGCCCGCGCTCGCTGGCATACTCGGTATGCCCGGCGCGTGAACATGCCTAAACTGCAGAGTGACACCCCCCTGCCGCAGTACAGGGGCACTTTTTTTGTGAAATTGTCCGGTATGTTTTTATATTCTAATTGTAGGGAAAATGGATGATTAGTATTCAAAGTATTTTAAAAATCTAGATTTGAAAAAGCTTCCTTAAATTATAAAATAAATTATGTGATATGTTATCTGTAAAATGAGGATTGAATAATGGTTGTTGATAACTATTACTACTACAGTTTAGATTGCAAAAACAATATTACATCAATAATTTTTGATAGCAGTACATTTAACCTTCTCACTGCCAAAGTCTGATAGGTATTTCAGATGTTTAAGTTTCGTGCTCTCGCCGCCAAAGTAATATATCACACAAAATATTTTTATTTTTTTAACTTTAATATCGTTCATCAAGCGTTCGCCACACGACACGACATTAAAAAAAAATTTTTTGATGTTTTGGCGTGTGGTGGGCGTTTTTGACGAAAACTCTTGGCGCTAAAAGGGTTAAGGCATATTAATCTTTTGCTATAGGTACCTTTACAAAATCATTTTAGATCTTATTCATGGCATGACCTAAAGAAAACCTTGTTATAAAATTTACAAGATGAATAAATTTTATTGTACTATGCTTTAACATTATATTTTTTCATGTGAAATTATTGGTATATTGTAATAATAAATTTATAATTTTTTTAAAGTTTCCTCTTTTGTTAGGTTGAAAAAGGGAACAAATGTAAGTGTTTTACTACTTTGTATTTGGGGAAGAATTTCCACAGTGGCACACTTAAAAAAATTAATTTATACAATGTGGAAGAAAGTTCACAGTATTTAATAAAATTTCTCCTTAACAACAATTCCTGACTGACACATTCAACTGTGCATACTAATATATGGCAAGTGTGGTGTTATGTGAACCACGAGATTCTCTGTCTACCCTGTTGGGGATTACAGGCGTGACATTTATGACTGGATGGATACTTAAGCAACTCTTTTCTGAATATTGTATTTCACAATAAACAAGGTTGATTTCAATCAGGTAGGTATTGAAAAAAAACGAGATAAGTCTACATATTAATGTGTTGCATCACGTTATCATAGTTGCGAGAGCCGCGAGCGCGGGCGTCGCTTGCGTGTCTTTTAGAAACATGACGTGTCCTTACGACCACATACAATTATTACCATTTTATTAAACTAAACATGCGTTACATCTACTACACTGATTTGATTACATTTCATATTGATAAGCATTCTGTAATGTGCGTTTATTTTCTCCGCCACGGACTTTTATTATTTCCATTGCTCGATTTTGTAATTACACAACTTGGTGTTTCTTAATTAAATTCCTGTTTTATCATTTAAAATTTCTTCATTATGTCAAGGTTATTGAAATCAGTAAAATACCTAATTCGAAAACATACAGAAAAGCTATCTTTTCAAAGCACTTTTTTGATTTTTGTAATATTTTATTACTTTCTGGGCATTTTTATTTATTTAGCTTTTAAATGTACATACAAGGGCAAACTTAATGCCGAATGGCACTATTAACCAGTCTATGTTAGGGTAAATGGCGAGAAGTGAGTGTATATACCACTGCTACACATTTAATTATCTGCCTAAACTGAATATGCTTCTTTTGGGTGGGATCGCTACATCCTCGACCATATCTTAACCCTAGAACTATTTAGTGATGGAACGTTGCTAGAGGAAGCAAATGCTTCCTTTTTGACACGCTAAATACTTATAAGTATTTGCGTCGTCTAGTCGTGTATATGTCTGTGACAATAAGATGTGTTTATCGTCGTACAGGCGCAAATCGACCCGTACAACGAGGAGGCGATAGCGCAGTACCACCGCATCGACGAGTACATCGAAGACCTGCGGCTGGCGGAGGCCTACTACCGCGGCGGGGACTACCGCGCCGCCGCTGACCTGTGCTCGCGGCTGCTGGACGTGTCCCCCTGGAGCGCGCACATCAGACAGCTCCGGGCGGAGGCCTACACTGCACTGGTATGCACATTTTGTATTCTGACATATAATTCACTCATTGTATAGGTCTTTTTTTTCTTATCGTGTAGGTGTATTCAAGTGTGTGGCGAACTCGGCTAACCCTAGCGTCAGAGTTTTCAAACTACACAATGGCTTCTGACTTGGTTTTAACGACTAGTCAGTCGACAACGGCCGGGACCTTAACGTGCCCTCCGAAGCGCGGAAACACTCGTGATAAATTACCACTTTGGTCACCCATCAGGTTCCTTGCCTCTGCGTTGCTTAACCTCACTGATTGGCTGAGATCAGCGAGCACCACTGAGATACGATTAGGTAAAATATTTACTTCTACTATCATGATACAGGATGACATGACTTATTGTTGTAATTTGACATGTAGTCGCATTTTGTGATAAAAAAAACTAAACTATGAACAAAAATCACACACTAAAAACTCAAAACGGAAGAGATCGAAAAGAAATCTGCACATTCAGGAACTGAATGTGTAACCATTACGCAATCCAGTTGATTTATAAAATGTGGAATGAAATCAAGTGGTCTTATACAAAATAGGACTTTGCTTAAAGGACTCGTATCCGGGCCAAAATGTAAAAAAAAAACAGATGACAGTTGATCTACTTGATCTGCCAAAACCTGGATTATAGCATATCATACCCTGAATGGAAACGAGAAGTGCTAGGAAGAAAATTTTAATTTAAAAATATATCTAGTAAATGTATTTTCTTAATATTTTTTTTAATTTATTTCCCTTTCCCCTTTCATATCTAGACCAGTAAAACTACGGTTTGGCAAAACATTAATTCGCAATAGGCTGTATTTTTGTAAATCAGCCTTTCATCCTATTTAAAATGACTATATTTTCGAATCCAACTAAAAAATTATATAGAAATACCTCAAAAAAGAAAAATGCGAATAAGGGCCTAGAATTTTCAGCAAAAATAGTAATAACTAAGTGAACAGTTTTCATGATAGAGGTACCTGTAACAAATATAAAAGTAACAGAATCCAACCAAAAAACATCACCTTATTTTTGTTTTTCAAAAAATTTAAATTTAATTGATTAGGATTTATGGTTTCATGCGAAAAAAATAATAGTTAGCTGAACTGGTTTATAATCGATTTGGATATAGTTTATGATTGCATACTTATGAAAATCCAATTATATTTATTTAACTTTTGTACATTTTTATAAAATATAGCTATAAACGCATGGCAAAAAAGTAATAGGTATAAAAAATGGTAGACTTCTCTGACAATACTGAAAAAAAGACAATAATACCAAAATCCAACATTTTTCGTGAAAAATTCAAGAAAAAAAAATAACAAAATCGCCCATTCCAAACTGAGCGTAGTGTAGCGGTGCTACGGTCTAAAATAGTTTGATGGCGCGTGGCGTGGTCCAGCCTGGCAGCTGCGATGACTTGAAATTTTGCAGATGTATGTAATACCGATGACAATACAATTATACAATAATTTGGTTCCATCGAGCTGATCTGATGATGACACGAGAAGATAGATGGTGGAACTCTTCAACGGTAACTATTAAACCCTTTGAATTTGGGCTCGTTTGATTTGATTTTTGTATATTAATATAAGGGTTAGGCCGCCAAAATTGTCAAATGTAACACAACAGATTTTGTGTTATCGTTACACAAATGTAACCCAAAAGTAACACATTTTTTGGGTAAAGCGTGTTTCATATTTATAATCATTATGAAATTTTACCGACTGCAGTGATTGTTAAGGGGAAAATAAGTAATAATGAAACAGCATTTTTTTTAGGGTTAACGGTGAGTAGAAGTTGCTTAGAATGTTTTTGGGCGTGCTACTGAGATGTTGACAGCACATTTTCTTTTTTTTTTGCGATCCCTTTCCATTTTCTACTTAGTTATTCTGTTTAGGGTTCCGTACCCAAAGGATAAAAATGGGACCCTATTACTAAGGCTCTGCTGTCCGTCCGTCCGTCACCAGGCTGTATCTCATGAACCGTGGTAGTTAGACAGTTCAAATTTTCGCAGATGATGTATTTCTATGTGCCCTATAACAAGAATACTAAAAACCACAATATTTTTTTTTTAAATGGGCTCCCATACAAAAAACGTGATTTTTTTGCTCGTTTGTATAGATAAGTCTGTCCGAGGCTGTATCTCATGAACCGTGATAGTTAGACTGTTGAAATTTTCACAGATGATGTATTTCGGTTGCTGCTATAATAACAAATACTAAAAAGTAGAATAAATTAATTATTTAAGTTAAATATACAACAAACGTGATTTTTTTGCCATTTTCATAGTGATAATGGTTTTTATAGAGTCCGACTCGCACTTGGCCGGTTTTATAGGTAAAGATACGGAACCCTTCGTGCACGAGTCCAACTTGGACTTGCCCGTTTTATTTTTCTTCGTTATAATTTTCTACTTTACGTCTATACTGTAGTAGTGTTATTTCATTATTATTTTTCTTCCACTCTCTAAACTTTTCAGGATTCATAGTTTTAAATTTTTCCTCGATATTTTCTTTGTCGTTATGCGACAGTTAACGGCATTTTAGTTTTAATAAAATAAAAAAGTGTAGCTTATTTCTTATGGTTTTAATTTTAATGTATTCGACATAAATCACACTTGGTGTTTGTTCAGGTTCTGTTTATAAAGTTATCTAGACTAAAAAGTAAAACATAAATAATTATAGTTTAAATAATTAATTTTTCACAAAAAAAGAAAACCGACTTCAAAAAGCGAAAAATAAAAACGTTGCATTTAGTGTGCTACGTACCTACTGATCTACTGAATCTGTGTTAATGTAGTGAGTGAATGTGTGTCACAGGACCAACTAAAATCTTATTTCGAATATGAATTGGCACCATTCCCTGTTTCGTTGTTTGATGAAGCTGGGATGCAAAAAACGAAAAAATCGGTGCTTTAAGAACTATTTGACAATATTGATTTAGAACTAAATGCAGCAAGTGACAAAATTGTCATTGTTGATGGTGGTCATTTGATTCACAAAGTTACGTGGGCGAAGGGAACTCTTTTTGGTACCAAATGTGACACTTATGTGGATTATTTAATTAAAGTGTACGGGAAATCAAGCGTAATAGTATTTGACGGATATCAAAGTGAAGAACAAAACACAAAGAGCGCAGAACGTAATCGAAGAGTTACCAAGCCAAATAAGTTTGATAGGCTATACATGCATCCACCTTTGCAGCGACTTCAAACAGATCGGTAGATACGTAGCACACCTAAATGCTACGTTTTTATTTTTCGTTTTTTGCAGTCGGTTTTTTTTGTAAAAAGTTAATTATTTTTCTATTTTTAGTGTCAATAATTGGAAGTAGGTGAGAAACAATGTAAGTGCCTATTTAATTTGAGGGCGTCCCTCGATTTCCCTAAAATTCTATCATCAGATCCTGACCTGGTTACAACGGGACCATCTCTGGAGTATACTTTTTCGAACAAAAAATAATTTTTAAAATCGGTTTATAAATGGTGGAGAAATCGGTGAACATCCATAAAAAATAAAATACGTACAGTCGAACATAAAACCTCCTTCCTCCTTTTTGAAAGTCGGTTAAAAAAACTTAAAAAACACGCTTCTGTCACATACTAAAAAATATAAAATAATAAGTAAACTTGTCGCTTCCACGAGTTATTGAAAAGACGTGGAGCGCTTTAGTGTACGAGTATATTGTCAATACAGTAAGTAATTATTGTTCCTCTTCGTATTCACATAAGTTGATTATATCATCCGCGATCTCATCTTCGCTATCTTCTCCATTGCACGTATTTCTAAATGAACCATAGCATTCTTTTCCTAAACAATTATAACATAAATCAGTGCAATCCATTCCACTCTTACGGCAAGTGCAGTTGCGAATGCAAACTGACCTGCACTTGCAGGATATGGTTTGTAAAATATGGAGGGGAGCAGCTTCATTATTTTTTCGAATAGGTACAAGACTGCAATCAGTAATTTTCCAACCCCATTTGGTCGGATCTTTACGACTGTTTAACCACTGCTGTACTTGATGATAAACTTAGAGAGCAGAAGAAAAAGAATAATGAAACAACACTACTCATAGACATAGAAAAAATAACTACTACAGTATAGACACAAAGTAGAAAACTATAACGAAGAAAAAAAAAGAATAAGTAAAGAGAAAATTGAAAAAGGATCGCAAATTAAAAGAAAATGCGCCGTCAACATCTTAGCAGCACGCCCAAAAACATTCTAAGCAACTTCTACTCACCGTTGTTAACCCTGAAAAAATGCTGTTTATTAATTTCTAACTTCCCCCTTAACAATCACTGCAGTCGGTACAATTTTATAATGCTTATATTTATGTAATTATTTTAACTATCGATATGAAACTTACCAAAAAATGTGTTACTTTTGGATTACATTTGTGTAACGATAACACAAAATCTGTTGTGTTATATTTGACAGTTTTGGCGGCCTTACCCTTATATTAATAAACAACTTTCACTTTATATTAAACTAGCTTTCCACCCGCGGCTCCGCCCGCGTGGACTACATGTTATATCGTACCCAACTGTGGGGTAAAATGTAGCCTATGTCCTTTCCCAGGTTCTAATCTATCTCTGTACCAAATTTCATCAAAATCGGTTTAGTAGTTAAGGCGTGAAAGACGGACAGACAGACAGAAAGAGTTACTTTCGCATTTATGATATTAGTAAGGAAGTAAGGATCTAACACACGAAAAACCGACATTTAATTACGTAACGACATTACGTAAACAATACGTGGCGAATAAATCATTACGTTCTAAATTATGGAAGCATCCATAAGATTGACAGGATGGCGCGCCCGCTGCCCGCGCACCCTTCCGCCACCCGCGCAACTCTTACAATTTATATTTTTGGAAATAAAATGGTAAATGTAAAATTTTTTGTTGGATTTCGAAAATATTGTATTATTTAAAACATAAATTACAAAGTCTACCCAAAATTATCGCTATTTCTATTTTGTCCGCAAAATGACTACAGAAATAGCAAAAGTCATTTTTTTTTTTACGTTTCTAGTTGGATTTTCAAAATAATTGAGTTATCAACATCGTTCAAGCTATACTATAAAAAAATTAGCCTATTATATTTTTTATTGCAACAGTTACTTATTATTTTAATATCACAACATTGAAGTTAATAAAAATAGCATAATCAATCATAAATATTGTTGGATTTCGATTTACTTTCAAACAACTGGATGATATCAGATTAATAGTGCAGAAAGTTATTTATTAACATTTTTGTACAAATTTACAAAAAATATCAAAACTTAACTCATAAAAATAAATGTATGTTGTATCTTTTTCAGTTGGATTCTTACGTTAAATGATAGCCGGGAATTTAATCTATCAATAAAAAAAAGAATTGCTGCTATTGCAATTTATTTCACTTTCGCCATACTAGCCGACTGTAGTTTTACTGGCGTAATCATAATAAAATTTATTTCAGTGTAAAAACTTAGCTTTATTAGATTACAGTAAAAACTATAATGTAAGAATTTATCTAAATACTTATATAAAAATAACAGTAAAGTCCATCCATAATTAAAAGTCTTAAGTTGTAAACAAACCTGTTACCGGAAGAAAAATACACATTCCTGGTGTAATCACACGCAATAACAAGTAAGTAATTGTTGTAACATCTAGGTAATCACGTGCAACACCATTATTTCTATAATAATATGTCCATTTTATCGTAAAATACTTATTTTTTTGCAGAAAACCGAGATCGCTGTAATTTCAAACCTACAACTGACATTTTAAATACTCTGTATTGTCTTTGGTGGATAGGGATGGGATGTTCTTTCATATCGATAAAAACTTGAGGCTATTCCGGTGCGCCAAATTTAAAAAAAAAACATTGTTTGCCGAAACATATTGTTGCATACATGTCAGAGGCAAATAAAGAACTTGTCATTAAATGGTAAAAATTATATTGTAAATGGTCTTGTTTTCAATTCTGTCCGGTTATCTAGCAAAAAAGCATTTTCAATGAGATTACTAGAACACCGCACACAGAAAAAAACAACTACTCAACAGCTTTCAAATACTCCACAACTTGGCTTTCAACTCTAACGACACCTCGCACAAATGCTATTTGTAATAATAGTAGATTAGCCAACAAGTGAAAAAAAGGTGAATTCTTTTCGAGGCATTGAGTTGTATCCCGAGAGGAGCGAAGGATTCTAAATTAGAATCATGAGCGGGTCGAGGGATACAAGAGCCGAGATGAATTTTTTTTTCACGTGTTAGGTACTCTACTTTTTACCATTGACTACGAGAAAAAGAAAATAATAACTCTGTGACAGTAAATTATCAACAATAGCTGCTGCTTTAACGCGAAATGACTCTGGAACGAGAGGTTCACTTTCATCGCTGGACGTCGAACTCATTTTATGATTTTGAGACAAAAACTTTTATCAGAAACTTTTAATTGCATGAAAATTGCACAGAAAATTGGCTGAATTCCTTATTCTAAATTTAAAATTTTTAACCGAGCCATATTCCATACAGCCATTTATTACATACAGCCAAGTTTTAGTACGTTTTTATAGCGAGAGTATGCAACCTCCTTGCACATTTTCTTTTGTTTTCTTACTAAAATCAGTATATTCGCGCATGTTCCAAATTCAAAATGTTTTATTCACTCAGTGAAATAAACAGCGTTTTATTCACTATTTTTGAAGGATAACGGACCCTTTTTCGAGGGGCAATGGTAAAAATGTATTTTACTTCATCTGTGTTCTTCTTTACTTCTTCACCTATTCTATTGCCTTAAATAGCAATAGCAGAAATGCACTTAGTAATTTTGCCGACATCGACATTATTCGACATACACCACATCACTATAGTAGTCTATGGTTACACATTCCGCCATATTTGTTTACCTTTTAAGACTTTTATTTATGGATGGACTTTAATCAATTAATGCTAATATAAAATAAAACAGTTTATAAAATCTGTGTTAGTAGGGCAAATTAATTCATTAATATAATACCTAAATTAAGTATATTACAATACTTGTCTTAGGTTATATGAAACAAATAAATCCGGGTCAAATTTTTTTATAAAAACGTCCAATAAAAAATGATGTTGTATATGTTGTAGAACGACCTGTTCTCTGCGGTGTCAGACCTGCGCTCCGTGAACAGACTGCAGCAGGACTCCACGGCCGGCTACTACCGGCTGGCCGCGCTGCTCTACCAGCTGGGGCACGTCAACGACGCGCTCAAGGTAACGCACTAACTCATATTTATGGGACGAATGAGTTCTCCGTACGAGGCACAGATGGCGCTGACCTACACGCACGACGTAATGTGCTTAGTAATGGAGTGAGAAATTTTACCGCTTGACTTTAAGGTACGATAGCTCAGTTGCTTAGAGCACCGGGAGATCGAATTCTGAAATCGTAGGTTTCTAAAACTTATTTGTGAATATTCCTCAAAAAAGCGTTTTAAAAATACTAAATTGATAACCGACCATACTTGACTTTTCTTTTCAGTTTTTTGTTACATAATGTATATATGCGAAAGGCTGACCACCTCTCACCATTATACAACTTGTTCCATCTGATAACCCTCACAATTTGTGTCAAACGTGGCACCGAGTAGTCCGCTAGAACCACTAATGCTCTGCCTACCCTTTTAGGGATTATAAGCGTGAGCAATGAGCATGTGTGTTTTTTTTTTAAATACGTCATTTTTGCTTGTATTATCAGACGCACTTCAGAAAACTGATAATAACAAAGTCAGGGATACAATTTCGTACTGCAGCTACATATCTATCATCTGTATGCAAAATTTAATTACGTCACTCGATAGCCGAACAATCGGAGAATCCATTACGTCGTTGAGGACTGTGACGCGTCGCTCCTATTCACGTATAATACACTGCTGTATTTAAGTGTTTGCATGTTAAACTTAGTGTTTAGTGTATGTATTATTAGTAAGACCGTTAGTGATTAGCATAGGATAGGCTGTACATAGACTAGTAACATAACGTGTTGCGAACTTTCGTTTTTGTTCTTTAAATAAACCGATTGAGACTTATTCTTCCAAATAATTCGACAAAAGAAGAGTCACACTTTTATATGTCTAGAAGGCGTTATTTGTACACAGGCGATGTGGCGCGGCGCGGCGGTCAAAGCAACGTAAAATGAATTCTAAAAGCTACGGAGTAAAGGTTTTTTTCATTTGTTGCCAGGGGGTGTCACTCCTTTGTTTAGGCATGTTCTTGCGGCGGGCACACTGAGTATGCCGCAAGCGCGGGCTGACACTCAGCGCGTGAGCCGCAACGCGAGCGAGTGGAACTAAATAATAAGCGTACCTACTTACTTACGCAATTGAAATGACTCATAACGAAACTAACAGATACAATCGCCTGTAGGTGTCTGTATTTAGTAGGTATGTAGGCTAGGTATCAAATAACATGATTGGTTATGTTAACTTGTGTTTTTACTTACTACACATCCTAACTAAAGTTACTCTTGATTTTATAAGGATTGATATCTTACTTGATTAATTTCAATAATAACTTTACCTCTAAATCGGCGGCGAGTGTTAACCCTGAGCTCTCATCGCGAACGCGGCATTGAGTCAGCAGCGGCGCGCAATAGAATATGAACGCTAGCGGCCGACTTTAAGTTTCAATTTCTCTTGCAAGCCTGTGCCGCTCGCAATAGTAGGCAAATTTTTATGCCTAAAGTTGACTTTTGTTAGGGAGTGAGACTTCTGTACGTTAGTATTATTATTTATTCTGTGTTGTTGCTTCGTCTTCAGATGGCGGATGTCTCTTCGTGCTTCTATTTTCGGCAAAAAAAACCTTTGTTCCGTAGCAATTAAGATTCATTTTATGTTGCTTTGATCGCCGCGCCACGTCGTAAGAAAGAAAGAAAGAAAAGAAACTTCTTCATTACATTCTTTACACGTAGATTCAAGAAGTACTTGGCATTTTCTGGGTTAACTCGCTCCATGATCGACCTCATCTATGACCTTGTTCAAGATTGGGGTCAAGAGTTAACCCATCTTATAATAAAAAAAGATATTTACTTATTGTAATTTCTTTGTCAGGAAATCCGCGAGTGCCTAAAGCTAGACCCGGAGCACAAGGAGTGCTTCCCGTTCTACAAGAAGGTGAAGAAAGTGGACAAGAGTCTGCTGGAGTGCGAGCGACGCAGCGAGGACAAGGACTACAGCGGCTGCATGCACAGCGCCAGCCAGCTGCTCAAGCAGGAGACGGACGTGCAGCTGGTGGTGCTGGAGGGGAGGAAGTGGCTCTGCAGCTGTGCTACTAAGGTATGTGCACAGAAATTATGGGGTAATAGCTTTCTGCCCGGGACTTCGTTCTCATGGGAATTTAGTAAAATTATGTAGCCTATGTGTCAAACCAGGTTGTCAGCTACCTCCAAACAAAATTTTATCAAAATTGGTCCCGCCGTTTGAGCGTGAAATACATCTATACTTACAAACTTTCGTGTTTATAATATTGAGATTATTCACATTATTCCAAACAAACTTAAAATATTTTTTGGTGGATAAAAATTGTTTAATGCACCTACTTTCAAAATTACACTTTGTTTTAGTCTAGCTGTCCTGATATTAAAAACTAGCTTTCCGCCCGCGGCTCCGCCCGCGTGGACTTCAGGTTATATCGTGCCCAACTGTGGGATAAAATGTAGCCTATGTCCTTTCCCAGGCTCTAATCTATCTCTGTACCAAAATTCATCAAAATCGGTTCAGCGGTTTAGGCGTGAAAAGGTAACAGACAGACAGACAGACAGACAGAGTTACTTTCGCATTTATAATATTAGTAGGGATGTAATTGAACCAATGTCAAATTGACGTTACACTTGGGCTGTAGTCTGAAAGTAATGAAATAATAGACTTTCTTTGCTACACGTATATTAATATTGAATTTGATTACTTCGAAGTTTTCATCGCTTCACATACAGAAAACTTTTCGTTAATTCTAAGGAAAAACTTCAAGTGAGTGTGAAGTGAATTTGACTAACTCAGGTTTTCGAACCGTCAAATGATCTCTGATTTGGTTTAACTACTGTAGTCAATCGACAACAGCTGGAACAGGAGGCATTTGGCCAAACACTATCCAACATTGTGGATAATGTTTGTTCTAATGCCTCCTGATTTCCTTTAAAATGGAACCGTATTTAATTTATTAGATACACAAACTAATGACATCACATAAAAAACAAAAAAGAAATAATATCCAAAACGAAACAAATAAAAAACAAAAAATAGTAAGAGCGAAGTTTTCTTTTAAATTAATTTTTCGGTTACATATTAGAAAATCAAAACCTCATCCAGCAAATTCTGAAACAAAAAATTACAATCATCCATTTGTTTGCACATACAGTTGTGATATAGTTTTGCAAAATAAAATATTTGGTCTTTTAAAATTTATTGTTATTTATAGTAACCGATGTTCCAATATTGGAGTCGAACGGGTCAATCTGATCGTAATATCGCCTTAACGGCGCAGACCCACCGCTGCGCACGCTATGCACTGACACGCGGCGCATTTTAGCGAAGTGGATTAGATCAACATCTAATTTGTGCCTTAATGTCATACTCACTGAGTAGATAATCACCTGGCGTTTGGTCGTATTCATGCGTAGCGTGTTCGTGGGCGTCAGTGGACACAATCACATACATTTTCTTGCTAAGTAAAACGTAAGACACGTGCGTAGCCTCTTCGTGCTGTGCGGTGGGTCTGCGGCTTTATGCGTTAAAGACGGGAACTGTATCGTGTGTGTTGTTTGCAGGAGGAGCTATACAGCGACGCGTTGTCTCACTGCGCGGCCGCGCTGGAGATACAGCGGGACGCGCGCGTGCTGTGCGACAGAGGGGACGCGCTGCTAGGGATGGACATGTACGACGACGGTAAGTTATACAGCGAGGGTTTATCTCACTGGAGATACAGCGGGACGCGCGCGTGCTGTGCGACAGAGGGGACGCGCTGCTAGGGATGGACATGTACGACGACGGTAAGTTATACAGCGAGGGTTTATCTCACTGGAGATACAGCGGGACGCGCGCGTGCTGTGCGACAGAGGGGACGCGCTGCTAGGGATGGACATGTACGACGACGGTAAGTTATACAGCGAGGGTTTATCTCACTGGAGATACAGCGGGACGCGCGCGTGCTGTGCGACAGAGGGGACGCGCTGCTAGGGATGGACATGTACGACGACGGTAAGTTATACAGCGAGGGTTTATCTCACTGGAGATACAGCGGGACGCGCGCGTGCTGTGCGACAGAGGGGACGCGCTGCTAGGGATGGACATGTACGACGACGGTAAGTTATACAGCGAGGGTTTATCTCACTGGAGATACAGCGGGACGCGCGCGTGCTGTGCGACAGAGGGGACGCGCTGCTAGGGATGGACATGTACGACGACGGTAAGTTATACAGCGAGGGTTTATCTCACTGGAGATACAGCGGGACGCGCGCGTGCTGTGCGACAGAGGGGACGCGCTGCTAGGGATGGACATGTACGACGACGGTAAGTTATACAGCGAGGGTTTATCTCACTGGAGATACAGCGGGACGCGCGCGTGCTGTGCGACAGAGGGGACGCGCTGCTAGGGATGGACATGTACGACGACGGTAAGTTATACAGCGAGGGTTTATCTCACTGGAGATACAGCGGGACGCGCGCGTGCTGTGCGACAGAGGGGACGCGCTGCTAGGGATGGACATGTACGACGACGGTAAGTTATACAGCGAGGGTTTATCTCACTGGAGATACAGCGGGACGCGCGCGTGCTGTGCGACAGAGGGGACGCGCTGCTAGGGATGGACATGTACGACGACGGTAAGTTATACAGCGAGGGTTTATCTCACTGGAGATACAGCGGGACGCGCGCGTGCTGTGCGACAGAGGGGACGCGCTGCTAGGGATGGACATGTACGACGACGGTAAGTTATACAGCGAGGGTTTATCTCACTGGAGATACAGCGGGACGCGCGCGTGCTGTGCGACAGAGGGGACGCGCTGCTAGGGATGGACATGTACGACGACGGTAAGTTATACAGCGAGGGTTTATCTCACTGGAGATACAGCAAGACGCGCGCGTGCTGTGCGACAGAGGGGACGCGCTGCTAGGGATGGACATGTACGACGACGGTACGGATTACAAGCTTAGGGTCAGTTCACACCGCGATGGACGCTAGAGCCACTCAAAATTGAATTTATTTATTACACGAATAGATAAACATTTCATCGTGAGAACAACGCGGCGTGTTGCGACGTATTCTAAATTCTCACAGGTAATAATAAAATTCAATTTTGAGTGGCTCTATTAAAATGTGCACGCAGCGTCGCGTCGCGGTGTGAACTGACCCTTATTACGACCAAAAATATAAGAAAAAAAGGCTTTTGCGCATGTTATACGCAGTGTATAATGTATCTGAGCCAATTTTACATTTTTGTTGGATTTAAAAGACTTTCTTACTTCCGGTTAATTAGGAGTGAAAAATTTAATTAATTCTAGCTTTTTAAAGTTTTCCAACCATGTACCATGCATTTTATCGTGATGTCATATGATATGACACAAGCATTCAGGCTTTTGTAAAATATGCTAGGTAGTAACAAAGTATCAACCTTTTTCTAAAAATATAGCAAAATCTAGTCCGTTTGATATTTTTTTTAAATCGTTTATTGCAAATTATACAGCGTTCATATTCCACCTTAAAATTATTTAATTTATAACTTCGTATTGTAAGTTCCAAAAAACTATTTAACTTATAAAAGATCCGTATTTCAGAACGTGACTCAAACATTCATCTGATAGCAGTCTCTTTGTCATTTTGATAATGAGAGAAAAACAATCAATACTTAAGTATAGATCAAGACGAGAGTCTCCTGTAATACAGGCCTAAGTCTGTCAAATTAAAATTAATAACATTTGTATGTTTTTTTTGCAACCCAAATAAGTATGAAAGCAAAATTAAACTTACTTAAATAATTATTGAATTTCGTGACATATGTTGTTAATGTTCCGTGTCTTGGCAGCCATCCTGTCGTTCAAGGAGGCTCTGGAGCTGGAGGAGGGGCTGCAGCGCGCCAAGGACGGACTCAGCCGCGCGCAGAAGATGCAGAAACAGTCCGAGCAGAGGGACTACTACAAGATACTGGGGGTCAAACGGTACGAAGTTTGCTTTACTTTCTTTATCGTGTAGGTCAGGGACGGAGAACCTTTATGGATTGACGAGCCATCATATAATGTTGACTTATTGTAAAAGTAACTTAGATCGCTTCCCGCCCACCACGCCTATTCACTCATTCCGTAACGTGGGCTCACTTAAGTTCGTTAATTGCACAAAGAATTTTGTAAATTTTTCTACTGCTCGTAGTATAGTAAGTATTCTATTATCTATGCTTTGGCAATCGGTGGCGTGCCCAAAATATTGTGTGCTATTGCTTCGCCATCCCTGGTACAATCGAGTGTGTGGCGAACTTGACTAAACCTGGTGTCAGAATTTTTCGTTTCCAAACCGCCAAATAGCCTCTGGTTTGGTTTGATGATTAGACAATCGACAACAGCCGGAACCGACACCTTAACATTGCCCTCCGAAGCACGTAAACGCTCGCGATAAATTGCCATTATGGTCCCCATCAGATTCCCTGCCTATGTATACGTTGCTTAACCTCACTGATCAATTGAAATCAGTGAGCGCCACTAGGCTACGAGGTACATTGCTGTGTGTTCTTATTTGTGATTAGGGGATGCCCGGGACTTCTTTCCTGTGGGAATTTTGTAAAATCTTTTCTTATTCCTTTTTCTACACCGTTATGGTGCAAAATTTCAGCTATTTTGATCCAAGTTTTCGAGCTGATTTGTCAATCAGCAGTTTGCATTTATTTTCATTTTTTTTATTAATGAAGGGTTCGCTCTTGATAATTTGCAGTTTTATTTGCATTAAATCCGAAAGTTTAGTACTTTACTAAAAAAATGTGATGTTAATTTACAGGTTGAAAAAGAACCTCCTAGCTTTATTGAAAATCCTGAAACAGTATCACTTACAGAGCAATTTTTTTTTTATTGCTGGGTTTTTTTTTCTCAATGTAGACACCACTCGGGTGCACCCCCCGAGGCCTTCCCGCACCCTTCGCGTGCCTGGTGTAGGAGTAATGTCTACGTTTAGGCAAAAAATGAACTATTCCCATTGAATCCATTTTTTTCATAAATGTGTTCTTTGACTGATACTGGTTCAGGATTTTGAATATAGCTAGGAGGTTTTTTATCACCTTGTATAATAGTTGTAGTCGGAGAGTCATCTTAACCAAGCGAAAGAAATCGCGAGTAGAAAGTTAATGCACTATGCAATACTTATATTTAATGCAAGAAAAGTGACGATTTCGTTGTTGATGTGCCGTGAACGCGTCAAATTCCTTATCGAAGTTTGTTTACATTGGGCGAGTAAACTGTGATTTACTGGTCATAAATACCGCTGTTCCTTGGTAATAAGTAATAACTAACAAGTAATAACGTATTAAATTTAATAACTTATATTTACTACACGTGTAGACGTCTTTTTTACCCGACTGCGCGACGCAAAGAAGGGTAATGTGTTTTAAGTCCCATTAGCGCCGACCGAACATGTTTTTCGTTAATGCATTATTTATAAGGGCAATTGTGGTTATATGTAGTATACTAGCTTTCTTATATGTAGTGGAAATTTGGGAAAAATATGTAGCCTATGTGTTAATCCAAGGTGTCAGCTACCTCCATACCAAATTTTATCGAAGTTGGTCCAGCCGTTTGAGCGTTAAAGAGTAACAAATATCCATCCTTATGGGCATTTTCTAGGTTGACTCGCTCCATCGTCGACCTCATCTATGACCTTGGTCCCATCCTATAATAAAAAAAAATCCATATGTCCTTACAAACTTCTGCGTTTATAATCATTATCATCATCATATTCAGCCCACATCAACCCACTGCTGGGTTTGAACCTCTTTTCTGTAGTTCCAATCGTCACAGTCCTGTGCTTACCTCATCCATAAAGGTCCCGTCAATTTGACGACATCGTCTGCCCATCGGGCTGGTGGTCTGCCCACTGGCCTTATCGCTCCCTTGGCCATAGAGATGAAAGAGACTTAGTCTTGTAAGGCTTATTAAAAAGACTCGCCTCCATCTTACAGGACTCGACTCTAAAATTAAGACTGAAGGTTCGATTTTTTATTAATAAGACTTAGTAGTTTTATTAAAAGACTAAAAACTGAAACGACTCGAGTTGTTATCAAAAGATTGAAAGACTTAACTGACTCCAGCTGGTTTTAAAAGACTTAAACGACTCGAGTTATTTTATGTAAAAGGGCTCGAACCGCAGTTTGTGTGTGATATTCAATATATGTTTTGTAACCTAACAACCAAAAGAAATAATTCACACCTAAACCACTAAATACATTTTGATAAAATTTGACAAGGGGACAAAATTAGATATTTACATTCTATCAACACATGCCTTACGCATGTCGACAATGAGTCGCCAGTCTCTTAAGTCCTTTAAGCTGTTTATGTAACAGTTCAGTTTTTTACGTTAAAAGACGAAGGCCTAAAAAAGCTAGTCTTATGACTAAAGGTTGGGGACTAAAAGACTGAGTCAGTCGTGAGGCGTCAGAAATAAGGCGAGTCTTTATTAAAAACCTTAAAAGACTTGAGTCTCTTTCATTACTACTTGGCCACCATTATAATATTATTAGTATATTGTATGTATGTGTGTGTGTCCAGGACGGCTAGCAAGCAGGAGATAATAAAGGCGTACCGCAAGGCGGCGCAGAAGTGGCACCCCGACCAGTTCCAGGGCGACGAGAAGAAACTCGCGGAAAAGAGGTTCATCGACGTCGCCGCCGCCAAGGAGGTAACCACTCTTTACATTACATTACATACGATCACGCCGGGTGGTGATCGGTTGAGAATAACACCACCCCATCTCTTTCCGTGGGTGTCGTAAGAGGCGACTAAGGAAACACAAATGAGACCTGCCTCCTAGTAATCCATACCAGGCAACGACACTTCATTTTTCTCTGAATCTGAGGTGTCGTCCTATGGTCCCATGCGGTGTGGTAGGCTCTGTGTCTGTCCGTCTGGTTCGCGACCACCCTCCTACCGAAGTCCGACGCCAAACAGCTTGCTGTGTTCCGTCGGTGCATGGGAGTATCAGTGCCTTCATTGGCATTTTCTGGCTTAACTCGCTTCATCGACGACCTCATCTATGACCTTGGTCAAGTTTGGAGTCAAGAGTTAACCCATCTCATAATAAAAAAAAGCCTGTAAACCCATACGGGGTAGGCAGAGCATTAGTGGTTCAAATTTTTATTCCTTTAATTTGTCTACTAGTAAAATAACTTTGGTTTATTTCTTAACAATCGACTCGCGCGCTGTGTGTGCTCGGCCAGCGGCCGTACTCCCTCTGCCTTCGTACACTCTACTTTAATTAATGGCGTAGTCGGTTGACGTTTAACTGCCGTACTTAGAGACGTCAATTAAAGTTAAGTACTGTTAAACTCTGATGTATTGTTGTCTCTTCTACTCTTGTTGATATAAATTAGGATAGCATGACATTTAATTACTTCTTGACTTTAATAGATGTCTCCGAGTACGGCAGTGAGACCCCTAGCAGACGGCGTCCTTTAAATGCGCCGACGACGCGCGTTTCAGGATCGTGAGATTTCAGCGCCGTAGATGGCGATTTTTGCGTTTTCATAGCTTTCGAAACTCGTTTGTATCGTTGTATTTGCGCGTATTACGCGCTGTAAACGCGCGTTTCACGATCGCCCCGTGTGCTGAGATTACAAGTTTGCGTTCCAATCGCGTTCGAAGCGCGTATAGGCGCGTGAAACGCGCGTCGTCGGCGCGTTTAAAATACGCCGTCTGCTACGGGCCTCACCGATCACGAGTCAAGAACCGTGCCTATGTCACGAAGTGTTTTGAAAATGATGAATCACGACAGAAGCTACAGTGTAGTACTGCCCTGTACGCAGGTGCTGACGGACCCCGAGAAGCGCGCGACCTTCGACCGCGGCGTGGACCCGCTGGACCCCGAGGCGCGCGCGGAGGGGGGCGGGGGGCCCTTCAACAACCCCTTCCACCACTTCCAGCACGGCTCGCCCTTCCAATTCAAATTCCACTTCAACTAGCGGCACCCCATGCGGCCGCGTTCGATGTCGACGGCTCCTCGTGCTATCCGAAACTGTCAAATTTCTTCGATCGATTTTCAATTTCATCTCCGACCGTTAGAGTTTACATCCGTTGGGGAAATTTGACAGTTTGCGGTGACCCGATCTGCCTCTGGACCGATATGGGTGACTGCGAATTAGATAACGGAACTTTACGAGGTGGTTCTCCCGATGAAACTGAAGATCCTTCGCCGCGGATCCCGTATGAAATTCTCAAAACGTATTTTTTACTTCCCGTACGAGTGCAAATCGAATTGTATTTTAAAAAATCTGTATTCCGGCCTAGTTATTCGGTTTCATAGGCTGAATTACATCCTCAATTTTTGCTAACTAATTTAATGTCTTCCGATATACCTCAACGGCACTGACGATCGCAATGCTAGAGATCGTAGCTTACACATGTCTTACTAAAACTAGATGGCGTTGCATTTTGAGCGGACTACCTTAAATTTTTTACCTGCAGCGCCATCTCAGGACCGTTTATAGAACTAACTAAACAACAAAGTCATTAAGCATTTAGTTCTGAGTATCTTATCTAGATGGCGTTGATTGTCAAGGAAGTTATAAGAAATGAATCTGAGTAAGAATCATTACCGAAACAATCTACAATAAGCGACATCTCTTATTATGGAACCACAAAATGAGTTACGATATTTACTACGGCGATTGTCAGTTCTCTCAAAGTCCTCGAGTCCAACAAAGATTGCGGTTTGCATGCCGCTCTACTATGACGTGTGCGCCTGCAAACCACACTTTTCATTAGACTGTTTCATGACAAGATATAGTCAGTACCCTATATAGTGACGTATCGGTGACGCCACCCGCCATTAAACTACGTCACATTCTTCTTTTTATTTAGGGTTACTTTAAACTAGTCAGCGAAACTTCAAAACTTGAATCTCTTCATGAAACTGAACTGCTTTCCCCTGGAAACACATAGGAAACTCTTAAAAACATTGCAATCATTGCATGCTCAAAAAAAAATTAAGGCAATCGGCAAAGTGGAGTGTTGACTTTTTTCATATTTCGACCCATGTTCCTCGAGAAAGTGGTTCAGTTTAGTGGGCTTCATAAAATTCTTACTCTTTACCACAAAATTTTTAACCACCACTTTTATAGTGTATTTTTTAATTTTTTTATTAGATAATGTTTAAACCTGACTTATGTCATTTTTTACATACGAAAAATGACATAAACCGGTTTTAAACGTTGTCTAAGTTTTAAATAAATAAATAGAAATAAATAAATAATCATTTATTTCGGATTATACGTCCATAGTTGTTAGTAAATCACAAAAAAACTTATACCTAATGTTAGTAACAAAAAATACACACAACACACGTATAAACAAAATAAATTTCGCGCACGCGGCGCTAAGTTTTGGTTTTATATTTTGTGGTAAGGCCTTTAATTTTCTCTAACTATTTTAAAGTGACTACACCACATACACAACTTTTGACAGCTCAGCAGACGTTGTACTGACCGCATCTCTAGCGGGCGCCATTTTGTGCACTACTCTATTTTAGATAGACCGGTACACAAAATGGCGGGCATTCGCTAGACAAACGGTCTCAATAAACTGTGCTACGCCTGCTGAACGAGGATGTTGAGTCCGACTACGTCACGACTTCGACAGTGTTGCCAATTTGGAAATACTAAACCGCTCAGCCGAAATAATTTAATTGTTAAAATTTATATTGTTTTTATACATATACAATACTTTCTTATTGTATCACAAATTATACATCAATAATATTTAAATTAATTGAAAATCCCGCAGTGAATCGTTGTGACATGAATACTTTCTAACCGAATTTCTAAACAAATAAGCATAATTTCTTTAGCTATTGAAATTACTTTTTACCTACAGCTTGTGCAATAAAATAATTAACAATACCTACAATGTTTTAACCTGACACATTAATTTTTTTGTATAATTATTTATCATCAATTCATGATTTGTTTGCCATACTTATTTATAAATTAGTCAAAGCATCGCTGGTGAAAACTTGTTCAAAAAATTAACAAAAAAAAAATTAACATGTGTACTGAAGTCAGATATCAGCCAGATATATCTATCCAAAGATTAAGGCAGATATGACAGTGCCTTTTGTTCATAAATTGAAAGCAATAATGGTAAAAGAATACCGTGCTATTTTTAAAAACTTACGATTTTGTGACTGTTTTGTTCGAAGAAGAAGGTGAAGGCCTTTGAGGGTTATTGTGTCATAAACTAATCATTTGATTTTATAAGTGTGAACTTTAGCCGTGAAATCACAAAATTTGCGAAATATCGGAATGTAGGTAAATCAGACTTCATACCAAAATGTTAAAATACCTTCAATCAACAATTGTTACTGTTTGTTTGAAGGAAACTTTGGTCATTAACAAATACCAATTCAGTGTGAAGTATAGTCAAATAGTAATATCCACCGAGGTAAACTTTAAATGGAAAAGTGAGGCAAATTAACAAGACAATGTTTTCGCAATTTGATCTCCAAATTAGTTGTTTTTCTAACAAAAATCGGCTTGACTTTGGTTTGATACTAATCTTAATACATTTTATGTATGTGCATAAGTACAAATGACTGGAGCATTTGAACTATCATTGTGTAAATGTCGAATAAAGCTCAGAAAATTAAAAGATCAAGAACTTGTAAAATAAACTTTATTTCGTCGTTTTACGATTGATAGTTCAACTAGTCGTAATGAGAGAAGATTTTAAACAACATGAATCTTTTAATTGTTTTTATTGTTTAACTTGTGATCTTCAGGAAAAAAAAAACACATTGTATGTAACAAATAGCACTTGTTATGTTTTGAGGCTGTCGTGTAGACCCAATAATAAAATAACACTTAAAACTCGTCGCACGCAAAAGTTGTTCATACAATTGCTTACGGGTAAAATAAAACGCTTTAAGCTTTAACTCTTAATTAGTAAAACTCAAGCTGTAATTGGTTGCTAATATTCTTTATAAAGCAGTCTCAAAACATATAAGCTCATAAAATGGTCTATGTTTCGATATGTGTCGTCGATTTCGTGTTGTTCAACTGTACGACCTGGCAAACGAATACGACACGAGGACGATTACAGATATCGAAACGTAGAGTAGGGTTAAACAGTGTCGCTCTGCTGTCGATAATTCGATGTCAGATGCGAGTGGAATAAGCGTGTTTCACGTCGATAGCTTAATTTTGTTACTTATCATCAGTGGAAGTAACACAGTGGATACGAAGCGAACAACTGGCTCGTCCTTACATGGCGCGGCGTGAAAAATTAAATAATGATGTGGAAGTACATTCAAAAACGGCATTTTTGCCTTTATGTGTACATTTATGGCATTTTTGCTCTTTCACCCACTGTGTTACTCCCAACAGTTTTTGGATATTTTTTCTATCGCTAGAATTGCGTACAGTTTTTACATTACCCTTTCTCCTTGCTATCGTTTTCATAACTATTTAAACATCCTCCCGTACGCGGTTCTAGCGAATAATAATTTATTTTAAATAGGTTATTTTGTTGTGATTCTTAAAACTTTGTAAATATTTTAGAATACATAAGGCAGTACGACAAAGTATTTTTGGTTTTATTTTTTGTATCTCACTTCACTAACATACACCTACTATCAGTCTTACTTAAACTACTTACATAAATAATAACAATATTACTTCACGCGACTTGTTCGCAAATATATTACTACTAGCTTTCCACCCGCGTGGACTACAGCTTGTATTGTGCCCAACTGTGGAATAAAATGTAGCCTATATCTTTTCCCAGGCGCTAATCTATCCCTGTACCAAATTTCATCAAAATCGGTTCAGTAGTTCAGGCGTGAAAGACAGACAGACAGAGTTACTTTCGCATTTATAATATTAAGTAAGGATAGGACATGACAATGATACTGGCATATTTGGGTATGGCTACTCCAAAAGTATTATATGGGTATTCGACATATCTTTGCAACGTTGGTCTTCATCTTCTTTTTTTTGTGAAGATAGGAACAGGTTTTTTTTTAAACAATATTTTTTGCGTTACTAAGTATTGCCGGTGGATTGGAGGTGTAAATCGCTATTCTTACAAAAAAAAATCGGCATTAGTACTAATCGTCTGGTTCCGACTTAGTGTTGAGTGGTAAGAATGATCCCAGCAGCCCCCGCGCCTGCCGGGCGGTGTGTGTGAGTGATCTTGCCACTCGCTCTATCTCGTTGCTGAGCTTCGTTTTGTCCTCTTCTTTCTCACAGATGTACCGGTGACGTAGGCCGCAGTCCTGCCCCCTGGAAATATAATTTTTATCTACGCTTATTTACAATGATTTCACCAGTATTCTCTGTTAAATAGACTGTTATTTTAAATAAATTGTATTGATTGGTAATCCTAATGTTAGGTTACCTAGAAAAACCTAACATTAGGATTACCAATTTTTGTCATTCATTTCTGCTTTTTGTCACTTCATCGTTCAAATGGACAGTTGTAAGTACGTTGGTGAAAAGGTTCACATATAAGAAAAAAAGTTAAATAACCAGTTTTGGTCACCGTGAGTGAGAGTATTTGCTAGTACGGGTATCGGGTTGAGTACATGAGTGTTGAGGGTTAGAGAGTGGACATTGATCTAGTTCACATGGGACAGGACATAAGTTTCCACGTGAACAAAATTGCAGGTAGAAAGTCAGTTTTATTCTAAACTAGCTTTTCGCCCGGGACTTCGTTCCCGTGGGAATTTCCCCGTCAATTTTCCAATGTTTTTAATAGTTATTCTGCTATTCGGGACGGAGAGAAATACAACAAATCAAAAACCATGGAAATCGGTCCAGCCGTTCTCGAGTTATAAGTGTTGTAACAAACACGACTTTCTTTTATATATATATATAATATAATATAATATATAATAAGATAAGATAAGAATATAAGATAAGATATAAAACGACTAGCTTTCCGTCCGCGTGGACTACAGGTTATATCTTGCCCAGTAACAGTGGGATAAAATGTAGCCTATAACCTGTCTCAAGGTATAAATCTATCTCTGTACCAAATTTTATCAAAATCGGTCCAATAGTTTAGGCGTCCGTCACAGATAAAAAGACAGACAGAGTTACTTTCGCATATATAATATTAGTAGAGATTTAAAAAAAACCGTAAAACCAAATTAGAATAACTAGTGATGATGCGAGGCTGACACCTGATCTGCAGCTCGAGCACGATGTACTCGCGCGTGTAATGCGCCGCGATTCTATGTCAAAATGTCAACATTGACAACGTCAGAGGGCGAGAAAGCCTATGCGTGGGACCCTCGCGCAATTAAAGTGAAGTTTCAGCGACAGCCGGGTGGCGCGCCGCAAAAGGTTGACGCGCATCATGCTCGAGCTGCAGAAAGCTAGTGATGATGGTAGTCTGACCTGTAGACGTAGTTGTTGATGGCGGGGTCGTGTATCAACGCGAGACAGCGGCCGTCGCCCGCCACCGAGTAGGTGGCGGTGGAGTTGCCGCTGCCGGTGGAGGGTGTGGCCCCACTGCCGGCGGCTAGTAGCGGCCGCGCAGAGTGAGACCAGATCCACAGCAGGCCCGGGTTCAGACCGCCGGACCACACGTCCGTACCTGTAGGACGGGGGGTTACATTACACAGGGACTTAGGTACAACTATTAGCTAAAAGTTACACACTAAGGTCTGTATTTCAGAACGCGACTCAGTCTCTATACTAGCAGTCGTCTTTTTCATTTTAATAGTGAAAGAAAAAGACAAACAATATTTAATTAAAGATCAAGACTTGAGTCTCCTTCTGTAATACGGGCCTGAAATACGATGCTACAATATTTAGACATAGGTATTCAAATTAGAACACGAATCTGGGTACAAAAAGATCAAAACGATCTTGAGACACTTTTAATCTCGTGAAGAAAAACATCTATATGGCGACAATTTATTTTTGGTTTGATACAGTTTAAATTCAAATTTGTTAACGTTAAGTTACAATAAAGTACCGAGCCCGAGCTTTATCCAGGAGTTTGAATTTGTAATCTTCCGATCCCCTCTCAATACCTAGTCGGATAGCAATCACTTCACTGCATAACCCGGACAAGAAACGGGGCAAAGCCCTATAACGAGCTAGAAGAAGTAAGTTTTGAGAAACAACAAGTGGGTAGGTCCTTAAATCACTTATTTACAGAGCAACTCCGAATATTATAGAGACCTATAAAATAGCTGCGTTACCTCGTATCTTCTTATCGGCGAGCATGGCAGCGAAGAGCGTCCTCTTCTCGTCATCAGAGTCCAACTCCACGAGATGCGCGCGCAGCTTGCGGCACTGCAGGTTGGCGGACTTCCAGTCAGACGGCTCGGAGGAGAAGTGGTAGCAGATAGCGCCCACCCGGGAGAAGTTGGCCACGCACGGCTCTGTTAAGGAAGCAATAAGCAACATCTTTATTGGTCCACTAGCTTTACGCCCGGGACTTCGTTCCGGTGGGAATTTGGGAAAATTATGTGGCCTATGTGTTAATCCAGGATGTCATACCAAATATCAAAATTGGTCCAGCCGTTTGAGCGTGTGAGTACCTAGGTAGCAAACATATTTTTACCATTGCCCCTCGAAAAAGGGTCCGTTTTTCTTCAAAAACAGTGAATAAAACGCTGTTTATTTCACTGAGTGAATAAAACATTTTTAATTTGGAACATGCGCGAATATACGGATCTTAGTAAAAAAACAAAAGAAAATGTGCAAGGAGATTGCATACTCTCGCTATAAAAACGTACTAAAACTTGGCTGTATGGAATATAGCTCGGTTAAAAATTTTAAATTTAGAATAAGGAATTCAGCCAATTTTCTGTGCAATTTTCATGCAATTAAAAGTTTCTGTTAAAAGTTTTTGTCTCATAATCATAAAATGAATTCGACATCCAGTGATGAAAGTGAACCTCTCGTTCCAGAGTAATTTCGCGTTAAAGCAGCATCTATTGTTGATAATTTACTGTCACAGAGTAATTATTTTCTTTTTCTCGTAGTCAATGGTAAAAAGTAGAGTACCTAACACGTGAAAAAAAAATTCATCTCGGCTCTTGTATCCCTCGATCCGCTCAGGATTTTTAGAATCCTTCGCTTCTCTCGGGATACAACTCAATGCCTCGAAAAGAATTCACCTTTTTTTCACTTGTGGGTAATCTACTATTATACTATAGCTCTTAGATTAAATAAAATTCTCTACCTAAACCATATTCTATGTGAGAGAATAAATAAACAATTATTATTATCCATACGAAGTAAGGGTTGTACAAATAATGTAGGGTGATCTTAAGAAAGGGGAACACCCAGAGGAACCTTAATTTATATTCTTATTTCTTGTAACTAAAAAATTTTAATTTGTAAAGCAATAGTAGATCTGTTTGAACGGTGACTACTACATTTTCCACTAAAACCAAAATCAATATTTCATGGTACTCAAATTATCAGCTTCAGAAAATTGTCTATTACCAAAACCGAACGATTCACATACACGATCCTTTCCTCATACATTCTCATACTCTTTCAACTTGTATTAAAGTTCATTTTTAATATTGAGTGAGCCCCTAAAAATCGTAATTCTTACCCGGTTTCTTATCGACCCCAGCCACCAAGTAATGCACATTCTCCTCGAGCTTCCTGAGCCGTTTCTCCATGAGATCCACTCGGTAGACCATCTTCTCGATAGCGGTCAGCAAGTACAGGTCGGTCTCCGTGACCTGCTTGACCCCCTGGGGGTGCGGGGGGTCATCGATACGGTCGGCGGCGGGCATCGGGCCTGGGCCTCGGTGCGGGTTCTGAGGGGGCTTGTTGTGAGGGGGCCCGGGTTTTTGGTTTGGTGGTCCAGATTGATATTGATTTGGAGGAGGTCCAGGTTGATATTGGTGCGGGGGTGGTCCAGGTTGATATTGGTGCGGGGGTGGTCCAGGTTGATATTGGTTCGGGGGTGGTCCAGGTTGATATTGGTTTGGAGGGGGTCCAGGTGGATATTGGTTCGGGGGTGGTCCAGGTTGATATTGATTTGGAGGTGGACCAGGTTGGTATTGATTTGGGTGATCAGGTTGATATTGATTTGGTGGTAGAGGCTGTAAAACATAAGTTTTTTTATTAGCATTTGACCAATTTGTAATATAAGGACTTATAGCTTCAAAAAGTGTAACTAAGTAGGTAGTATTTTTAATCATCCGTGAAACAATACTTACATAACTGGGACTTGGTTTAAACGGCTTATCCTTGTGTGGGGGTCGGTTGACGACTTTTCCAGGACCACTCGGTGGGGGTGGCGGATGGGGGTCCCACTCGGAGTAGGGCACGGGACCCATGGCGGACGGGGGCGGGCCCATCGGGGGGCTGGGGGGCGGCGGGGGCGGCCGGTCCACGCGGTCAGATATGTAGTAGCCATTGGTGGGGGGGAGAGTCATCACTCGACCTGTATACGTAATTGTTATGTACAGTCAGCTGTTAATTTACCCCTTTATGAAAAAATGATAAGGTTATTTCATGAATATAGTTTTTTTTCCATTATACAATTTTAGAAATTTCGTTTTTTCATAGATAATTTTTTATTTATTTATTATAAGATGGGTTAACTCTTGACCTCAATCTTGACCATAAGGTCAAAGATGAGGTCGACGATGGAGCGAGTTAACCCAGAAAATGCCTATAAAGGCACTGGTACTCCTACGCACCGACGGAACACAGCAAGCTGTTTGGCGTCGGACTTCGGTAGGAGGGTGGTCGCGAACCAGACGGCCCTTTACAGAGCCTACCACACCGCATGAGACCATAGGACGACACCTCAGATCCCGAAAAAAATGAAGTGTCGTTGCCTGGGATGGATTACTAGGAGGCAGGTCTCATTTGTGTTTCCTGAGTCGCCTCTTACGACACCCACGGAAAGAGATGGGGTGGTGTTATTCTCAACCGATCACCACACGGTGGATTTTTATCCGGTACCTAGCGGAGTCATAGCGGAGTTAGGTATCTTTTCAGCTGACTACACCTATACATAAAAAGCAGATTCCGCTAAAGAGGTGATATAAGTACGGAATGAGAACGTTCCTTTTTGACACACTTATTTGGGTGACACACAAAAAGAAGATCTCATCAAGCTTGACAAAAGTCGTTTATGTTGCCAGAGCTCACATAGTTCACTGATCCACTGAGAGCTACCCACCGTGTCGTCCGCCGTGCTCTGGGGCCGCCAGAGCCCACTCCTCGAGCGCCGCGCCCCACGGGCCGGAGTCCCAGGGCTCCACACAGGTGTCGGTTGTGTTGTCACAGCTCACGTACCCCAGCAGCAGGCACGCCACTAGGAAGTGAGAGTACGCCATCTAAAGACAGATTTTAAAACCGCTTTAGTGAAGTCTTCTTAGCCAAAGAACTAATATAGAAAAGACCAAAAAGAAAACCACTAAGGGTCGCCGCACACAGGCCACAAAACGCCGCCATGCAAACGCCGCCACCACCGACATATTTCCTGTAGTTTTCATATATTTTATATGGACTCGCCGCACATGGTTGACGCCGGTGGCCGCCACTTTTAGCTTCTTGTGGCGGCGTTTTGTGGCCCGTATGCGGCGACCCTAAGATCTTTGAGTGGTTTTGGTTTTGCTCCAATAAATTAAGAGACATTAAAATATTTCAAAAATTGCATTTGAATACCATTAGAGAAGGCTTTATTTTATCAACAATCCTATGTTTATCCGTCTTAATGTTCAAATCGGTCCGTCCCACTTTACCAAAAGACTCATAGGTGAAAACCCTGCAAAGTGCGTCCGCGACCCGCTTCTCTTTAGCGTTATGTCCACACAGCTGATTCACATTCATCGTCAGCTGCCAATGTCACAACTTACGACAAAAAAAAGCGCGGGTCAGGGGTCCTTAACCGTTGTTATGTAATGCAAACTGGAGAAAGTGAGGCGCGCTCGATGTAAACAACCGGGCGACTGTATACGCAAGAGCACATCAAGCTTGACACTTTGGACTTTGTACCATTCTTATTCCGTATGCGCAAGAGAGAAAATTGCACTACAACTGTCAAGCGTGAGCTGCTCTTGAGTGTACGTCACAATAGGCTCGTGCTTATGTTGAATGGCATAGAAGTTATAATAAACAGCTCTACTTGTTTCTACTTTGACTACAGCGTGGTTGGTAGGCGCGGCCCTCGGGATTTCCACCGAGGCGATCAAGGATGCGATACCTATGCGTTAAGTGTTCAACTTTACGTAACAAGCCGGTTTCGGTCCGTTAAATAACTTTCATAATTTTACCGCGACTTCGAGCCTGCCGGATACTGTGGTTGGGTGTATTACTTGTCCGGATCTCCGGTTTACAGTGATATGTCTTTGCAATAGAATTAATTTTATTAGACGTATTTTTTACCACGTAGAAAAAGATGTTTACGTTATCCTATATCTTTCTGTTAGGAAACCTTTCTTGTTTCCCATTCCAATCCTTCAAAAGCACTTTACATTTTATATTTTTGTTTATTATTCAGTACATCATAAAGAGGCTGGACAGGGAGCGAAAGAAAAGTCAGCTGCCAGCTCTTCCTTGACTCTTCACTCTTCTATGCCTGATCTTCTGTTTTCTGATATTTTATAGAGTTTAGGCGTGTTGTTATTTTGTTTCTAAACCTCATTTCTTTTTCAAAGCTGAAATCTATTTTTCCCTGATATGATAACTTGATAGGTGCCTTGATAATAAATCTATAGTTTGCTTTGTATCATTATTGTGTTTTCCAAATACTTAGGTACTATCTTATCCTCGACAATTTCAGTAATCTAAGGAATTACCTGCCTAGTCACAAAGACAATATACCTAGGTACACAAAGTTTAATTAGATACTCACCTATAAATATCCTTAACTTCTTTTATTACACAAGATTAAAATACTTTAATTAACGTGATTATCCAAGGATTATCCATTCAACTCACGCATGTACTAAATGACTATAGGGGTAGGTAGAGAACATGTTAAATCTAGAATCACTTAACGTGTCTTTCAGGATTATTAGATATACTTACTTACGTATGATAAGATAATAGGGATGTTGACAGTGTTTGATTTTATGAATTATTTTATGTGAAACAAAAAATAATACTAGAAGTATATTAATATCCGAAAACAGCATTAAAATTGGTTTATAAATGAACAAGTTATTGGAATTTATATTATCGTAAGGACTAGCTATCTCGTTTTGTGGGGAGAGCTAGCTATCTCATTTTTACCTACGCAAACAAATGGCGGTGACGTCACATGCCTGTAAGTGCATCTCTTTTTCGTTGTTTGACAGTTTCCCTTCTATTGAAATATAATAGCTTGTAACTTTTTTTATTTGTCAATAGTTTTCAAACTATAGTTTTCGATTTAGTTTTCAAACTATAGTTTTCGGTTTTAGGTTTTGGATTCAGGTCATTTTTAAGATAAACAATAAAAAAAATTGTCAACATCCTATTATGCCTTTATAGGCATTTCTGGGTTAACTCGCTCTATCGTCGATCTCATCTTTGCCCTTGGTCAAGGTTGAGGTCAAGAGTTAACCCATCTTATAATTTAAAAAAAAGATGACATTTCTGAGTAAGTATCTATACCTACCTTGTTTATTTATTATTTATTTATTTAACAATTTATTGCACACATGAAAATTAAACAGATTAGTAGAAGAAAAGATAGACGACACAATAGGTATAGCTTATTTCTATTTAGAAATTTCTTCCAGCAAACCCAAGGATAGGAAATGTGAAGCATAAACTAGCAGATAGTCGTGCGCGTAATACGAAAACCAATAAAAAAAAAACATACTAAGCAAAAATATATACATATATAAACACATATATAAATACATATACAATACTTAAACCTAACAGTCATTACAAGAAGAAAGATAATACTCTTTAACTTGTTTTTTCATATGAGGTCAAAAAATATCACAAAAATAAATAATACTACCATATCAACGTATGTTAAGCCACAAAATACCTAATTACATAACTGGAAAGTAAGAATAAAATGCACAAATCACTTACGTCGTGTTATTGATTGTGGGAGCAGTTGCGCGCTGTTTGATATCACTTTTACCAGATGTCGCGACGTCGTCGGTTCTCACAGAATGCATCAACTTTCTCGCGACCACTGGCTGCTGGTACACTCGACGGCAGCCCTCGACTGACTGGCTTAGCTTATTATCTGCCTATCGTGGGCTGGAGATATCGGGAGGGGGCTGACAAATTTCCAGTATGAATGAACTCTTATAACTCGTAAAAAATAAGACGTGATGTTTGCGTCTGGCGCATTATTCCTGTGGCGATTACTATCAAAACTATCTTGATAAAGCCTCAATTTGCAAAGATAAAACTATTGATAGGTAGATATAAGGCTGCCTACGCGCGGCGGCCGTGCAACATACCTGCCCATACTCTACCTAATCCAACTACATAGTAATGAGCTGCTTATTATATTTTTGAACTCATCTATAGCACAATAATATCGATTTTTTTCTGCTTCGTTTTCACCTATCTTATTAAATCATACAATTCTACGTAGGGTTTTTCCACAAAAGATAATTTTTAGGGTTCTGTTCCCAAAGAGTAAAAACGGGACCCTATTACTAAGGCTCCGCTGTCCGTCCGTCCGTCCTTCCGTCAGTCTGTCACCAGGCTGTATCTCATGAACCGTGATAGTTAGACAGTTGAAATTTTCGCAGATGAGGTATTTCTTTGTGCCCTATAACAACAAATACTAAAAACCAGAATCAAATAAAAATTTAAGGGGGCTCCCATACAAAAAACGTGATTTTTTTGCTCGTTTTTATAAAAAGTCTATCCGAGGCTGTATCTCATGTCATGAACCGTGATAGTTAGACAGTAGAAATTTTCACAGCTGATGCATTTCGGTATCTGCTATAACAACAAATACTAAAAAGTAGAATAAATTGAATATTTAAGGGGGCTCGCCGCAGTCAAATTTAACATCATAAGTTTATGAAAGTACACACTCTACAAATACAGAAAACTCTATTTTCTCATGTATTTTCTCCTGACGGACAGCTGAGACATGTCGCCCGGAGAGATCTCGCATATTCAGGTTGATAGCAAATTGTTTGTGACGACAAACAAGCAAACTTTCATCGTTTGTGACGGTATACTTTCGCCAAAAAATCAAAAAAACATGGTTCAGCCAGACGGATTTTGCACTTTTCGGAGCACATCAGATCTCAGCTCCTGAAGGGTTTTCGGGATTCGTTCCTGATCAAAAGTAATGTGACGCGTGATAGAATCTAAACTAATTTCATCCATCGTGATGCAATACTTTTGGAGAAATCTTGAAAAATAAGTGTCCAGCCAGCCTGATATCCGGCTGGCTAAACCACTTGTTTTTCGTCGATTTCTCGCTAACTAACGCGTTTCACTTTGAACTTTTTTGGTCAAAGGTATGTGATGGCAATGTGACAGGATACCACAAGCAGGTTTGAACGCCCGTAAC
Source organism: Aproaerema taeniolella (assembly GCA_949987775.1). Lineage (NCBI taxonomy): Eukaryota > Metazoa > Arthropoda > Insecta > Lepidoptera > Gelechiidae > Aproaerema > Aproaerema taeniolella. The sequence continues at coordinate 22,115,946 of OX465248.1, forward strand.
GCATGCATTTTTGAGATATTCCAGAAAACTTAATGGTTCAGCTGGAAAAAGTCAGGCCAGCTGAACCACCTGTTTACCACTTCCAGGTGCGCTACACTCGAGGAATTGCTATCGACTTGAATATGCGAAATCTCTCCGGGCGACATGAGTCAGCTGTCCTGACCTACATATTTTCTCAACCATATTATATGCTCATGTTTATAAAATAAATAGAATTGAATTAATAAGTCACCTTTTATGCCGTGTGGTGATCGGTTTAAAATAACACCACCCCATCTCTTTCCGTGGGTGTCGTAAGAGGCGAATAAGGAAACACAAAGAGACCTGCCTCCTAGTAATCCATCCCAGGCAACGACACTTCATTTTTTTCTGAATCTGAGGTGTCGTCCTATGGTCTCATGCGGTGTGGTAGGCTCTGTAAAGGGCCGTCTGGTTCGCGTCCACCCTCCTACCTAAGTCCGACGCCAAACAGCCTGCTGTGTTCCGTCGGTGCGTGGGAGTACCAGTGCCTTTATAGGCATTTTCTGGGTTAACTCGCTCCATCGTCGACCTCATCTTTGACCTTTATGGTCAAGATTGATGTCAAGAGTTAACCCATCTTATAATAGGTAATATATATATATCTTTAATAGTCTGACAATGTGATTGTTTCACTTTCCAGGCCCTTAGCGATGAGGAAAGAAGGAATCCAAACGCGGAAGCGGAAACCGAAGAAGAGCGGATCGGGTTCGAAGCCCGGCAGCGACAACAACGTGCCCACTAAAAAGGAAGGACACGCCTCGCCAGGCACCGATGGTAAACAATCATGTTTTTTCCGAGGAGCCAAGAGATGTCGCTAAGTACCTAAAATGATGTTCTTAGAGGAGGCTACAAGCTTGTGTGCGTAAGAAATCGTTTGAACTATGTTCAGAGGAACATAGTCCCTATTGCAACGCGCTAAGTGGTTTAACTATGACTCCATTATTGAACGGCACTGTACATTACCTATATCGCTAGCTAAGTAAGTATAAGCAGTATTGATATCATTATAATTATGAATTTACGCCAGGTAATATCCTGTACAAATCAAGATATTTTATGTCTAATTTCCATATTTTTAAAATATAGGTATAATTTGTATTCAGCATTTTGTGTTTATAACAAAAACTTGTATACATTTTCACCTTCACTGTCAAGACTTGAAATATTTCTAAGAGAGTAATGAATGAGTTATATAAAACGGGCAAGTGCGAGTCAGACTCGCGCACGAAGGGTTCCGTTCCGTACCATTACCTATAAAACCGGCCAAGTGCGAGTCGGACTCTATAAAAACCATTACCTCTATAAAAGCGGCAAAAAAATCACGTTTGTTGTATGGGAGCCCCCTTAAATATTTAATTTATTCTACTTTTTAGTATTTGTTGTTATAGCAGAAACCGAAATACATCATCTGTGAAAATTTCAATATTGTAACTATCACAGTTCATGAGATACGGCCTCGGTCAGAGTTTCTATAAAAACGAGCAAAAAAATCACTTTTTTTATATGGGAGCCCCCTTAAATATTCTAGGAACTGTTAATCCATAAAATACTATTTCTACCTACAGTGAGAACCAATACTTACGGTGTAATCTGTGTATTACGTATTTACTCAGTTTGCATTTGCCAATTAAATTAAGAGTATTGAAAAAAGGATCGAGTTTGACATGAAGTAATTACCACCTACACGTATCCCGGCGGCGTCAGGTTCGTTGTTGTACAGGGACAACAGCACATCATGCTATCCAAAACTGTCAAATTTCTTCAATCGATTTTCAATTTTATCTCCAAGCATTAAAGTTTACTATCCATTGGGGAAATTTGACAGTTTGTGGTAACCTGATATGCCGTTGACTGTACAACGAGTTTTAATAATGACAATTATATTATGCATGATGGCATCAAGCAGGCGTAGGGCGTGGTAACTGATAATATACCTACATACTTTAAATATATAAATATGTATACAGAGTGTTTCATAATAAATATTGTTTATTGTACAATAAAGGATTTACATACATACTCGTATATACGAATACTCAATAAAGAGAATATACAAAAATTAAAAAAATAGATTACCTAATGCTCAGCTCTATTTCAAATGTATGTAAAAATAAACCTGTTGGAGCCTTTAGGGATGTACGTAATTACTGATTTTGTAGTTAATTAAAAAAAATGATTAATTACAATTTTATTTTATTTATTTAAATTTTAAATTATTCAATTTTTGCAAATTTTATAATTGCAAATCCCTAAGTTAATTGTTAGTTAAGTTAAGTTATTGTGCCATCAGTGTTTTTAAATCTCATTTAAGATTAGTCTGTGACGTGTTGCTACGCAACGGTTGTTGATTAGATGTCAATGTTATAAAATAAGTAAATGACCTGTTAAAAAAATCACGTATGTTGTACATATGGTAGCCCCCTTAAATATTAAAATTCTTCTTTTTAGTATTTGTTGTTATAGCAGAAACCGAAATGCATCATCTCTGAAAAGGGGTTCGAACATTTTTGTATGAAGGCTGGCTTGCCTAAAGTTGCAAGTACATACAAGTACCTACATAAAAAGTCGCGTTTTGATGTACAAGTATGAAACATATGCCAATCGACAGAGAAAATAATTACAAACAACAAATACTGATTGACAAAATGTCGTAGGTGATATACTTTCTGAGTAATTTCAGTTTGAAAATGTAAAATATAATTAAAAGAAAATCGCCTTTTAAATTGATTTAAAAGTCCATTATCATCCTTTTAAAGAATCCCGCGTCACGGCTAGCATTAAATTCGCGGATTAGCGGATTCTCGTAATACTAAAACAATAGGATAAAATGTAAAAGGTATGTAAAATATGTTTTCGGTGAAATCAGCATCAAACAAAATTCTTACAAGCCTGAGTCATCCATCAGTACTTAAAATATCCTATAGAACTAATATGGCGCGAAAGGTATGGGGTGAGGGGATAAGTGTCACGAGCCGCATCTCTTTCCGTTCCCCTCTTTACCATTGTCAAACAAGCACAGAGCTGTTCTTTACCGCGCCAGCAACCGCGCTACACCCGTAACTGAGCTTCTGTACGCATGCTGTCACGTTTTTTATTTTTTATTTATTAAGAACGGGTGCGCCCTTGACCACAATCTAGCGTAAAAGCGAAGATGCGGTTGAGGATGTAGCAAGCTCACCCAGAAATAGCCTGTTCACTCGAACTTTAAAGATATTCATGAACTCCGAAATACAGACGCAGACAGGGAATTCCATTCTTGGCAGTGTGCAATATAAAAGATGATGAAAAGCGCTCAGTGCGAATCCGCGGGATTTCAACAAGATAAGGGTGGTACCCCGCAGTGATTCTGGATGTCTGATAAAGAAGGGGGCAGGCGGCATGAGCTCATGCAGCTCCTGTGCACACTCTCCGAAGTACATCTTGTAAAAACCCCATAGGCAAGCAACTTTGCGTCTATGAGCTATGCTTTATAGTTTAATTCTTTACCAGCTTCTGGCCACCGATGAGTCTTCTGGCGCTGCGATGTCGCTAGCTGGTATTTGGCTAAACCATCCCAAAGGTGGCTGCCATACTCCATACACGATCGTACCTGTGCCTTATAAAGGGACAGCAGTTGATTTGACGTAAAATATCGCTTAACCTTTTTAAGGATGCCTGGCTTTTTGGCCACGGTTCTGGCTTTGAACTTGATGGAGGTGCCGAAGTTGAAGTTGGCAGACCACTTCATACCAAGAAGTTCAAGCTCACCGGTTAAAGGAACAGATGTATCTCAAAAAGTAGGAGTCAAGTTAAGCGGACTTTTTTCCTACTTTTTGTTTTAATAAAGAATGAATAGACAGCAAGCTTAGAGAAGCTTTGTCACTGCGCTTATGTTAGACGGGCAGGTTGACTCAGTCAGTTTGTCACTGTGACTTGCACCTTTTACAAGCGTTCTCGTTGCTGTAGAAGAAGTTTAAGTTGTTATCTTTTGTGAAGATGTTGTTGTTGACATTATTGTTATTTCTTGACTGTTACCGTTAGCTGTTTTATCTATTATTATTGACATTTACGCGATTTTACCTCTACCAGTGGGGCCACAAGGATTATTTAGTCTTGGTACCTATCCTGTAGTGGATCAGATGGGACAAGAGGACTTATCAGTACTTATTGCTTCACTCATTTTGTTGAAGTGCTAGCCATTTCTCAGTTCTCATTGATATGAAGTCAAAATAAAAGTCAGTGTACTAACCAAACTGGGGAAAGTCTCAAGATTATTAAGTGATCCCCACCGGGAGTCGATTCCGGAACTTTCTCAATGGCGGTGGCGCGGAAAGCGGCCTGCAAGGGTCATAGTTTATAGTTATTTATTGTTAAAATTACAAATAATTTTACATGTCATTTCACAGCATTATGTATAAAATATTATTACACTTGTAATAAATTAATATTTGTTATAATTAATGTTTCATTCCAGTCGAGCGATGTCTCTGCGTTTAAGTTAACGTAGTGACTTTCAACCTTATTTTTAACACTAGACTGTGAGCTCGTCCCACCGTAGAAGGTCTAGGGCAAGATTGTAGTCAAGAGTACACCAATGGGTATGACTTGCTTTTTTCATTGATTATGATCACGGTGACAGTAAGTGACAAACTGACTTGTAAACAACAGCCTTGTGTTTGGTTCCCTTTCCTTCACCCCATACCCTTCGCGCCGCATTAACGTGATATTTTTCTTGATGAAAGACCTAGGTTTGTAACGAAAGAGTGGATTTTGGATTTTGTTTAATGTGGATTTAAGCAAAAACATATTTTACTTATGTTTTTGCATTTTATCCTACTATTTTAGTATTACAAGAATCCAATTTAATGCTAGTCGTAACGCAGGATGCTTTAAAATGATGATAATGGACTTTTAAATCAATTTAAATAGCGATTTCCTTTTAATTATATTTTACATTTTCAAACTGAAATTACTCAGAAAGTATATCACTTACGACATTTTGTCAATCAGTATTTGTTGTTTGTAATTATTTTCTCTGTCGATTGGCATATGTTTCATACATGTACATCAAAACGCGACTTTTTACGTACTTCTATGTACTTGTAACTTTAGGCATGCCACCGAGGTTCGATGCTCTTTCAACTGTCTAACTATCACGGTTCATGAGATACAGCCTCGAACAGAATTTATAAAAACGAGCAAGAAAATCACGTTTTTGTATGGGAACCCCCTTAAATATTTATTTTATTCTGGTTTTTGTATTTGTTGTTATAGGGCACAAATAAATACCCCATCTGTGAAAATTTCAACTGTCTATCACCGTTCATGAGATATAGCCTGGTGACAGACGGACGGACGGACAGCGGAGTCTTAGTAATAGGGTCCCGTTTTTTCCCTTTGGCAACGGAACCCTAAAAACAACTGAATACCTTTGTTTTTAAAATAAATTAACTAGCTAGATACTTACTAACTGTGTATGTGTAATTACTTAGATCCGCAACTTAATTATGAGTGGACATATAAAAATTGCATTTATATTAATAATTTGTAAATAATATTTTAGTTTAAATTGTAGAGTTGTAATAAGAAAAAAGCATTGTAATAAATAGTAAAAGTTTATTGAAAAAACCCTGCACGTACTAATTAGTAAATTGGCGACAGAAGACTATGCGTAACATAAAACTCTTGTACAAAGTGCGTTACATAAAATGTTGTGTTGAGTATGAAATAAAATTGTTTGAACGCAGTCTGTTTTTTACTTTTTTAAAATATAATTTTACAGTAACGGATTCTTATTTTACGAGAAAAAAATTGGAATTAATTAACAGAATTGTGACCTATGGACACGGACAGTGATTGGTCTATTTAATTTTATAGTTATGCACTATTTTTCTGACCAGTGGTGACTACACTTCAACTGACAGTTGTACTGTACTGTATCATTAAGCATACTGTAATTATTAAGGATCAATCCATAAAACTGAAGACCTTTACTAAAAGAAAATAGGTCACATGATTAACACGTTAAGCGCCATGGGGGTCAACTATTGAGCGACACTGAGCTAGTGTCCCCCACTGTGTGGTTAACTACAGGGCCGCGCGGGTCCCTTTCAATACAAGTTTGTTCTAAAAATGAGCCCGTCAGCTCACTAGAAACATTCGAATTCTCCTCCAACTCGCGGTCAAACCTTGTCCCCCACGGCCTAAATGGAACATATAGGTGTCGATCAACTGGTGTCCCCCGCGGCCTAAACGGAAACATGCTAAGCTTGGCATTTAACGTGTTAAAAAAGAGTTCGCTTCAACTTGTGTGAATTGTGTGATTGATTAGCTAAGTATGAAAAATACTTGAGAAAAGTTGTTCAGTTTCCAGTGTACAGTCACTTCCTAAAGTTTTATAGCCAATTTAAAGTCAACTGATACAGGGTGTGAGGGACAGTTTTGCAAATACTACAACCCAGAATAAATTCAGGCCATAATTTCTAAATGATTTGCCAGGAATACGCGTTTTCTAAATTCGTAATTTTAGCTTTAAGTTTATTTTTTTTAATTATACACACCATTTTACAATAAATAAATAAAACATAACAGCGTGAACCAAGAAATCCAGCACAGTACAAAACATTCTGTTAGCGGCACAGCGCACGGGACCCGCGCGTCACTCGGGCGCCGTTTGAAGTATGTACATAGCGCCGAAGTAGTACAGCTAAGTAGTAGTCATAGTGCATGCTGTGTTTACTTATTATGCTACACTTTTAGCATAAGAGCCCTGTACGTAGTTAAATAATAGTAGATTACCCAACAAGTGAAAAAAAGGTGAATTCTTTTCGAGGCATTAAGTTGTATCCCGAGAGGAGCGAAGGATTCTAGATTAGAATCCTGAGCGGATCAAGGGATACAAGAGCCGAGATGAATTTTTTTTTCACGTGTTAGGTACTCTACTTTTTACCATTGACTACGAGAAAAAGAAAATAATTACTCTGTGACAGTACATTATCAACAATAGCAGCTGCTTTAACGCGAAATGACTGTGGAACGAGAGGTTCACTTTCATCACTGGATGTCGAACTCATTTTATGATTTTGAGACAAAAACTTTTAACAGAAACTTTTAATTGCATGAAAATTGCTCAGAAAATTGGCTGAATTTCTTATTCTAAATTTAAAATTTTTAACCGAGCCATATTCTATACAGCCAGTTATTACATACAGCCAAGGTTTAGTACGTTTTTATAGCGAGAGTATGCAACCTCCTTGCACATTTTCTTTTGCTTTCTTACTAAAATCCTTATATTCGCGCATGTTCCAAATTCAAAATGTTTTATTCACTCAGTGAAATAAACAGCGTTTTATTCACTGTTTTTGAAGAATAACGGACCCTTTTTCGAGGGGCAATGGTAAACATAAATAAACGCCACATATTCAATTTATTAACTGTGTAAATGGACTGTTAGTAAACCAATAAAATAAAATTAGACGTGTGGCACTCGGGGACTGCCGCGGTAAGCTATTGCATAGCATTTTGTATCAACTTATGCAATTATAATTAAAAGTAGCCCTCTACTTTTAATTATAATTGCATAAGTTGATACAAAATGCTATGTAAAAATTTCAAAAAAGTTTAAAATTTTTTTGTTTTTTACGGCCGCCATCTTCGATTTTAAAATGGATGTTATTTTCGCAATCAGCACCCCCGAAAACCTATTAAACGACACCCATGACGGTTTTTTACAAAAAATACATGTCCGCCATCTTGGATTTCAAAATGAATGTCATTTTCGGAATCAGAACCCCCGAAAACCTATTAAACGACACCCATGTCGGTATGCCCGAAAATTTCATATCCGCCATCTTGGATTTTTGGTGGGGGGAATCGAGATGGCGGATATGAAATTTTCAGATGGCGGTCGGCGGGTAATATGCTTGGTGACGCTTCGGGCTTCGCCCTACGCGGAGCTCGGCCTTCGGCCTCGCCCTATACGCAGCTCACCTCGGTCTACGGCCTCGGCTCGCGCGTTCGGCTCGGTCTGCAACCTTGCCTCACCTTAAAAATCTAAATTTGTATGGCGGCCATCTTTAATTAGGGGCCTTCGGCCTCGCCTCACCTTTAGAATCTAAACTTGTATGGCGGCCATCTTGGATTTGGGGGGAGGGACGCTTCAGGCTACGCCCTACGCGGAGCTCGGCCTTCGGCCTCGCTTTTTACGCAGCTCACCTCGGCCTACGGCCTCGCCTCGCAGCGTGGCGTCGTGGTTCGGCTCGGCCTGCGGCCTCGCCTCACCACTCCTTGTATGGCGGCCATCTTGGAAAATGGTGGAATCGAAAAACTGACCCGATATTCGGAATCATCGACCCCCAAACCCCCCAGATACCGATTATTATTATATTATTATTGTTGCACGCACACAACACCGTGTCGAAGACTGCCGAACTGAAACGACGACGTTAGACGATGCACGGCCTTCAAGCCACACCTCCGTGCCCGTCGGAGTGGGGAGCGTTAGGTTTTTTTTCGTTACGGAATTTCTGGATTCAGTCCCCGCGCTCAAGGCCCGCGATAGAAGCTATGCAATAGCTTAATAAATAACGAAACCCATACTTCAAAGCTTGAAAACGAAAGTTTTCAATCAGTGCGTCCTACCCGTGATGACATACGGAGCCGAGACGTGGCCACTCACAGTGAGACTAGTCCACCAATTTAAGGTCGCTCAGCGAGCTATGGAAAGGGCTATGCTCGGTAATTCTTTGAGGGATCGGATTCGAAACGAAATAATCCGTCAGAAAACCAAAGTTACCGACATAGCCCGGCGAATTAGCAAGCTTAAGTGGCAGTGGGCTGGTCATATCTGTCGTAGAACCGATGGCCGTTGGGGCAGACAAGTTCTAGAATGGAGACCACGAATCGGCGAATATCGTGGGGTGACGATATTCGTAAGGTAGCGGGCAGTGGTTGGAGGAGGAGAGCTGAAGACCGAGCTCAGTGGCGTGCCATAAGAGAGGCCTATGTCCAGCAGTGGACTGACACAGGCTGATGATGAAATGACGAAAACTCCTTTACTTGACGTTTATGGCGAAAAAAATGCTTGTACCGGATAATAGTTCATCATAGTTATGGGGGTAGATTTAAGTATTTGTCATTGCTCATTGCTATTTTTCTCTTTTTGTTCGTTCCTCCCCGCGGCGGCCCGCAGCGCCTCCCCCGTCATTCGGTAGTGGCACAACTGCTCGGTGCCCGACAAGTTGACCGCCCCCTTGCTCTCGTAGAAGGCGCGCGCGTCGTCGTTCCACTCTAGCACGTTGAAATCCAGACGGCAGGAACCACTCTTGTGAGCTTCCTGGAAGTAAATACGATATGCAATAAGAAATTAGGAATGATTTCTTACCTGCAAGGAGGGGGGCAACTATCAGGCGGAATATCTAGACGCACCCAGATCCCTGACAAAAGTGGTAGGAAATCTCAAGGAGCTGGGGTGCCTAGACAGCCATTCCTAGCAAAATAGTCCCACCACTCAAATTATTTAGGACATAAAATATTCTTTATGTCACTAATTAGTGTCATGATGTGATAGTTGATTAACGCTTTAGGTAGTTGAGAGGTTTTTCCTCCTGTCAATTGAATACCTTCAATAAGGTAAACCATTTGAATTACAATGTAGCCTAGTGACTAATGGGTAAATTAAATGATTCAACTTAAATTGCTAAGAATAGTAAAAATAATAATAATGGTATCTTAAGGAGGCCTCTGCATGTTGGATGTGTATGCTCATGCATACCTTTCAAAAAGATTGGTCTCCGAGCTTTGATTTCCTATAGGAGAGATACAAATAATATCACAATTAGAAGAAAATTGTCTATTGAACAGGCCTCTACGTATTAGTTTCGGCCCTATGCATGCTTTCCAAAAGTCTGGGACTTTATTGCTTAAGACTATGGATCATACCATAAGACAAACATAATAATAAAACTCTTCATTTTTAGGCAACTCCAATATTTTGTTTCACAAGTTAGGTGATAAAGGAAAAATGTTGGAAAAAATGTAACAACTTCACACTAATATTTAGCCATGTCGTCCATAAAGGAAATCAGCTAAGCAGTTTACTTTAAAGTAGACAATACACAGCTGAATACCTCGGCCACAGCATAGAACAAGCGATTTCCGACTCCCCGCTTGCGCATGCTGGGCCGCACATAAAGGTCCTCCAGCATCATGCTGCGTCCCTCCCACGAGGAGTACGTCGGGAAGTAGAGTGCGAACCCCACCAGCTGCGGGCCCGCGCCCTCCACCGGCTGCGGGCCCGCGCCCTTCGGATGGAGCTCTGCCACCTTGCAGCGGAACGCAGGTGACGACCCGCTGAACCCATCGCGCTGCAAGTCTGCAACAACCATTACACAACTAACTAAATTGGCAAGCATTGGAATCTAATATAGGTAACACAAGTTTAGGGTTGACTATAGAAATAAGTACCCTTCTTTTGATGTAACTGAGGGTGTGGGGGGTCTTCAGGGATTCCAATTAGACCTTATAAATTGATTTTGGTCATCAGAGATACGAACTTGTTTTAAAAAATGATTTTTTTATTTAACTTGAAATGAAACGTAAGTTCGACATTCTATTTTAAAACGGATCGTGAAATCATCAATTTTCCGTGAAACGAAACTCAAATTTAAGACAATAATAAGTAACGTAATACTCATCAATTTTCTTTGAAACCAAACGCTAAAACAATAATTAGCAACGTGCAGAAACGAAACGCAATTCTTGTCAATAATGCCGCCATTGGGCGTTTCCCCACTGGCCGGCACCGGCGACGGCGAGAGTGACAGAGCTATACTAGGAAGCAAGAAATTGGTAGTCGGTAGGTAGTAGAGTGACAGAGATACTTGCTTCCTAGTATAGCTCTGTCACTCTCGCCGTCGCCGTCGCCGTGCCGGCCAGTCGGAAAACGCCCAAACTGGGCGTTTCCCCACTGGACGGCACGGCGGCCGGCGCCGGCAACGGTGAGAGTGACAGAGCTATACTAGGAAAAGAGAGACTACCGATTTCTTGCTTCCTAGTATAGCTCTCACTCTCGCCGTCGCCGTCGCCGGTGCCGGCCAGTCGGGAAACGCCCATTGGGCGTTTCTCCACTGGACGGCATGGCGGCCGGCCGGCGGCGCCGGCAACGGTGAGAGTGACAGAGCTATACTAGGAAAAGAGACAGACTACCGATTTATTAGGTTCTAATCAACATAGATTAGGTTTTCAAAATTGCTGACAGCACCGAATCAGCCAACCTCAAATCGGATAGATTAGGTTTTCTAAATCAGTGACAGAACCGAATCAGCCAACCCTGAATCAGATAGCTTAGGTTTTCTAAATCAGTGACAGAACCGAATCAGCCAACCCCGACTCCACGTAGTCTTGTCTGCCCTACCCCTAGAGTATAATTCAATACCACGGAGGCACGGAGGGGCGCGGCGAAGCCGACCAGAGAGCCGCAGCTGCGAAGGCGAGTGAAGACATCTGCCTGCGAACTAGGTACACGCGTGCAAGCGCCGCGATACTCCGTGCCGAAGCCACAACAGAAATGAATTGGGGTAAAAAATCATGGAGGCGGATATAAGCGGTAGAGATTTTGATTATTTTCAAATCGCTATAACTTGAGAAGGGGGTGGTTCCGGCAGGTGGGGATGGGGGGGTGGACGCTACCCCTATCCCCCCTCCCCCTCCACCCCCTAGCAAGGATACTTATTTCTATAGTTTTACCTGGAATCCTACTGTGGACCTGCACGCCTCTGGGAATTTTTAATAACAGAAAGAACGGTTAGTGTCGCAAAAGGGGCAGCCATACAAAAAATAATTTTAAAAAATTTTCGTGGGCTGCCCCTTTTCCGACACGCCGACCGAAAGAACTGTTCTGTTCTCACCTTTTATTGACAACTTGGGGCCTTTTGGCATCTTCTCAAAATCAGCCAATTCCTAAAACATAAATTCTGGAATTTATCTCATGCATCACTGGCGCAGTAAAGATATGAGCGGAATTTATTATATCAAAAAGAGCTCGTAGCATTGTTGTTCAGCTTACCTGGATCATTTCCACTACCGCTCCCATGTCCTCTTTCTCAGCCTGTCGCACTTTAATTTCATCATCACTGAACTTATGGGCACTCATGCTGATTTGACGCAAAATTTTAAATAAAATTAAAAGAAACTTTTGAGTTGAGATTAATTAGGATGAAAACCAAATGAAAACAAACGTCGAGACTCGAGCGAGGCTATATTTCGTTAAATTTATCCCTTTCGGGAAAGGCAAAGGAAACTATGTCCATACAGCCATGTCTTCAGTGAAAAATCTTCTTTCTTCAACTTAACCTAAGCCCTAAGCTCCTCGTGTTCTGCGTAAAACGGATAGCGTCTGTTTTACGAAAACTGGCGGCGAGAAGCACAACCGCGAGGATCTTTGTCGGTACCAAACGGAGCAGAAACACTGTTATCACTTGAATTTTTCATCACTACACGAATTTTAGTCAATTTACTGCATAATACACTATCACTATTACACATTAAACAACTTTTTCACGCCGAAAACGAAAATTCAATTGACAAAGCAACCGCTCACGCCGAGTTCCCGCCAAAGACCTCGCTATAGTAAGTAGTAATTTTTTTTATCCATCCGTATAGAGACCTCGCTATATTTCGGATGATCAGAACTTTTTTTTTTAATTATGTCACAGGCAAAGGAGTGTTGAAACGTACAGCCTATTTTTTTTTTAAATCTCACGCAGACGGATTATATTGATCATACAGCCACATTTAATAATATTTGTATGACAAGTTTATGTCTGTTTTTGTCATGGACTTAGTACTTTCTCTTTTAAAGGACCAATTACTTAGAAAAATCGTATTAAGAAATATGAAACTTAACCTCATAGCAATAAGGTACACTTTCGACTGCTTCTCCGACAGCCTCTATTGAAACCGAAAGGGACACCGATGTGCGAGGCGGATTGTCTCTTTCTTTTTTCTTGCCAATTCAAAAAAACTTCATTAATCAAAAAAGTCCGGCTTTGACAATGAAGTTAATAACGAAGAAATACGTTGCATTTGAAATGAATTTCAGTTCAAATTGATGTAAATTAATTGTAATCATAATAACTTCGTCATCTTTTCCTAAATTACCAAAAGAAAACGATTTTTTTTTCAAACCATTTATTACTACTGGCATCCCGTAAAGTGTCATCGTAATGTCATGGCGGCATGCTTTAAATCGTATAAAAATAATTCGTAACGGCAAGGATTATACCAGTTTTTTAAATTAAAATACTGACAAAATGGTAGAAAGATGTTGTGTTCACACTTGTTCAGGTCTTTGGCGGGAACTCGGCGTGAGCGGTTGCTTTGTCAATTGAATTTTCGTTTTCGGCGTGAAAAAGTTGTTTAATGTGTAATAGTGATAGTGTATTATGCAGTAAATTGACTAAAATTCGTGTAGTGATGAAAAATTCAAGTGATAACAGTGTTTCTGCTCCGTTTGGTACCGACAAAGATCCTCGCGGTTGTGCTTCTCGCCGCCAGTTTTCGTAAAACAGACGCTATCCGGTTTTACGCAGAACATGAGGAGCTTAGGGCTTAGGTTAAGTTGAAGAAAGAAGATTTTTCACTGAAGACATGGCTGTATGGACATAGTTTCCTTTGCCTTTCCCGAAAGGGATAAATTTAACAAAAAAAAAAATCACACTTGTTCAAGTGAATCGTATGGTGGATGTAACATATCTTTTCACAAGTAAGCTAAAATAATTTCTTATAAATCTATTACTATGTTGTCCATGATTTCTTGTGTTTGGCGGAGAAAGGTTCTCAACAATGCTGTGCTATTTTATTGCAGAGTACATAAAGATTCAGAACAAAGACAAAAATGGCTCAACAGCGTTGAGATTAGACAAAAGATAACAAAAAATTCCGTTGTATGCAGCCGGCACTTTGTTCCAACTTGCTTTTATGCTGGGGATTCCCGCCAGTTACTCAAAATGAACGCAATTCCTACTGTTCCTCCCACGGTAAAAACTATGTACTATTGCGAAATTGTATTTTTTTGAATTCGCACACCAATACACCATAAATACACGTTACATGTCTACAAAGATCTTTTGGCCCGCGGTTTCCATGGTGACGCCTTTATTTACAATACAAGTTCTTCTAGCTACAACTGTCACCTTTGTAGACCTATAAAATACTACTTAACAGTTATAGTTTTAAATGCAAAGTCCCCACCGAGTGGCACGAGCCTCCCTCGAACAGTGAAGGGGGATTCAGGCTATAGTCCACAACACTGGCCTAAAATGCGGGTTGGTGGGTCTTTCGGAAATAACCTTTAGAGTTACGGGTTTCCTCACGATGTTTCCCTTCACCGCTGAGCAAGTGATAACTATTAAATACGAATTAAAAGACGAATGTATAGTGATACAGGCCTCAACCTGGCATCGAACCCACGACCCTCCGCTCACAGGTCCCACTCACTATCCAGGGTTAGTTTATTCCGCCCTCATTCCAAACCGCCCCCGTCCAAGTACAGTTAGCATCATCATCCTTTTCAAACTTGGAGTATTTGAAATGAAACTTCTTTGGGCGCGTTGAGAGTGAAATTTCAAAGTTGCGTCATGGTATTCAAAGTTTACCTTTAGAGAAATTTAAGACAGTAATTTAACAATGTAAAAAAAAATAATTAGGCCAGGTACAAGGGGTTGTACCTACCTTGTAGTTTGAAAGCCTAGCGACCTTGCATTAAATCTGGTAGTTCTGATTTGTTGCTGACTTGTTTAGGATGTTACAACCTAATGAATAACCGCATATTTGGAAAATATACCTAGCCACAACGAATCGAAAAAAGGCAAGATTTTTTTAAATGTACCTTTACCCAACACTGTGACGTCACTGGCGCGCGTTGATATCGGGTATATTTTCAAATTACTAAACGCGCGCGTAGGTATTTGAAAACATACCCGAACGCAACACGGCAACGCACTCACTCATTTAGATCAGAACGCCCGCTTAATTTTGACAACGAGTAACGAATTTTCATTAGGTACGTAAAAAGTTAAATAGAGTCATTAAACTTTAAGTTTCATTAAACTTAGTCTTTTAAACTTAAAGTCTCATTAAACTATAGTTCCATTAAACTAAAGTCTAATTAAACTTAAAGTCCCATTATTAAACTAAAATTCCATTATACTTAAAGTCTCATTAAACGAATCCCATTAAACTAGTCACATTAAACTTAAAATCTCATTAAACTTAAAGTCCCATTAAACTAAAGTCTCATTAAACTTAAAGGCCCATTAAACTGAAAATTTAAGCTTTTTCATAAACAACTTTTATCTACCTACATTTATAATTTTCAGTAGGGATAAAGGAATTTAGAAGTATATTTTGATATATTTTGCAATAACACAACACGGAATTTCCAGTTTGAAAATATACCCCGGAAACGCGTTGACGTCGGGTATATTTTTAAATCCCTAATATGGTAAAACATATTTTTAAAGTATACCTGAGCCCAACACTATAATAGACTCGGCGCCGAACGACACCATGTCAAAATTAAATTTAAAAAAATAAAAAAAAGTGTTCAGTAAGTGATAGGTACTGGTTCAGGATTTTCATTTAAAGCTAGGAGGTTCTTTTTCAACCTGTATACATATATGCTCACGTCAGTAATTCCTAAGGGGGTAGGCAGAGAATCAGTGGCTCATCTTTACCTATTTTCTTGATAAAGAAAATATTTATTACATAACTTCATCGTAACTCAACCTTGTGACATTTGAATGACCTATGGTAAGACGTACTAGTCACAATTTCTAGTTTTGATTTTTGAGCGAAACAAAATCCAAGATCGGTTTTTAATACAACATTGCAAAGTGTTTTAAATTCCAATCATGTCCAAATGATAGTATCAGGGAGATCTTTAATTTAAACTTCAGTTGATATTTTATAAAATACTCTATTTTTGAAGAAAACTACGAAAATGTGTAGCGTTCTTAAACAGCACCATCTATGGGATTTTTTTGGAAGCTTACCTCATTTTCCACTACCTCATTAAAAGTTACGTGTTAGACTCGAGTGCCACGATTTTTGACCTTGTGCTCTTTTGATTCTCTCGCTAACGCTCAGAATTCTAATTGTTGTAGCACTCGCTGCGCTTGTGATCCAATTTTAGAATCCTTCGCTTGGTCGGTCATCAAATTTGAGCACGCGGTTAAAAGCAACTTTGCACTCATGTATAACAAATATCTCTCTGACTCTCATCAGCCCATACAATGTCTCCACCGAGGGGCACGATGTGTTAAGTTTACCTTGCCCAATGTTAAACAGGTTAATACCAATGTACAGGTTAAGAATGTAAAACTGGACGTTGTGGAATCTACTGTATTCTTAGGAATAACTCTTGATGCAAAGCTTCAATGGGGTCCTCATATTGATAAGTTAGCGAGCAGACTCAGTTCAGCAGCCTACGCAGTTAAACAAATCTGTCAATTATCGGACGTTGAAACCGCAAGAACCGTATATTCACTTCCACAGCCTAATGTCATATAGCATATAGCATCATCAACCAGAGCTTAGAGTCTGGAATCGTACCGGAATCTTTTAAAATTGCCTCAGTTACGCCAATACACAAAGGAGGCGATATCTCCGACTACAATAACTTTAGGCCAATTTCACTGCTTCCTGCTTTTTCAAAAATAATTGAAAAAGTAGTAAACAAACGCCTGTCAAAGTATCTAGAGGAGAAAAACATTCTGTCCGGTAACCAATACGGTTTTAGAAGAGGGAAATCGACAGAAGGTGCCGTTGGAGGTTTGGTAGAGAGAATAGCCTTTTTGTTGGAAAAGAAAAAGCCTTGTATCGGAGTCTTTCTAGATTTGGCAAAGGCTTTCGATACAGTGGCAATCTCGCTACTTGTCAGAAAGTTGGAGAGGATAGGTATTAGAGGAATTGTACTCGAATGGTTCAAGAGTTACTTAACCGGCAGAAAGCAACTGGTGAAAGTCAGTGACTGGAGGAGTAGTCCAAAATCTGTTAACTTTGGTGTGCCACAGGGTAGCGTTCTCGGACCAACTTTGTTCCTTGTGTACCTGAATGACCTTGCTTCGCTAAAAGTGGATAAAGCAGACATCTTTTGCTACGCAGATGATACTGCCCTTATTTTTCATGGTGACAGTTGGGAAGATTGTTTTCGAAATGCTGAGAGAGGTATGGCCATGGTGGGGAGTTGGTTATCCGAGAACCTACTGTCTCTTAACACAAGTAAAACCACTTACCTCTGTTTCCACAAAACTGCTGCTTCAGCCCCAGATCAAAATCGTAACCTGGTGGTACATGATTGCATAAGAGATCCTCAACGAACAATCCCTCAAAACTGTCATTGTGACTCCATTTCTAGATCACATTCGATAAAATACTTGGGAGTTACTTTGGATGAACGGCTCACTTTTCATAAACACATAGAACTAACAGCAGCTAGGGTTAGAAAACTAATATATGTTTTTAAAAATTTACGAGACGTGGCCAGTGCTGAACTTTTAAAATCCATTTATACCTCGCTTTGTGAGCCCATAGTTACGTACTGTCAGGAAGTGTGGGGTGCTGCAGCAAAAACCTACATGCTACCTCTGGAACGAGCTCAAAGAGCTGTTCTAAAGGTCATGTTCCGTGGGCCCTATAGGTATCCGACTACGCAACTCTACAAAGAAATTGGGGTCCTGAGTGAGCGTCGGCTATACATACTCAGAGCTACGTTGTGTACCCATAAAAATATCGTAAATTCTAAAAATTATGATAAATTGTTAAAACGTAGAGTATTTAAATTACAAAGACAAGCTGTCAAAAGTGAATTTGCTACTAGGTTTTCACCATTTATGTTTCCCTTCATTTACAATAAAATATTAAAGCGTCGACCAGATTTTAAAAACCTGCCGGTTCACGAAGTTAAAAAATCATTGACACAAATGTTAAGTGAATATGTCATATGATGAAACTGAAGTTTTACTAAAGCACACAAAATAGCGGTCTCTTTTTAAAAACAAATTCTTCCATTTATCGCTCCCACTATACTATACAAACATTAACAATTACGCACACACATACACACACCACACACACACACACACATACACAGACAAATACTTTTTTGCTCAAATAGAAAATCTATAAGTTATGTCCCTGTTTAATCATTATGTAAAGATAATCACGACACAGGCCTAGCCTAGTGTGGTTATCTCAGTAAAACTATGTTGTATTATTCGGACAGTTTAATAAATCATTTATCATTTATCATTATTTTACTGTGGAGTAATGCTGCGGATATCAATAAGATCTTTGTTCTGCAGAAAAGGGCTATTCGCGCGATTTATCAAATGAGACCTAGAATGTCTCTTAGACAAATATTCAAAGAAATAAATATTCTGACTTCTGCATCCCAATATATTATACATATGTGACAATCTTTTATATGTGAAGAAAAATGAACATTTGTTTAAGAAAAATAGCACAATATAAATACTTGGACCAAGCATAAACTGGAAGTTCTAGACAGTCGTCTCCACAAGGTCACGAACGAAGGTATTCAAAATTTACCATTGAATAAATTTAAGTCAGTAATTAAACAAAAACTTTACAAAAAGGGCTATTACAAAATTTCTGATGACCTAACTGACATGGAGCCATGGGAATGACTGCTCAGCTTTAGAGTTATTTCAGAATTAGTTAAAATTAGAAAATAGGGAAATTTGTAATGCGATTAAAAAGAACACCCTCAGAGTTTCTTGCCTGTTCTTCTCTGGGGAAGACTGCACCTTTGCGAATAGTCGTAGAGTCAGTAGGATCAATAGAACGAATGCGTATGTATGGTATGTATTTAAATCCTTTAATGTTTGTTTGTATGTATTTCATGTAATCTTGACTTGTTTTAAGTGGCATCCTGATTATCCTATAAAATAAAGATTTTTTCTATTCTATTCTGTGAAAGGGGGAATTTATTATTTAATAGTTTCTAATAAAAAATAACATAAGATCAAAATTAACTTATATATATATACCTATGGAACTAAGGTCCGTTAGATAAAATAGGAAAAAACAAATTCTAAGCATAAAACTCCAATTTTACAAAAATCCAATATGGATTGCTTGGGGAAAATGTTTTCATGGGAAAAGTTTTGAAATTAAGTTAAAAGCATGTTTTAATGATTTGATTATAAGATGAGACGAAAGGTGAGTTTTTGTTTTATTTTTTCGCAACCTAACTACACAACTTTGTGCCGTGTGGTGATCGGCTTAGAATAACACCACCCCATTTCTTTCCGTGGGTGTCGTAAGAGGCGACTTAGGAAACACAAATGAGACCTGCCTCCTATTAATCCATCTCAGGCAACAACACCTCATTTTTTATGAATCTGAGGTGTTGTCCTATGGTCTCATGCGGTGTGGTAGGCTCTGTAAAGGGCCGCCTGGTTCGCGACTACCCTCCTACCGAAGTCAAACGCCAAACAGCTTGCTGTGTTCCGTCGGTGCGTGGGAGTACCGGTGCCTTATAGGCGTTTTCTGGGTTAACTCGCTCCATCGTCGACCTCATCTATGACCTTGGTCAAGATTGAGGTCAAGAGTTAACCCATCTTATAATTTAAAAAAATACATTCCCGATGTCCACTACTCTGTGTCCTCCTTGTATATTATCATACAATTTGGTGTTTCATAACAAAAATGTAGTAACGTAAATGTTGCTGATGGTTTGTTATATAAAAATAAAATTACAGGAAAACTTCTATCCTTAAATGGAAGCCTGTATTTGTCTGTTACGTATACTTTGCACTCCCAAAAAAATAATTATAATACGAGTAATCGCATTGTCATCCTACTAGAACGAGACGTTCTGCCTCGTTGCTCTATCTCTTCTTCGGCCCGCGTTTGAGCTCGAAGATTTCTATCCTGATGTATTAGATCCATGGTTTTTGTAACGTGTCTATTCCAAGGCACCCGCGCCACAATGAAGAAAAAATACTTTGTGTCTGTGATACGTCAGTATCACTGACATAAAGTGTATGGACTGGCAGTCCTCTATAAATTACAGCATTTCTCTTTAGGACGCATTGAAAGTGACAAATTAAACGGAACTTGACGCAGTAAATTGTAAACAAATTGAAATATATTAAAATTTTGTTAAAATTTTAAAGACTAAGTGAATTTTTGTATAAAGTTTTATTAATATTCAATTTTGTGACCATGAGAACATGCTTGGTTTGTAAATATAAACAGAAAAAAGGAGATAATCGGTCAATGTACAAGTATGTTTTTTTACAAACTGTTTTATTGAAAAATGTTGTTTTAAAACGTCTTAATTCTACTTTAAATGATTAGAAATTGTCGGGAAGACATTCCTCTTTTTCAAAGTATATATCCGTACAAGGCGTGAATAGGTTGATAACTCGACTTGTATGAATATGTTTTTATTTTGATTGGCATCTGGATCGCTAGTTTAATATGGTGAATAAATCAATAAGTCGACAGGTCCACTTTCAACGCACACACCCTACTTGTGAATTTTTGAACAACTCTCTACCAATGAGTAATTATATAAAAGACATCTGACTTCATATAATTCGACTTGTCAACTTATTCACGCCTTGTACGGATATATAGTTATGTTAAAATGACTATAAAAGATAAAATTTTCGCATTTTCAATTTCGCTTGATTCGCCTGCTTTATTTCGCTAGTGCTTCCAAAGACAGTCGATAAAAACAATGTCGATAGAAACATGTTATAGGTATATTAGTGTAAAATATTACTTAATGTTACGTACAATGGCAAACAAAACCGTTTTTATTTTGTTGAATACCCATGATTACTTTTTTAGGGTTATGTAGTAGACTACAAAGTTATAGTTTCGCCATATCCGTCTACTCGCAATTTTCTAAGAGACCCTTGATACTACAAAACTGTAATCACACCTTAGTACCTAAGCTTTTCAAGATAACAAGTAATGTTTGATTAATTTGCGCGTCGCTCGACACGCTCTTGAATGATTTTAGATAAATATTTAAGAGTTTACTAATCTTCATAAGAACAGTAAGACAGAATACCTAACCAACCAAATTTCTTACAACAGATTTCCAACCGACGAAGTTTAAAAAAAAATGGCTTCAAAATATGAATGTTTCGAAGAATTGGACATCAAAGAAAAGCCACGAAATATGTTCGAAGCATTTTGACCCTAACTGTTTCATAGGAAGTAGGAAATTGTTAAAATTTGGTAGTGTTCCTACAATATTTGAAGAAAATGTTCAAGGTAAAGGTTATACATAAGGGTTACTAGAAACATGTCACGATCCCCGCTAAGGGATAGTAGTAGGCTTTATGAACTATTGAATAATATTTCAAAACTGAAAAAAGAGTACCAGTTTTGAAAAATTACATACTTTAACTTTTTATAAAGTAACACAGCTTTAAATATTATTGTTTTTGAAACTAATGCAAAAGATAAAGCTTATTTCTTTAGTTTGAGTCATGCTAATGTGAGAAAATGGTTTTATTGTTTACGCAAAATTGATGCTCTGCTGTAAGAAAAACAGATCATCTCATACTTAGGTACATACTTTTGGGGAAAAAGAAAAAATTAAGCTCTACATTCCGCTAGAGAACATAAATAGTCGACTTATCGACTTTTGGTCCTCACTTGTTAAAAGTACAACTTGAGCTGATTGCCAAGGCAAAGTAGGTACTAAGCACTAAGGCAAAGTACAACTTGAGCTGATTGCCTGCCTACCCCGCTGGGAATACATCGACTAATCGACTTTTGGCCTCACTACAGCGCCAAAATGGCGAAAATCAAGTGGTCTCGTTTTTGATTTGACAACAGCCGCAACAGCCAGTCTAGTGGTATTTAACTTATTTCTATGTCTATGGTCAGTATCTCTTATTAGTCTGTGAGTCTGTGTTTCGCTATGTATTGTTACAAAGTAGTACTTACGGGTCCGTATTGAAACGCATAAAACTGGAAGCCCTAACTTTTTTTTGCATAATTTTGTTTACGTATAAATAACATTTAACAATTTTTTTTACACATCATACATTTTTTTACAAAAACTGCTGGACCGATTTCAAAATTATTTTACCGCTAGCTTTCCGCCCGCGGCTCCGCCCGCGTGGACTACTATTATATTGTGTATGTACAACTGTGAGATAAAATGTAGCCTATGTCCTTTCCCAGCCTCTGATCTATCTCTTTACCAAATTTCATCAAAATCAGTTCTGTAGTTTTGGCGTGAAACACGGACAGACAGAGTCACTTTCGCAAATAAGATATTATGTGTCTGTCTAAAAACACACAGCTTCGATGGTGAAGAATCTTAACATCTCTCCACCTGTAATCTCATGGTTCGACTCCTATCTTCGGGGACGCTCGCAGTGCGTTCACTGTGACGATGTCAAATCGAAATGGTGTGACCTGACTGCCGGCGTTCCCCAAGGCGGTGTTCTCTCTCCTCTATTATTCTCATTATTCATAAACGAAATCACTCTTGTCATTTTCTCTCGATATCATCTCTACGCAGACGATTTGCAGATCTATCGTCATTTCCATATTGATGACCTTTCGAACGCTATATCGGAGCTTAATGCAGACTTGGATAGGATTAGCAGTTGGGCTAAATCTCATGGGCTTCTCGTGAATCCGACTAAGTCACAAGTTTTACTAATAGGTAGCCATCATTACAATCGAGTTGTCCATAATACTTTGCCTCCAGTGGTGTACGATGGTATTCCAATAGCCTATGCGAAAACTGCAAAAAACCTGGGTGTTATCTTCGATTGCTATCTCTCCTGGTCCAGTCATATAAACGAGGTAAGTAAAAAAGTTCACTACTCGTTTCAGTCCCTCAAGCGTCTCCAGGAGTGTTTGCCCTTTGAAGCTAAGGTTACCTTGGCCCAATCCTTACTCCTACCTCTCCTCGACTACGCGGATGTCTGCTACTTGGACGCCACGGAGGAATTGCTGAATAAGTTAGAGAGGCTTCAGAACCTGTGCGTACGTTTTATTTTCGGGCTGCGCAAATATGACCACATCTCATGTTATAGGTCTCAATTAAAATGGTTGCCAATCAGGCGACGACGCGATCTGCACGTCCTCTCTACCCTCTCTTCAATTTTGAATAGTCCTGCTTCCCCACAGTACCTCCGTGAGCAGTTCAAGTACCAGATTCCACGTGGCAAGCCCTGCCGGACCAGTAGATCCCTTCTCCTTCGTTTCCCACCCCACTCCTCATCCTGTTATGGCGGTTCCTTCACGGTGCACTCTGTGCGTTTGTGGAATTCACTTCCACAGGCCATTCGAGCGAGTTGTTCATTGGATGCGTTCAAGAGAGAGCTGAAAGAGCATTATTTATTTGTCTAAATATTATCCATATATTGTATGTATGTATATATTATAGGTATTTTATATATGTAGGTATATATTATTTATTTATTTAGCTAATTGTATGTGCTTATATATTAATTAATTATTATGTTTGTATTATAAATTTAATATCTCACTTTATCTTGGTACACCCTTGCCCACTTCAACTGCCTCTCCCTCTCACATAGGTTAGCTGGAAGAAAACTCATTGCTTGAGTTAAGCTCGCCGTTGTACATGTCCTTGTGGAGAACTCGTACGACATATACTTACTTACATTTACTTATATGCTTAATTAAAATATATTATATATACATACTTACAAACATATTATTCCCGTCTCACCCTGTTCGAGAAATCGAATAGGAAAGAGACGACACATTTCATTATACACTTGATATTATAATACTATTATTATTTACAATTAACGATAAAATACCTAATACTTATGAATAACATTCTATATGTACTTACATAACATTCACAATAATACTTATAACAATACTCCCTACTTATCTATATATCGCGTATATAGACAGTAGTAGAATTTAATTATATAAATAACATAATATAATAAATAAATAATTATAATAAATATTCTATTAATAATATAATACATATTGCATGCAAATTATTTCAAAGCTTAAATCATTGTAGCTGCGCCTGCTTGCGAAGCAAAGAACACAATTACTAAGAACAAAATTACTCCTAGTTGCGAAGAGAACAATAGGACGGCATTCAAACCGGTCCGTCACCTCGCTGCTACATTAGATCGACAGCATATCGACAGTGATTAGCCAGCTCCCGCATTGAACGCATGTCGCTCCGCTCTCCGCTTACCACGCGCATATTTACGTAATTGTGATTTTAACATAAATAAATTCGTTCAATACTAGTTCTTCGTTTAGTTACCCACATCCTTTCTTTGTGTAATTTTTTTATATGTATTTGTGTGTACAATAAAGAATAAAGAATGCACAGTGTTCCCAAAGACCTTCGGACCCGACATTTTTAGCTGATCCCGTAGATCGACGTAGTTAGGTGTATGAAACAAATCTCTCATACAAACCACCTACCAATTATCCATAGTTTCCTTGAAAAAAAATAGTTTTTTTCGCTATTTTTGAGGGCAACGAAAAATGAAAAAAAATATTTTTTCCTTTGTTATTGAAATCTTAATGCAGGTTGATTTATTTTATAATTACTAATAGAGTCCTTCATTTAATAAGCTATATTACAACTGTCTATGTATACCTCATGTGAAGAAATAATGTAAAAGTCGTTTTTTAGTTTTCATTTTTTTTTAAGAAATGTGCACTGTTTGCGCATCTACTTTTTTATGGTAATAATATTTAATTATTATAACAATTCACATAAAAAAAATCACATCCGTATCTCGCGTCTAACTCGAGATATTATTTGATATACATTTTGATAAAAGTGCCTGCTTCAATGTTCATAGCAAAGTTCCTTCTTTGTTTATTTACTTTGCTAAAATGTTGCGAATAGTTATACCTTGTACTTATTTATATTAAACTAGCTTTTCATTCACGACTTCGTTTGCGAGTAAAAGTAGCCTATGTCACTCTCAGAGTAAAATGTAAAAAAAATTAGTAATAATATAAAACTTGGCGAAGGATTTGACGGCCCCACCGCCAAAGGTCCCCTGTTGTTCGTTTCCGGAGTAGACTTGACTTGATTTTTCAGACTCTGAGAGTGACATAGGCTACTTTTACTCGCAAACGAAGTCGCAAATGAAAAGCTAGATTAATACAAATAAACATAAGGTATGACTATTTGCAAAATTTTAGCAAAGCAAATAAACAAAAAAGGAACTTTGCTATGAACATTGAAGCAGGCACTTTATCAAAATATTTAATCACAAATATCTCGAGTTAGACGCGAGATACGGATGTGAATTTTTTTTTGTGAATTGATATAATAATGAAATATTATTACCATAAAAAAGTAGATGCGCAAACAGTGAACATTTCTTAAAAAAAAATGAAAACTAAAAAACGACTTTTACGTTATTTCTTCACATGAGGTATACATAGACAGTTGTAATATAGCTTATTAAATGAAGGACTCTATTAGTAATTATAAAATAAATCAACCTGCATTAAGATTTCAATAACAAAAGAAAAAAAATTTTTTTTCATTTTTCGATGCCCTCAAAAATAGCGAAAAAACTATTTTTTTTCAAGGAAACTATGGATAATTGGTAGGTGGTTTGTATGAGAGATTTGTTTCATACACCTAACTACGTCGATCTACGGGATCAGCTAAAAATGTCGGGTCCGAAGGTCTTTGGGAACACTGTGGAATGGTCTTGTGGACTTACCTTTATATCCTCTTATGTTGGTATGGTTAGTACCTGTTTGTTCCAGCGAGGGCGCCACTTTCTTCGTCTTGATTCTTGTGCGAAGGTTGGCATCTCTTACTATCTGTCAAATTTCAAACGTTGCGGTTTGAAATTTTCTTTTCGATTGTGAAAAAAAGTTTGAATGAGTTATTTCAAACTATTTTCTCATTTTTATATGTAAAATGTGTAACGCGAACGCCCCTTGCGACACGCCAGGCGTGGCAAATCGTTCAAATGTGAGAATTTCTCGCGGAGAGAAACGTAGTGCCTCACCATACGATTCGGATGATGATGACTGGGAAACAGAGGGTGAATCTTCTCGCCCTCCCAATAAGAGGGTGAGATGGCAGGACAGCGAACCCTTTTTTGACCCACGAGTTGATTCTCTAATAAACCACGTAAGTCAATTGACAAATTTTATTATGAATACAAAGTCTAACAATTCGTCTTCCTCTAGCGAATTTGTATGTAAGCCGAGCACCAGTGCCGCTACTCTTGATTTGGGTGATATAAAAACAGTTACGGATTCCACCAAAACGATAAAAAAGCTCCCCAGGACCGTGTGAATTCACCAATTAACCTGCAACATTTTGGCTCTGATATTTGGAAAGAAGTAAAATACTCGAAGGTTCTGCAGTCTTTTCTGGCCACACCAGGGTTTGTTGAATTAAAAATCAATAATGAGCTGCGTCACCTAAATAAGGGCAAAGATTATCTTGCTACAACTGAAAAGGCAATGGCCGGCCTTACAAATGGTTTATTGGAACAAAAATAAATTGTTCGAAACAGCTTGCAAGAAATAGTTAACTGGGCTAATACCTCCCCTAGTGAATTAAATGCAAATAATCTTTTTGATAAAATCATGGATTCATTTGGACCCAACTCCCAGCACTATAAAAACATGGAACAGTTGTTACAAGTTGTTTGTGGCAAGAGAGCTGAGTGTGTGGAGGTAAGACGGGAGCGCATTATAGCCGAGGTAGCTAATAAAAATTTACAAAGCACTTTAAGGAAGCTGCTGCTCAATGCCGAACATTTATTTGACAACACATCTTTGATGCCTGTAATTCAATCACTTGGAGGTACAAGTACATGGTTGAATACACCTACTTATTTGAAAGAGAGCAGAACCCCCTTAAAGAAGCAGTCAAATGACCGTTCTAGAGAAACCTCATCTACAGGCCAGGCTTCTCATACTAAGAATACTCCGTTCTTCCGTACAGCAAAAAACAAGTATTTTCAGTAAAAAGATACCAAATCAAATAACAATTCCTTTCGAGCCAAAGATCAGAAAAAAGACAAATGACTATCAAGGGTTCATGGGGGGCTGCCTACAAAACTACCTCTCCGCTTGGGAAGGCTTAGGGGCCAACAAATTTATTTTAAAAATTATTTCGGGAGCTCGTATTCCCGTGATTGGCAAACCCCCTTTGAGTTTCCCCTCACCAAACCTAAAAGCTCTCTACAGAACGAAAGTCACTCCGAGCTTAACAAAATTAATCTTAGAACTAAAGGAACAAAAAGTACTGGAACCAGTTACAGCAAGTCCAAGCTACATTTCAAAGAGGTTTGTGGTACCGAAGAGCAGTGGGGGAGAAAGACCGATTTTCGACCTCAGGGGTCTAAACAGGTTTATTCGGACCAAACATTTCCAACTGATCTCACATGCTTCAGTACCCGAGTTCCTTCAGTTGAAAGATTGGATGATCAAAATAGATATTTCCAATGCCTACTTTCATGTGCCGATAGCGAAGAGTCATAGTTGTTACCTAAGACTAGTTTACGAGGACGAGTTACTAGAAATGACTTGCCTCCCATTTGGCCTAGCGTCTGCTCCCCACACTTTTGCAGCCTTAACGAATTGGATCGCGGAGATCCTTCGGGCCAAAGGAAATCGTGTTATTGTCTATTTAGACGATTTTCTACTGGTCCACCAGGACCAGTCCAAGTTGGTGTCTCAGACTGCGGAAGTCGTAACCCTATTGGAATCTTTGGGATGGCAAATCAATTACTCAAAGTCAATTCTAGTACCTACTCAGAGGTTGGAATACCTTGGAATTACTTGGGACACCAAAGAAAACATGATGTTTTTATCGATGGAGAAGGTAAGTGTTGGGTGTATTGGAACGCACCGCAACCGCGCGGTTGCGGTGCGTTCCAATACACCCAACATTCCTCTTCTGTACAATCTAAATCCTTAATTAATTAATCAGTATAGTCATCAAACATAAATTTTTTTGGAGGCCTTACAGTACGACCTGCCCTAGTACTATAATAATTATCTGTATTAGGTATGACCGGATTACTAATATCTTCTTTATCGATAATCATATCATCATTATTGCTGATAGCGTTTTCCTCATTTTCAATTTCTTTTAAATCTTCATTTCTTAATTTATCTTGTTGGGATGAATCCTTAATCACATTATGATTACTAATGTTATCTTCATATTCACTATCATAATTAACTGTGTTATTTTTTTTAGGATTTATAATGTGCAATCTGTTTCTACGATATGTATTTCCTTCTTTATCCTGTATAGTGTATGAACGAGGACATTGATGTTTAGATACTATTTTTCCTCGGGTCCAAACCTTATCCTCATTCTTCTTTTTAAATACAATATCCTCACCATTATCACATTCGCTTAATGATTTGGAATTTTTATTATAATATTCTCTAATTTTATTTTGTCTCTGACTGTCGGCCATTGCATCACGATGATAAATTTTTGGTTGAAGGTAAGATTTGGAAACAGGACATTTTGAATTTAAATTTCTGTTAAATAATAAGTTAGCAGGTGATGGACTGTTTTCTTTTGTTTGATTCCTAAGATTTAATAATGCTATGTATGGATCCGAATTATCATGCAAGCACTTCTTCAGTAAAGATTTGATAATTTTAACTCCTGATTCTGCTAAGCCGTTTGACTTTGGGTAGTTAGGAGAAGAAGTTATGTGTGAAAAACCATAGTTACTGCTAAATTCTTGAAATTCTTTACTTGAAAATTGAGGCCCATTGTCTGATATAAGAGTTAATGGTATACCATGTCTTGCCATTATAGACTTCATTTGATTGATAACATGGTTTGAAGACAGAATGTTTAGTTTGGCAATTTCAATGTATTTACTATAGTAGTCAATTATCAGTAGATAATGTTGTTTATTAAATTCAAACAAATCTGCTCCAAGTTTTGTCCAGGGCAAATCTGGTATATCATGAAAAATGATGGGTTCTTTTGTATTATTCGGTCTATAAGTTATACAAACAGGACAATTAATGCATAATTCGTTTATTTGAGCATTCATACCTGGCCAAAATATAACGCCCTTGGCTCGTCTTAAACATGAATTAACACCACTGTGACCTTCATGAATAATTTGCAGCATCATTTTTTGTAATGAGAAAGGAATAACTAAAGAGTTGTCTTTGAATATTAAGCCATCTAGCGCAGTCAACTCATGCCTAAACTTCCAAAAGGGTAATGCCAATGGATGAATTTTGTTTTTGCTTACTGGCCATCCATTCTGTATATATGTTAAGATAGAGCTAAGACAAGGGTCTTTTATAGTTTTTTCTTTGATTAAGTTTCTTTTGTTTTCTGATATAGGTAGACATTCATACATATTGAACATCAACAGTAAGAAAAATAGAAGAGTCTATACTAACAGTATTAAAAAGAAAGAAAACCGATCTAAAACAAGTGCAAAAAATTGTAGGGCAGCTAAACTTCGCTAACTTCGTAGTCCCAAAAGGCCGCTTACACTGTCGATACCTACAGATCTTCCTAAAACAATTCAAGAACAATCCCTGGCTGGTTCGGGTTCTGCCTCCACAGGTACAGAACGACCTGGAGTGGTGGAACCATGCCGTCAAGAACAAGTCTTTCCTTCATCAAAAGCCATACAAACACTTCTTGACAACAGATGCTGCAGACTCCGGATGGGGAGCCCAACTGAACGAAACTCTGTTGTCAGGTACGTGGGACAAAGACCAGATGAGATGGCATTCCAATTGGAAGTAACTGTCGCAGTGTATGTGTCGATTCGGAATCAAGCACAGATACCCACATCTTAGTACAGTCAGACAACCGGACTCTGGTCTCCTATATTCGGAACGAGGGAGGAACTCAATCCTTGGGTCTTCTAAATCTGACTTGCAAGTTGTTGAGGCTGACAGAGCAGATGAAAATCACTCTCTTAGCACATTACCTCACGGGGAGGTACAACTGCACAGCCGACCGACTATCGAGGGGACAGCGCCTGTCAGAATGGCACCTGTTGCCCACTGCAACAAACCGGTTATTCTACCGTTGGGGCACCCCAGATATCGACCTATTCGCATCTCCGGAAACAGCGGTGGTCAACAGTTACGTCTCATTAGACTGCAAGGACCAAAGAGCACTATTCACCAATGCCTTCAGCCGCCAATGGAATTTTCAGCTCGGGTGGATACTTTCACCCCCCAACTTAATTCCGCGAGTGTTAGCGCACCTAAACCAGGCTAAGGGCCACTATATAGTAATAGCGCCGCTGTGGGAAAAAACCTTTTGGCTAGCCGATCTGCAGTTGAGAGCCCTCGAAGCACCAGTGATGATACAAGATCTCAAGGAGAATCTGGTGGACACTGCAACAGGTTTGCCCCCATAGGTAGATGGGTGAGATCAGTATTGAAAGAAGCCGGTATTACAGCTTCTCCTGGCTCTTTCAGATCAGCAGTGGCCTCCGCAGGCTGGCTAGAAAATCTACCCATTGATGACATATTGTCTAGAGGAAACTGGAAGAGTGAGAATACTTTCAGAAAGTTCTATTGTAAAGAGATTGAAAAGAGACCCAATAGAACTTTACTTTTTAATAATTTTGAGCCTGTATAGAAATTTTTGATTACTTTCATTTTAATAAGTTTTATAATGTGATTTAGTTATTCATTTCAATTAGGTATTTATGTTCAGAAAGTTTTTAAGTTTTTATTTTTTCTAAAATGGCATTTATTTTTTTATTTTTTAGCTGGATAAATACTTCAGTTTTTTAATTTTGTACTTCACTGAAATTTACAATTTGTAATTGTTTATATTAAGTATTTTGTTCTACTAAGATGTGTTCGGTAGAAATTAATATTTAAAGTTACTTTATCTTAACTTTAAAGAAACTCTAGTTTCTAAGTCTCACAATGAAGATTTATTAAGGGTTTGTATTTGACCTAGTAATAATAAACCTCATTTCTTTTCACATAGCGTTTTGTGTTTGTCACCAGCAGATATCAAACAGATCTTCACCATCGATGCTGTGTGTTTTTAGACAGACACATAATATAATATTTTGAATTACAACAAAATTATTATTATGTGTCAAAGAAAAACACAGCGTCGCAGTAATATCTTCCTGGGGGGCTACCACCTAAGCGAAGTTGATGCTGATTGAACGAATGGAATGATGTACATTGCTGTGTTTGGTTCATATCATTAATCAAGGTCTCCTTATAAAGAAGCAATCGACACCATTCCATTCGTTCACCCAGCGTCAGCTTCGCTTCGATGGTAGCCCCCCTGGTGAAGACCCTATGACAAGTTGACAGAAAGTAAGAGGTGCCAACCTTCGCACAAGAATCAAGACGAAGAAAGTGGCGCCCTCGCTGGAACAAACGGGTACTAACCATAC
Organism: Aproaerema taeniolella; assembly: GCA_949987775.1. Lineage (NCBI taxonomy): Eukaryota > Metazoa > Arthropoda > Insecta > Lepidoptera > Gelechiidae > Aproaerema > Aproaerema taeniolella. Next base: position 22,147,388 of record OX465248.1, read on the forward strand.
CAACATAAGAGGATATAAAGGTAAGTCCACAAGACCATTCTTCACCATCGACGCTGTGTGTTTTTCTTTGACACATAATAATAATTTTGTTGTAATTCAAAATATTATATTAGTAAGGATTACTGGAATAATAGCTATTGTCACTGTTCGACAAAGTCTATTTTTCTAGGAATCAAACTCGACTCTGTATGTATAAATTATGTGATTGAATATTAGATCTTATTTCTAGTTATAAAAGTTCAATTTGCGTTGTATAAAATAACAGTTCTTTGGGAATAAAAATCCGTTACAAATTCAAAAGTTCTGTAGAAATAGAATAAACAAACAAGATCGCGTTCAACATTATAGATTTTAGCGTGAAATTGATTAAGAAAAAGAGATGCAGCTTTACATTCTGTCTCGTTCTCACCTATATTTTACATGGCAAAAAAAACAATTCTGTGAAAGTAACGTCAAACCGGTTTTTTGCAAGTTTTATGACGCTATACAAAATTATAGAATGAAACAGAGAAACACTTTTCCTAGTAAAACTTTTTTGTCTCTTTCTAACTAATTGTTTGCACTTAAATATTGTAAGCGGTGATAGCCCAGTTGGTAATGAGCCAGACTTGTAATCCGAAGGTCGCGAGTTCAAATCCTGGTGCGGGCCTGTACCACTAAATTCGTCTTTTCGGATTTATGTACGGATTTCTAATTATCACTTGCTCAACGGTGAAGGAAAACAACGTGATGAAACCCACCCGTCCAAGAAAATTAATTTTCGAAAGACAAGCGGTCCACCAACCCGCATTGGGCCAGCGTGGTGGACTATGGCCCAAATCCCCTTCGTGTATCGAAGGGAGGCCCGTGCCCCTCGGTGGGGACGTGTATGGGCTGATAAGATGAAATATTGTAAAAAAGCGAGCCAAGGTATTTCTGTAGAAATAGGCGCAACCTCCTATTTGCACTGACCTCCCACGGTCCGCTTTTATTAATTAAAAAGTCATTAAAAAAGAAAGAGACCAAAGATAAGTCCATACAAAAAATTATTTTTTGTCTCACTCTACAGTTTTGACAGATGTGTTTATTCTTAAAAAGAACGAGAAATATTAACTTTTTAATATGTGGTTTGGATGAAGGTACACCAGAACATATTTTATTTAGCTGCCCCCAAAGGAATGTCTCTCTTTTAGATGTTCTCCCTTCCACTATCCCTGGACCCACCAGCCTAAAATTTCTTCTATCTCTTGTATATACTCCTTTTGTTGATGTTTTGTGTGGGTACATTAACTCTAATAATATAAAATTATAAGGTGTCTGTCTTTCTAACCTACTAACAGAACTAACCATTATGCTCGTTTCTTTTTGTTTTAGGTTAGTGAATCAACAGCTCTTCGATAATTCATTTAACCACCCGAGCTCCTACCTCGAAGACCCCGCTATCCGCTAAAGCTCGTCGTATACTTACTAGATTGTGCAAGAACAGCTTTCTATAAAAGGTCACTCCGCTGTGTGGGCGGCGGAGATCCTGTTGTACCACCACATCATAATGCTAAATCATTGCAGATATCATCTGAGAAACGCTCGTTTCTCTTATTGTGCAGTGGTAAATGTGCGGGGTTTGCAAACATAAAATCCTCCCAAAACTTTGTTCTAGACAGCTTTCGCTTAAGACAGCACTATCTACATAATAGTAATTGCAACTGTCTACGTGAAATCTTTACAGATTGTATCCGAGTCATGTAGACAGTATATTTATTTTTCTCATCCTACAACAATCTTCTTGCTGATATCCCTCCAAAAGGACTTATGAAAATGGACTAGGTATACCTAAGCTTCATACAATGCAGTAATAAGTACTACTTCTTTTTATTTCATGGAGTGACTTTAAATTACTTAGCGAAACTTTAGGGGTGATTCTCCTTACGGAACTGAACAACTTTCTTCAAGGAACTTAGGTATGAGAAATTAAAAAAAAATCTACTTCCACAAAGGCAAATCAGCTTATCGCACAAATTGTATGGATGTGACCTATGTTCCTTAAAGAAAGTGGTTCAGTTTCATGGATTGATTTACAGTAACGTCAACGTAACTTCTGTAGGATACCTACCTACCTAAGTAATAAATAGGTATAAATAATAGTATAGGTAATAGATAGGTATCCTCCATAAGTTACGTTGACGTTAGGTACCTACTGTACTTTGTTACCATGATTCGCAAGATGTTAACCTTATAGAGGAATTACTTATGGATAAATAAGAACAATAGGTATTGAAACAAAACATTATATTTTATTTATTTTAACAGTTTGTACTTTTACAATATCAAATAAGTAACTTAGGAATGTAGATACCTATAAGTACAATATCTATTAAACTATTTTTTTTATAACAAAGTAACTGGTAGGTATTCCGTCTAACTTATAAGAGTTGGATAACTATTTGATGACAAACTATAATATTTTGTAAAATTTCTTAAATTAAATAAATTAAACACATTTACTTGAAGTCGTTACACTGAGATTACTATAATTCTATTTTATAAAAATTATCAGTGACCGGTCTCGAACTTCATTCGAGCAGAATTATACCTAGGTACTTAATTTTTTACTTATTATTTAATTTTGGTTTTATTTAATTTTTATCCACATACGAGTATCTACAAAATGTGTGTAAAATCTATTTTCTAAATATTTACAAAATTACTTACAATATCAAATGCGTTGTCAAGTTGCCACATTTCTTAACATAACTACTTACAATTTTTACGTACACACGTAAGTAATTACTGCAATCATTATGACGAATAAATTACAAATGAGTTTAGTATATTTAATACGTTTGGTAAATGGTAAGCTATGTAATTATACAGCCAAGCTGAACAAGTGATTAATTATTTTTATTAATCCAACGTCTATAATCCCTATCGGGGTAGGCAGAGCACCAGTGGCTCTAGAACCACCGGACGCCAAGTTTGACATAAAATATATGGGTTATTAGATAAAACATGATGTATAACAGTGAGAGCCCATAATACAACCAAAGTAATTGCTATTCCCAAACCGGGGAAACCTACAGATGACCCCAAAAGTTACAGGCCGATCTCACTCCTGTGCCACACCTTCAAACTCTTTGAAAGGCTTCTCTTAAACCGCCTTGCCTGCCTTATTGACCCAAAGCTAATTCTGGAACAGGCTGGGTTTCGCCCTGGTAAATCATGCTGCAACCAGACCCTAAAACTAACGCAGCATATTGAGGATGGTTTTGAGATAGGCAAGGTAACAGGCACCGTTTTTGTCGACCTCAGCGCGGCTTATGACACAGTTAGGTAATATTAAAGCGCCTGCTCTGGAAGGCAGACATGCTTACTGGAGACCGAAAATTTGTTCAAGTTTTAGGCGAACTGCTTCGAAACCGACGATTTTTTGGTGAACCCTGGCGCTGATAAAAGTCGTTGGCGGAGTCTAAAAAATGGCCTTCCCCAAGGCAGTGTTCTAGCCCCGACACTCTTTAACATGTATACCAACGACCAGCCTTGCAGCCTTAATACGGGCCGCTTCCTGTACGCTGACGATCTGGCACTTACATCTCAGGGGTCCTTTGAAGAGGTAGAAACAAATCTCAAATTCTCAATGTCGCACTTGAACAACTAAGTGATTATTAGGATGAGAATGGCCTTAAACCTACCCCTCAAAAACTCATTTTTGCGCATTCTACCTGCGCAACAAAGAAGCGGGACGAGAACTGAACATCCAGTGGCGAGGAGTTCCCATTAACCACTGTAAACATCCTAAATACCTTGGCGTAACATTGGACAGATCGCTCTCGTACTTGAAGAACTGCGAAAACGTCAAACTGAAGGTCGCTGCTCGAAATAATTTGCTACGGAAGCTCACAACTACCACCTGGGGAGCTTCATCCAGTGTACTCCGAACAACTAGGTTGGCTCCTTACTATTCCGCGGGAGAGTACGCTTGCCCCGTATGGAGTCGTTCCGCCCATGCCAAGTCAGTGGATGTATAGCACTTAACGAAACGTGCCGGATTATTACTGGCTGCCTTAAGCCGACCTCAGTACAAATGCTATATCCACTGGCCGGCATAGCACCGCCAGATATCCGTAGGAGTGCGGCATGTGCAATCGAGAGGGCAATGCTTGATCAGGACCAAAATATTATTTACAAATTATATTAATAATTTGTAAATAATATTTTAGTTTAAATTGTAGAGTTGAAATAAGAAAAAAAGCATTGTAATAAATAGTAAGAGTTTATTGAAAAAAAACCCTGCACGTTATCACAGTACTATTAGTAAATTGTCGACAGAAGACTATGCGTAACATAAAACTCTTGTACAAAGTGCGTTACATAAAATGCAGTGTTGACTATGAAATAAAATGGTTTGAACGCAGTCTGTTTTTTTACTTTTTTAAATATAATTTACAATAACGGATTCTTATTTTACGAGAAAAAAATTGGAATTAATTTACAGAATTATGACCTATGGACACGGACAGTGACTGGTCTATTTATAATAATGCACTATTTTTCTGACCCGCGACCCGTGGTCCCACTGGCGTTACTCACTGGTGGGTCCACGGGGATTTTTTTTGCCCATAGACCCACTGACTGCAAAAATAGCCATGGTGGGTCCACGGGTAAATCAAGATTCCTATGACCCACCCCCATAGACTCCAGACTTTATACTCTTGACGCACTGTCACTGTTTTTTCTTTCGTTTCTCCTGAAGATACTGTCACTGTTTGATTATTACCTAGTAGCTTCGCGTAGTTTCCTCTGGAATCCTCACCATTTTTGGGGGTCAATTAGGGATGCTTGCCACCCTTTTGGTAATTAGGGATACAATTTTCTGATTGTCTGTTACACCTTAACGCCAACCAAAAAATAAATTGAAAATGCTAAGTGAAGGGGCCAGCCCCCTTAGGCGTAGGTACCCCAACCAAAAAACGTGACGAAATAGTAGTGAAACCCTAGATTTTAAAGTAAGTGACGTCTTAGTTTTACCCGTAGCTTTCGTTATGAAGAAAAGCTATTTTTAGTTTTCAGTAAATTATTTTTATTTTTTATACTCTGGTTCGAGTTGACATTAATTACTAGCATGTAAAATCAAATTGAAAATCAATAACATTCTCAGAATGACATTCGAACAATATTCGAATGATAAGATTATAATGTATTCTTGATTATTACAAGTGGCCAGAATAAACTTCAGGAGTACAAAACAGGGACAGTGCGTCAGGAGTAAAAAGTCTGGAGTCTATGCCGGTGAGTCCACGGGGACTTTTTTTTACCCGTGGACCCACCACCGCCGCTTTTGCAGTCGGTGGGTCTATGGGCAAAAAAAAATCCCCGTGGACCCACCGGTGGGCAGTGGCGTGCATAGACATTTTAGGCAGGGTAGGCAGTGAACTTGTCTAGTTTTAATTGACCGCTCAAACTCGTTTCTATGCGACTTTTGCCAAACGAGTAAACTTTCAACGGTCAGAGGGTCATGTAACGTAGCTTTGAGATGTTTTTCAGAAAGCTCATGCTAATAATCGCTGTATTGGTTATTCAAATCAAAATAACCCTGCGCCGTTCCATACTTTTTATAACAGTTTGAAAACAAAATGCACGGAAAACAAAATACTTAAGCGGTTAATATGCACACAACCCGTGAACTAATTATGAATATTGTATATTTTAGTATTAAAATGTCTTACTGCGGTACCTTTTTTGCGTCAAATCCATGCATCGGCCTTTTGCGATATACCTAATAAGTAATGTTTACTTTTTCTTGAAAAGGTAAACTTGAAAAATTACGCAGTTTAGGCAAACAAACATCATCACCACACTTTTCACAACTTATTGCACTCATTTTGTTTTAAACAAATATCTAACAATCACTATAAACTGATAAAACAATAATTTGCAAAAGTTACTTATTTGCAAAACAAAAACAAACCAATATGGCTTAATGCATCCAATAAGACAAAAGGCCGCAAAATTAAAAATCTATAACAGCCCTTTCAAACTTACCGAATATTGACACTTCTCAATTTGGTAGCATCGCTTTATAGGCAGAGCTTTTTTCTCCATACAATCAGTTTATTAATTTTTGGCGGGGGAGGCGAAACAGCCAATCAGAAGCCCCCATTGAAACACAAAACATCAACAAAAAAGGCATTTCAAACGAGTGCTTTTAACGAATAAATTAGAAAGGCAAATCCGCGCTCCTACGAGGGCTCTTACTAGTTCAGTATTAGAAGTTTAGATGGCGCTGTTTTGAAAAGTTAAAGGTTAGAGAAATGTAGATGGCGTCATTTCGGAAAATGTTTATTCGTTTCACAAAGATCTGTGATCGTTGGTGTACATTATGATATTTAATTTTTGTATTTTTTTGCCTTGAAAAGCCTAGGGTAGGCACTGCTTTTCTGCTTGTGTGGAATGCACGCCACTGCCGGTGGGTATCGCCAGTGGGACCACGGGTCGCGAGTGATTTTTCTGACCAGTGGTGACTACACTTCAACTGTCAGTTGTACTGTATCATTAAGCATATACTGTAATTATTAAGGATCAATCCATAAAACTGAACAACTTTACTAAAAGAAAATAGGTCACATGATGAAAAAAGAGTTCGCTTCAACTTGTGTGATTGATTAGCTAAGTATGAAAAATACTTTAGAAAAGTTGTTCAGTTTCCAGTGTACTATCACTTCCTAAAGTTTTAATAGCCAATTTAAAGTCAACTGATACAGGGTGTGAGGGACAGTTTTGCAAATACAGTACAGTACAGACCATTCTGATAGCGCACAGCGCACGGGACCCGCGCGTCACTCGGGCGCCGTTTGAAGGTACCTACATCTACATGCGTAATTCCCTTTCCGTGTTCAACTGGCGACACTGGTCTCGCGAAATCCGCACGCTTTTGTATTACTATGAGCACGCTTTTGCGATCAAGCAACGTTAAAAGAGGTTTTACAAAACAGTGTACAATTGAATTAAACACGGTTTTTTATTTGATCTTTTCAAAACAAATCCGTGCTGATTAAGCGCGTTCGTACATGTTCAAAATAAATCGTGTGAGCCGAAGCGGATGAAGCCGGCGCTGTACGCTTATTCGTAAATAATACCCGACGCGTTAGATGCCCGAATTTTTGTGTCGATTATGACAGACTTTAAGGTTGGGGGTTGGTTGGGTTAGGTTAGGTTGGAACTGCGAGGGGTGCTAGGTCAGGTAACCTCCACGAGCGCCCTGCCCATTGTCAATCCTCTTGAATCCGTTCGGGGGGAAGGGCAATGAGTCTGGGACGGTGCACCCTGGGCATCGGACAACAACTTTTCTTCGGAATTCTTGTTGTCCGATGGCGAATCACCTGACACTGGCGCGGAACGGGACCGTTTTGGTTAGACCGTCCCGCGCAGAGGGCTCTCCACACATCTCTCTGATGAGCAGAGAGTGTCGTGGACGAGCGAGGGGGAGGCGAGCGGCACTAGAGTGCTGCTCGGTGAGGGTGGCGTGCGTGCCAAGCGTAATTTGCACGCGCGAGGGGGAGATCTCTCGCTGTTGACCGGAGCTTACTCCATGGTTGGCGGCGGGACATCTCCGTCAAGTGTCTCCCCCTGTGAAATGGTATACTCAGGGGGAGACGCAGGGAGAGGTGCAGGAGCTTACCGCGGGCTTCCCCATCCTCCGCAAAGGGGCTGGATGCATGAGAGGGGCTATGAATGCGGGCTCCTTTTATGCATCCTAAAAAGAGGCCTGGTGGCAGTCACAGGGGAGACTGTCATCGAAAAACAGGCCTCGCGATTGGAGGGCGTGCAATGTGTTCTGTGCACGCCTTCAAAAAAGGCGGTAAATGCGGGGGTCAGGTATTGGCCTCCCGCGAGATGGGGACCGCTTCCTTTTAGCGGTCCATCGCCCGGTGGGGTCACAGACGAATGCTAACGCGATACCTGTGGCCTCACCTAAGGCGGAAGAAGGAACACCTTGGGGTTTTAGTCGGTTCGAGTCCGACATAACCCTCCTGCTGCCCCTGCGGCGGGGGGTATGCGTGGGCATTTCCCCAAGTAAAAAAAAAAGGTTGGAACTGCGACCCCCAACGCACGAGCCGAGCGAGCGAAGCGAGCGTGCCGCGGCAGTGGCCGGCGAAGTGCCAGAAACGACTTTGGTTGCGTTAAGCTGTCGACATACATTTCGCAACGCACGAGCCGAGCGAGCGAAGCGAGCGTGCCGCGGCAGTGGCCGGCGAAGTGCCAGAAGCGACTTTGGTTGCGTTAAGCTGTCGACATACATTTCGCAACCTTACAATCATAGGAGCAGCAGTGGACGCAGTGGTAACATAGTGAATGTAAGCGGTACCTCACCTAATACCGTCACTTACTCAACACGCTTTTGAAGACTCAAACAGTCAAGTCAAAAAGTGTTCAGTTCAACTGCACGATATTTTGTAAAAGCTCTCCCACTGCCACTAGATCACAAAGGCATGTCCAGTTGACGCGAATTGAACACGGGTTAGTCGGATTCCATAGTAATACAAAAGCGTGCGGATTTCGCGCGGCCGGTGTCGCCAGTTGAACACGGAAAGGGAAATGCGCAAGGTACATAGCGCCAAAGTAGGTATACAGCTAAGTAGTAGTCATAGTGCATGCTGTGTTTACTTATAATGCTACACTTTTAGCATAAGATCCATGTACGTAGTTAAATAAATAAATAACCTCCACATATTCAATTTACGAGGAGTGATCAAAAAGTAGTGATAATGACCCACTTGTACAATTCATAATTTACTCATTCATACCAATAATTAAAGATCATTTAATTACGAGGTTAGATACAAAAAATTAAGTCTTAATTTTAAGAAACATAGAAACCGTGTCTAGTTGTTTGACGAATTCCGACGTAAAATATCATTATGGAGAAAAACGAAGTGCGAGCCGTTGTTAAATACTTACCTCAGTTTTAAAAGTTAACGACGCAAGAGATCCATCGTGATTTAGTGAAGACTTTAGGTGAGTCTGCTCCACCATATTCTACTGTGGCAAGATGGTCACCTCAATTCAAGACTGGAAGAACATCGACAGAAGATGAGCACCGCTCGGGTCGGCCATCGACGTCAGTTACGCAGGAAAAAATTGAAGAAGTTCGAAAAGATTGTTCTAGACGATCGTCGTGTTACAGTGCGTTATTTAGTCCAGGAAACTGGTATTTTATATGGCAGTGTTCAATCAAAATTAAAAGATTATCTGAGTATGAGAAAAGCCTCGGCGCGTTGGGTACCCAGAATGTTAACAGAAGATCGGAAGAAAACCAGACTCAATCTTTCAAGGTGCTGGTTGGACAGATTTCATGTGGATCCTAACAATTTTTTGGCTCGATTTGTCACTATGGATGAAACATGGGTTCACCATTTTGATCCAGAAACAAAACAACAATCTTTACAGTGGAAAAGATCGTCGTCACCAACTCCAAGGAAATTTCGAACCACAGCATCGGCAGGCAAAGTCATGGCCTTATTTTTTTGGGATCCCGAAGGAATATTATTAATTAATTATCTTGAGAAGGGACACACAATAACAGGCGTTTGCTATGCATCTTCAATAGCTAAATTGAGAGAGGCTATAAAAGAGAAAAGACATGTCAAACTCAGAAAAGGCATTTTGTTTCATCAGGACAATGCGCCGGTTCACACTTCTGCTATTGCACTTGATGCCATTCAACAAGCTGGGTTCGAATTAGTGGATCACCCACCTTATTCGCTGGACCTGGCCCCCAGTGATTTTTATCTTTTTCCAAAACTAATAGAATACTTGCGTGGTAATAGATATGCCGATGATAATGAAGTGATAGAGGCCGTGGAAAGGTTTTTGGAAGGCCAAGAGAAATCATTTTTTTAAGGGGTTAAAAATGTTGGAGAAACGCTGGACTCGGTGTGTAGATAGAGAAGGAGACTATGTTGAACAACAAATTTTTGTTATTTAAAAAATATATTATTTTCTGTTTCATTATCACTACTTATTGATCACTCCTCGTATTAACTGTGTAAGTCGACTGTTAGTAAACCAATAAAATAAAATAAATAACGAAACCTATACCTCAAAGCCTGAAAACGAAAGTTTTCAATCAGTGCGTCCTACCCGTGATGACATACGGAGCCGAGACGTGGCCACTCACAGTGAGACTAGTCCACCAATTTAAGGTCGCTCAGCGAGCTATGGAAAGGGCTATGCTCGGTCTTTCTTTGAGGGATCGGATACGAAACGAAATAATCCGTCAGAAAACCAAAGTTACCGACATAGCCCGGCGAATTAGCAAGCTTAAGTGGCAGTGGGCTGGTCATATCTGTCGTAGAACCGATGGCCGTTGGGGCGGACAAGTTCTAGAATGGAGACCACGAATCGGCGAATATCGTGGGGTGACGATATTCGTAAGGTAGCGGGCAGTGGTTGGAGGAGAAGAGCTGAAGACCGAGTTCAGTGGCGTGCCATAGGAGAGGCCTATGTCCAGCAGTGAACTGACACACAGGCTGATGATGAAATAACGAAAACTCCTTGACTTGATGTTTATGGCGAAAAAAATGCTTGTACCGGATCATAGTTATGGGGGTAGATTTAAGTATTTGTTAAAGCTGTCTTTTACACCCTGTATAAGAACCCGCTCAAAATTCGGTATCATTGCTCACTTTTTCTCTTTGTCTTCGTTGGTAGGTGGGTCGTTACCCCCCTGCCCCCCCGCGGCGGCCCGCAGCGCCTCCCCCGTCAGTCGGTAGTAGCACCACTGCTCGGTGCCCGTCAAGTTGACCGCCCCCTTGCTCTCGTAGAAGGCGCGCGCGTCGTTCCACTCTAGCACGTGGAAATCCAGACGGGAGGAACCACTCTTGTGAGCTTCCTGGAAGTAAATACGATATGCAATAAGAAATTAGGAATGATAATAAATCGACTCAACTAGACGACCGTCCATCTGCAAGGAGGGGGGCAACTATCAGGCAGAATATCTAGACGCACCCAGATCCCTGACAAAAGTGGTAGGAAATCTCAAGGAGCTGGGGTGCCTAGACAGCCATTCCTAGCAAAATAGTCCCACCACTAAAATTATTAAGGACATAAAATAGTCTTTATGTCACTAATTAATGTCATAATGTGATAGTTGATTAACGCTTTAGGTAGTTGAGAGGTTTTTCATTCTGTCAATGGAATACCTTCAATAAGGTAAACCATTTGAAGTCGTAGGGGAAAGCTATAATTTAGCTATACTATTATTTAAAAAAAAATTAGCTATACTAATTACAATGTAGCCTAGTGACTAATGGGTAAATTAAATGATTCAACTTAAATTGCCAAGAATAGTAAAAGTAATAATAATGGTATCTTAAGGAGGCCTCTGCATGTTGGATGTATATTCTCATGCATACCTTTCAAAAAGATTGGTCTCCGAGCTTTGATTTCCTATAGGAGAGATACAAATAATATCACAATTAGAAGAAAATTGTCTATTGAACAGGCCTCTACATATTAGTTTCGGCCCTATGCATGCTTTCCAAAAGTCTGGGACTTTATTGCTTAAGACTATGGGTCATACCATAAGACAAACATAATAATAAAACTCTTCTTTTCAGGCAACTCCAATATTTTATTTCACAAGTTAGGTAATAAAGGAAAAATGTTGGAAAAATGTGAACTACTTCACACTAATATTTAGCCATGTCGTCCATAAAGGAAATCAGCTAAGCATTTTACTTTAAAGTAGACAATACAAAGTTGAATACGCCTAATACTATGAGGCTGGCATGACCATCTTGATATGGTCGAAGCCTCAACAAAAACTAGATAAAAAAAAAAACAAGTTGAATACCTCGGCCACAGCGTCGAACAAGCTATGTCCAACGCCCCGCTTGCGCATGCTGGGCCGCACATAAAGGTCCTCCAGCATCATGCTGCGTCCCTCCCACGTGGAGTACGTCGGGAAGTAGAGTGCGTACCCCACCAGCTGTGGGCCCGCGCCCCCCACCGGCTGCGGGTTCGCGCCCTTCGGATGGAGCTCTGCCACCTTGCAGCGGAACGCAGGTGACGACCCGCTGAACCCATCGCGCTGCAAGTCTACAACAACCATTTCACAACTAACTTCATTGGCAGGCATTGGAATCTAATATAGGTAACACAAGTTTAGGGTCTTCTGTCTAAACTCCATTGTTGCTTTTGTGATCGGTCCCTATCTGTTGCCTAAAATGTTTTTCCTACACTCAATTGGAGGTCAATTACCTAATTGAACTAGCAATTTTATTCTGAATGTGGAATCCTATTGTGAACCTGCACGCCTCTGGGAATTTTTAATAACAGAAAGAACTGTTCTGTTCTCACCTTTTATTGACAACTTGGGGCCTTTTGGCATCTTCTCAAAATCAGCCAATTCCTAAAACATAAATTCTGGAATTTATCTCATGCATCACTGGCGCAGTAAAGATGTGAGAAGAATTTATTATATCAAAAAGAGCTCGTAGTGTTGTTGTTCAGCTTACCTGGATCATTTCCACTACCGCTCCCATGTCCTCTTTCTCAGCCTGTCGCACTTTAATTTCATCATCACTAAACTTATGGGCACTCATGCTGATTTGACGCAAAATCGCCGCTTACTTTTTTATCGCAGAATCAATTTGTTAGATCAGTTTTAAATAAAATTAAATTTAGAAACTTTTGAGTTGAGGTTATGTATGATGAAAACAAAAATCATATGACTTTGACGTTGTTTTTTTTTTACGATAAACCAAGCAAGAGTCCTAAGTAAGACTCGTGCTACCATTATTTCTTGCATTCATAGAAATAAGTTTATAATTTATATTCAACAGGGCCGCTCTAGAATAGTAATATTAAGTCCATGGGGCCAATAAGTGGCTAGAATGCATGGCAGGGGGTCGGCGTGTCTGAAAAAGGGCAGCCCACGAAACTTAGCAAATTTTCGAAATTTTTGCTTTAAACCGCCCCCTACACATTAGCTCCCACCCCCATCCATCAGTACTTTCAGTATGTTGCTTCATCCATCATTCCCTACAACTATGCCAAAAATCGCTTACACACGAATTATTTCCCCTATTCTTCCTTCCGGCGACTACAGCACCCAATAAAGGCAGCACACATAGGAATAGTGCCATCTCCGTCTCTCAACAGGCCTGGGCCGGCAGTGCGCAAATGATACTTGGAAATTATAAGCTTTAATGGTGTATGAAATTAAATTGGGTTTACAAAAAAAATACAAGTAACGGTCGCAGCAAAATCAAAAATGCAAGTGGAGTCGGCGCGTTTTTTTTTTTTTTTTTTTTTTGAATGACTACGCTGTTGGCCGCTGATGGCCTTGACAGCTTCACCGAGCAAGTGGTGAGCGCAGATGGCTCTCAACCCAAAATTTTAAGTAACAGGCCTAAGGGTGCCCCCTGTGGGGCTCGAACCTCGGCTTAGGGCATTACTGCGAGGGAACCGTCGGACATACGTTTGTGGAGAGAAGCGGCCGGGTACGTACCGGTACCGCGAATCGGGGCGGAGGAGTCGGCGCGCTGCTATCGCGCTGTATTTATAACATCGTAATGTTGTCCCCTCTTGCCGTGGCGCTGTCGTCGGCCGGCTGAAGTCCGTGCGTGACGTCACACAGTGCTACCAACCACTGGCTTACGCGCATGTTGTCAGCACTGTCAGGTGTCACCTGATGTTGGGCGCACTGTAACGCAGTTTTGCCGCAATAAAGTCTGTGTTGCCAACACGGCCATTCTGCGCGGTGTCAGCCCCTGACACCTCTCGAGTCTGGATAAAATGCTGAAAAACACAGAATTATTAATTACCTTATTAAAGTTAAAAATGTCAATTCGATATCAAGTCCATGTCATAGAATTATCTTTTCTTAAAATCGGTAGCTAGCCCTATTTTTCCTTGTTACAAAGCCACTTGCACTTAAACGCATCACGCATCACTTAAGTGTACCAAGTTTAGCTCCGTCCCAAAGAAATTAATTATCCCTGTAACTATAAATTTAATTTCTTTATAGCAAAGTTGCTTGCACTTAAAAGGCATCACGCATCATTTAAGCGTCCCAAGTTCAACTCTGATTTAAAGAAAGCAATCTACAGTTATCTTAAGACTCAACCATACTTTTGCATTTTATCTGGACTCGTAGAGAAAAAGAGAAAGAAAGGAAAATACTAATAATAATAGTAAGATTAATAATCAAAATTAATAAAAGTAAGAGAACTTGATTTCAAAATAAATATAAAAAGTAATATTCTGGATTATACCTTGCCAACACGGATATAGAGCATTATTGAGATAACTTGCTATTCGGAAGCCCAATCATCAATTCTAATCCATGGTTTTATATTCTCGGCCGCTGCAGTTCCGGTATATGGTCTATTATTTCTCTCCGTACCTCTAAGATCCGTCACCTCATAGCGGTCATTTCCAAGAACTCGTTTTACTTGGAAGGGTCCCTTGAATAATGGCATCAGCTTGGTGCTTTGACCGTCGTTATTCTTGGTTTTCACTTTGACTAATACAAGATCACCTTCTTCATATGTTCTTGCTTTTGTCCGCGAGCTGTCAAATCTTTTTTTCTGTTCAATAGCACTGGCTTTAATGTTTTCGTCTACCATCATCCGCAAACGTGTCATATCCGTTATCCCTACGTTATCAAGCTCTTGAGCCAAGGCGTCGCTGTCCGCTCGCAGGCGGTAACCGAAGAATACCTCGCTAGGAACGGCTTTAATTGTTTTATGTATGGTACTATTTAAACCCTGCTGCAAAACCTTCACACAGTGATCCCATTTATTATCAGACGTATTGGCACCCAAAGTTCGCATAGCATCTAAGATAGTCTTATTGAACCTTTCTGCCTGTCCGTTGGCCCTTGGCATACCGGTAGCCACAATATGTAAACGAATATTCCTATTAATGCAATACTGGTTAAATTCGTTCGAAGTGAACGCGGTCCCAGCATCAGTTATAATTCGCCTGGGGTTACCAAAAGTCTTAAGAGATCCGTTCCAATTCTTTTATTACTTCAGCAGAATTTGTAGACCGAACCGCGGATACAAAAACAAACTTTGTAAAAGAGTCTACTATTACTAATAGATATTTGTTCTTTTTTGTAGTTTTAACAAATGGGCCTAAATGGTCCAAATGTAGTGTGTGAAAAGGTTGGGCGTACTTGGATAACGAGTAAAGTTGACCTTCTTTTGGACCACCTTTATTTTTAAAATATATACAATTTATACAGTTTTTTACATACTTCTTAACAGTGTGTCTTATTCGGGGGAACCAATACTGATTTTCGATTCTTTCGACAGTTTTGTCTACGGAAAAATGACCCAGATCGTCGTGATTACTTCGTATAATTTGCCAAATACACTTCTTTGGTACTACCCAACGACGACCGCGGGTCGTTCTTCTGTAGACTTTATTACCTAAAAGTTCGTATTTACTGAAAATATCGGTATTTTGATCGGCTTGTCCTGACTCAAGTGTGGTTCGGATTTTTACGATTTCAGGGTCTTGTACTTGAACGGTTAGTAACCAATCTGCTTCGGTTATTGACATAACAATCTCAGACTCTGATCTCTCGCCAGACTGAATAGGGTTCCGGCTAAGAGCATCTACATGCTGCATGCGGGTACCCTCTCTATGAATTATTTCAAATGAAAATTCCTGAGTCGACAATACCCACCGAGCTATTCTCGGGATAATGTCTTTTTTTGTCAAGGCGTATCGGACAGCATTACAGTCTGTTATGACTTTAAATGGGGAGCCTAATAAGTAAAGCCTGTACTTTTGCAATGATGTAACAATCGCGAGTAGTTCCAATTCGAATGAGTGGTATTTCTTTTCGTCTTCGTTTGTCTGTCTACTATAAAAATGGACAGGTTTTTCACCTTCGCTCGTTACTTGCATAAGTATACCGGCAATACCATCTCTACTGGCGTCTGTATACAACACACTTTCTTTCAAGGGGTCGAAAATTGTCAAAACATTGTTTGATGTCAGCTTTTCCTTTAAAGTTTGAAAAGCCTGGTCGTGAATGCCTTCCCACACCCAAACAGCATCCTTTTTTAATAATTTTGTAAGTGGGGCAGACAACATAGCGCAATTTTGTATGAATTTTCGGAAATAATTAATGAGACCTAAAAATTGACGTAATTGATGCACAGATTTGGGCGTCGGAAAGTTATTCACGGCTTCTAATTTCTTTTCATTTGGCATTACCTGATTAGGCTTTATTTTGTATCCTAAGAATTCTATTTCAGTCTTAAAAAAGTGGCACTTTTTTAAATTGAGGGTCAATCCATTCGTGCGAAATATTCCCAGTACTTGCTCCAAGAGCCTCAAATTCTCCTCGACCGTCTCGGTAACCAAATATACGTCATCGAGATACACAATCACATTACCAAATCGGAGATCCCCTAGTACTCGGTTTATCATTTGCTGGAAGCAGGACGGTGCATTTACTAAGCCAAACGGGAGTCTGAGAAATTCATAGTGTCCGTCTTCTGTAATAAAGGCGGTTTTAGCTACGGATTCCTTACTCATCAAAATTTGGTAATACCCACTCTTTAAATCGAGACTGGTGAAGCATTTGTGACCCTGAAGCCTGTCAATGAGATCCTCGATACGAGGCATGGGATATTTGTCCTTAACCGTTATTTTATTAAGGGCGCGGTAGTCTATACAAAGCCTCTTCTCTCCGTTTTTTTTATTCACGAGAAGAGCTGGGCTCGCATATGGGGAATTGCTATTTCGTACTATATTGTTATCTAATAACTCTTGAACCATATCACGAATAGTTTGTCTATCGGCATGAGAAGCCCTAAATGGTCGGCACTGGATAGGGCGAGAATCAGTCACGTTTATGACCATTTCGTAGTTGTTAACCTTACCTAGTTCTTTGATATCCAGTGCAATGCAATCTCTGTAAATTCTAAGCAAAGCGATCAATTCAGCATGATGCGAGTCTGCATCAAACGCAAATTCACTGACTTCATTACAGAACTCCGAAAATCTGGAAGCGTAGTCGAACCTCAGTACGTCACCGATGCGAGAGTATATCAAATCAGACCGTTCAGTCACATTCCTCCCTAACAAGATATCACAACCAGTCAGATCATCGATTACGTACAATTCTACGTCATCTACCTTTACTTCATCTATCTTTAGTACGACTTTGATCATGCGTGTAACGGATTTTGTGGACTGTTTCGAGAAACCTTGTAACAATATCGGGGTTTGCAGTTCAACACATTGAAAATTATTTTCCTTCACTATAGACTCCGAAATAAGCGAACAACTACTTCCAGTATCTATAAATGCGTCGTGTTGAATATTATTCAAACTAACCCTTTTGATGAATTTATCACGACTATTTGATGATTTTACGAATTTTATCTCTGGTTTTTCAGGTTTTGGTTCTACCGGTTTGGAGGCTTGGTTTTTTTTTAGAAAGCACACTGATTCTAAATGTCCTTTTTTACCACAAAAGTCGCATTTTGCAACGCATTGACTCCTTTTGTGATTACCGCCACATACAAAACATGTAAGGGGCTTACGTGGTTGTGATTCTTGAGTGGCGTTGTTAGGTTTAGACGGACCGGCCTGATTCGAATTCGCGTTTAAATTACCCGCAGCTGACGGGGTAGGTTGAGCTTGAGTGTTCGATCTCGTCTGTTGTTCACGTAAGCTACCTGACTGTTTCTTCGATTTGTAGGTTCTACTATGCAAATAGCTAGCTAGTTGTTCACAAGAACTGAAACTATTGGCCTCCATATTGCTGTCACCGATATTAGCCAGTATTACAGAAATTATGTCCTGGTCTGAGAAATTTAAACCTAAACGGTCAATTTTACATTTTTGGTCAAAGAAAAACTCATACAAAGATTGATTCTCCACGGGTTTATTTTCCACGATCTCTTTCAGTAGTTCGAACATATTTCGTTGAATCCTAAAGCTAGATGCCAATTTTGCACGCCAATCTGACCATTTCCATAAGGGCCATTGGTTGTCAGTTCGCAGCAATGAGTCGTACCATACTTTAGCCGACCCTTTCAACTTGTTCAAGGCTTGAAAACGAGTTATTTCGTCGGACCACGAAAATGTGCTTGCGTACGATTGTATAACACTAAGCCAAGCATTGATGTCGTCCGTTAGAGGATTAAACTCCGGAATAATGCTATTCAAAGTTAAAGAAGCGTTATGACTCACGGTTCCGGTATCAGCTTTTCGTGATACCTTCTTCCTTTTCGCATGTGACGCCTTTTTCCTGCGCTTCGGCGGCGGAGGTGACGGTGTCCTGGAACTGTCGCTGCTCGAACTCGAAGTACTAGAACTGCTAGATGTGCTTGACGAGCTGGACGAACGAGCGCGCTTACGTGATTTACCCATGGCACGCGAATAGCACTTCTGATGTTGAATTTAAAGGAAATAGCGCAAATGATACTTGGAAATTATAAGCTTTAATGGTGTATGAAATTAAATTGGCTTTACAAAAAAAATACAAGTAACGGTCGCAGCAAAATCAAAAATGCAAGTGGAGTCGGCGCGCTGCTATCGCGCTGTATTTATAACATCGTAATGTTGTCCCCTCTTGCCGTGGCGCTGTCGTCGGCCGGCTGAAGTCCGTGCGTGACGTCACACAGTGCTACCAACCACTGGCTTACGCGCATGTTGTCAGCACTGTCAGGTGTCACCTGATGTTGGGCGCACTGTAACGCAGTTTTGCCGCAATAAAGTCTGTGTTGCCAACAGTACCTACCTATACTTTATTTTTTCATGTCTGGAAACAAAAAATATCGCAAAAAAATAAGAATATACCTACTACCAATTTCAACGTAGTATATGTATAAATCCACTAAAATACTTACCTTAATTAGGTACATAATTGGAAAGTAAGAATAAAATGCACAAATCACTTACGTCGTGTTATTGATTGTTGAAGCAGTTGCGCGCGGTTTGAGATCACTTTTACCAACCGTCGCGACGCGACATCGTCGTCGTCGGTTTTCACAGAATGCATCAACTTTCTCGCGACCACTGGCCATAGGCGGCACAAAATCACGGAGGTGGCGAATTCGTGTTGGAGTAAATTAAATCTTAGAATTTATTGATTTTTATAAAAATAATGCTCTGTACATTATTCGAATTAACTTATTTACCCCAAAAAATTTTTTCTTAATTTATTGATTGAATATTTTTTTTTCACAAAATACCCCCAAAACGTCATTCCAGGAACGCGTCCCCAAGTCGTTATCTGCTGACAACAACAGTTAAAATACATATTAAATTTTTTTTTATGACTTCCAAGTAGGTACTTTTTATTATAGTTAGCATTATAATGAAATGATATTTAAGTATAAGTTTCTTAGTAAATACAATAATATTTTTTTCAATAATTCAATTCAAAGTATGGCGGACAATTTGTGCGTCATTCCGGGAACGCATACATTTTTTTAAGATAAAAATTTTCAGCAAAATGCAAGAAACAACGCTAGTGGGTAATTATTTAAAGCACCTGAGTGCAAATGGATGCCTGGTGTGTTTTTTATTGAAATGTGAAAATTCGAAGAGGTAAACATGTTTTTGTATGAAATTTTTGGGCCGTACCTTAATTCAGCGTCATTCCGGGAACGCCAATAATTGTAAAAAAACCAAAAATAATTTACCTTCAACACAATACTTATTTCTTAGAGATTATTGAAATCTCTTTTTACATTAGCGTTGAAAAATCCTGATTTTATGACTATAATAGATTTTTTACGCAATTTTATATAGAAAAGTCATGTCCGGGAACGTTCCCGGAATGACGCGTTCCCGGAAATGACGGCTTCCCGAAATGGCTTTTTGAGAATAATTAATGAAAAAAGCATGTTTTATTTAAAAAATCTAATCCATTACTTAAAGAAACTGATGTAAGTAATTGGCACTAAATTACTTTAATAATTATGTATTAAAATTGAATAAATTTAATAATTTACGTTTGGCACGAATTTGTTAATTTAATAATTTAATTCGTATAATTTGTCTCATGAAACATTATAGTTGGACTTTTTACGAGATATAACAGATATTTTAAGAATTTCTCATGTACTAGAGATTTTGAAAAATTTCAAAATTTCACGCATTATCGTCATTTCGGGAACGCTTTTTTTTTTACAAAAAGATTTTTTGTGTAATTATCAAATCTCAGCGTAGCCCGTTTGGGTATCAATTGATAATAAATTAGTCATTAATAGAAACTGGTTTTCAGAACAAAAATACAATTTTTTTTTACGAAATTTGGTTGCTGGAATTCGCCACCTTGGTGATTTTGTGCCAGGCGTATATAGAGGGGGGCCGGGTGGGCCGTGCCCACCCCAGTATGGTCTAGGGCCCACCCCAGAATGTTGGGCTACCAGTTCGAAATTTTATAATTGACGCCAAAATACTGACAAATTCACACAACAATCATTTTAAAAAATATATAGTTTACAGCCGAGAAATCTACATACTTACTTATAATTACAAACTATGATACTGTATAAACTATCAGCAGTGATAGCCCCCTTGTTGGTAATGCGTCAGACTTGTAATCGGAAGGTTGCGGGTTCAAATCCTGGCGCGGGCCTGTACCACTAAATTCGTCTTTTCGGATTTATGTACGGATTTCTAATTATCACTTGCTCAACGGTAAAGGAAAACATCGTGATGAAACCAGCCCGTCCAAGAAAATTCATATTCGAAAGACGAGCGGTCCACCAACCCGCATTTGGCCAGCGTGGTGGACTATGGCCTATATCCCTTTCGTGTTTCGAAGAGTGACCCGTGCCCCTCGGTGGGGGGGGGGACGTATATGGGTTGGTAAAAATTAATAATACAGTATTAGTTACTTTTGAATACACAGCGTATTACTCGTAAGCTAGAGTACATTTAATTTTCACCAGGCCCCCCCTAGAAAATAAACCTAGATACGCCAACTGGCTGCTGGTACAGTGAAGAGCAGGTCACGCTTTACACTACCAGTTTAAGCTGAGCTTTATACCGGCCGGTTCAAAGTCCAAAGTGTCAAAAGTCCAAAAGTCCACTCGTCGGCAGCACTCGACTGACTGGCTTAGCTTATTATCTGCCTATCGTGGGCTGGAGATATCGGGAGGGGGCTGAGAAACCAGTATGAATGAACTCTAATAACTCGTAAAAAATAAGACGTGATGTTTGCGTCTGGCGCAGTATTCCTGTGGCGATAACTACCTATCAAAACTATCTTGGTAAAGCCTCGATTTGTAAAGATAATACTATTGACAGTTAGAGACAGCTATTGAAGTACCTAAAGGTGGTTCTTAAATATTGACGAAGGTCTTAATTTGCTTACTCTTACAAAAATGAGTTCTTACAGGAATTTCAGATTTAAAATTGCAATTGTAATGAACAGTATTTCTTAATTATTAAAAATAATGAGAAATATTTACTTTTTAATACGAAGGGTTAGAATCTGTCTATCCACCCGAGCTCCTACCTCGAAGACCCCGCTAAAGCTCGTCGTACTAGATTGTGCAAGAACAGCTTCCTTTAAAAGGTCACATTGCTGTGTGGGCGGCGGAGATCCTGTTGTTACCACGACATTATAATGCTAAATCATTGCGGATATCATCTGAGAAACGCACGTTTCTCCTATTGTGCCGTGGTAAATGTGAGGGGCTTAGTAACATAATATCCCCGCAAAACTTGCTCTAGACAGCTTTCGCTCAGACAGCACTATCTACATAATAGTAGTTGCAACTGTCTACGTAAAATCTGTACAGATTGTATCCTAGTCGCGTAGTATATTTAGTTTTCTCATCCTAGAACATTTTCTTGCTGATATCCCTCCAAAAGGACTTATGAAAATGGACTAGGCATAAGTACATACAATGCAGTTAATACTCGCTTCCTTTTATTGTGTGTGGTGACTTTAAATATTATGAAATTGAACAACTTTCTTCATGGAACCTATTTTGAAATTCTGAAATAACAATTTTATACTTCCACAAAGGCAAAACACTTATCGCACAATTTGTATAGTTTCTTTTTTTAAATTCGACCTGTTTCTTGAAGAAATTTGTATGGATTGATTAATTTTCGCTAACTTGTTATGTAACTTATGTATACCTGGTTAGCACTTATCCTACAGAGTTATGTAGATGTTATGGACCAAGTGATTAATGCGGGCATTATGAATAATGCCCGGGCATTATTCATAATGTCTAGCTCTATCGGGCAAAGTGATTAATTACTATCTTAACTTCATTATTTATCATATTGCCCGGTCATTATTATATTGCTAAGTGACAATTGGGCAATTTGATAATAAAGCTAAGTTTGATGCGGTGCGGGGAGGGAAGTGTGGGGAGGGAAGCGGTGCGGGGAGGGAAGTGCCCTCGTTGCAATTTATAAAAGTTTTCGGTTTTTTTTCACGACCGCCATTTTAGATTTCAAAATCTAAAACGACATCCATGACGGATTTTTACAAAAAAATGCACGTCCGCCATCTTGTATATCAAAATAGATGTCGTTTACGGAATTAGTACCCCCGAAAACCTATTAAATGACACCTATATCAGTTTTTCCAAAAATGTAAACGTCCGCCATCTTGGATATCAAAATTAATGACATTTTCGGAATCAGCATCCCCGACAATCTATTAAACAATACTCATGTCGGCATGCCCGAAAATTTAATATCCGCCTTTTTGGATTTTTGTGCGGGGAATCGCGACGCTCCAGGGTTTGCCCTTTTCGTCACGATTCCCCCAACTAAAATCAAAGTTGGCGGATATGAAATTTTCGGAAGGCAGTCGGCGAGTAAGACGCTTGGTGACGCTTCGGGCTTCTCCCTACGCAGAGCTCGGCCTTCGGCCTCGCCCTATACGCAGCTTGCCTCGGCATACGGCCTCACCCCACTCTTAGTATCTAAACTTGTATGGCGGCCATCTTGAATTGGGGGGGGGGGGTGCTCTGGTCTTCGCCCTACACGGAGTTTGGACTTCGGCCTCACCCTAAACGCAGCTCGCCTCGGCCTACGGCCTCGCCTCACCCACTTGTATGGCCGCCATCTTGAATTGAGGGGGTTGACGCTCCGGGCTTCGCCCTACGTGGAGTTGGGCTCGGTCTGCGACCTCGCTTCACCGTTAGAATCTTAACTCGTATAGCAGCCATCTGGATTGGGGGAGGGGGACGCTCCGGGCTTCGCCCTATGCGGAGCTCGGCCTTCGGCCTCGCCTTTTACCTAGCTATTTCATCCAAATAATGAGTCTGATTATTTAAATTGTTTAACATTTAGTTTATTTGAAGTCATTTAGACTATTATAATAAAAAATAGCAATTAAATATGTTTGTATTACTTTGCCCAAAAGGTGATGGGCATTATGTATAATGCCCGGTCAATTTGATTAATTGAATAATTATTATCAAATTGCCCTCTCATATTGGGCATTTTTCATAATGCCCGGTCATTATGAATAATGCCCAATTTATCACTTGGTCCATAACATAGACATTACCTACTGTACTTTGTTACCATGATTCGCTGGATGTTAACCTTATAAAGGAGTTATGGATAAACAAGACAACAAAATTGAAACAAAACATTATATTGTATTTATTTTAACAGTTCATACTCTTACAATATCAAATAACTTAAGAGGATATAACTTATCTACTAAACTATTTTTTCTAATTAACAAAGTAACTGGTAGGTATTCCGTCTAACATACAAGTTGGATAACCATTTGATGACAAACCATAATATTTTGTGAAATTTCTTAAATCAAATAAATTAAGTTGAAGTCGTTCCACTAAGATTACTATAATTTTATTTTATAAAAATTATCAGTGACCGGTCTCGAACTTCATTCGAGCAGAATTATACTTAATTACTTACTTATTATTAATTTTCGTTTCATTTAATTTTTATCCACATATGAGTATCTACAAAATGTGTGTAAAATCTATTTTCTAAATATTTACAAAATTACTTACAATCTCAAATGCGTTGTCAAGATACCACATTTATTAACTATAACTACTTACAATTTTTACACACGTAATTACTGATATCTTTACTTATTATGACGAATAAATTACAAATGAATTTAGTACATAATACGTTTGGTAAATGGTAAGCCATGTGATTATACAGCCAAGCTGAACAAGTAAATAATTATTTTTATTAATCCAACGTCTATAATCCCTATCGGGGTAGGCAGAGCATCAGTGGCTCTAGAAACACCTGAGGGCACGTTTGACATAAAATATGAGGATTATTAGATGAGATATGATACTATACATCACTATACAGTGAGAGGTTGTCAGCCTTTCGCCTATAATACAACAAAGCCCTCATGTCCCACTTTCTGACTTACTTAGTTGTTACCTAGGTTAGCTATTTTTAGTCTACCTATAAGTTATCGTTTCCGCGGGAGAGGAAGACAACCATTATCATACTGGAGGCCCTCTACGAGAAATCAAGGAACGAAACTGATATCCGCAGAATGAGGATAAGTATCTGAATATCGGATTTATTTTTGACACCTAGCACATTGTATATGTCAATAATCAATATAAAACAGCAGAATATGACATCAAGCATATCGTAGTGAATGTTTCAGCCTGAATACGCTATCAACACAAGCTTAGCTCTAACACAGACGGGTGATAAGTATAACTTTGTCATGTCCGTACTGACGCTATGCGATAGACCGAGAGGGCGGAAGGAGATTTATACGACAAAATTATTTCACGCATCTACGTTAGCTATGCAAGTTTCATTTGTTGTTGTGTTATCGTGATTTGACTGTTTTCTTCTTTGTATCATCGCTGAAGCTGTTGATTTCTTCGTTCGTTGATTTGTTGCCACTGGAAATAAATACACTATTTTTATTTATTATAAGATGGGTTAACTCTTAACCCCATTCTTGACCAAGGTCATAGATGAGGTCGACGATGGAGCGAGTTAACCCAGAAAATTCAGAATATGTTCCTTAATTGATAACAAACAATGCATTACTTGTATATATTTTTGAATCTAATAAAACTAATAAGATAGTGAGAAACCATAAAATATAGAAGAAAATAAGTACTGAAAGAAACCACATTACTGTTTCTTTACAATTTTGTTTCTTATTTAATTCAAAAAAAATCTTTTAATTTTGTCAACTAACCTTTTTTGCATCTGTATGGACCCCTCGGTCTTGTAAATAGGCCTCAAGTTCCTGAGCCTCAGCTTCCTCGGGTCGATTGTGGCGTAGTCCGGCGGGGGGCCACCGGCACGGGACAGGGCCGCACCCAGTGGGAGCACGAGCGACAGCCGGGGGGCGCTGGCGGCCGGCCGGGGGGGGCGGGGCGACGCGGGAGGGGGAAGGGGGGATTCGTCTCTATGTTGGCTGGCGCTTTTGGTAGCCAAAGGTCTTATAAAGTTGGAAGGCAGATTCATACTCGTGATGAGGTGATGGGAATTCTGTAAAGGGTAGCTGAAGCTCGAATGCTCCGCGCTCCTGTCAAAGTTACTGGTAACGCGAGGAATTCCATGGCTGGTATCATTCTCATTTTTACTGAATTCTGGGTGGCTCGCGTTCGGAGCAAAGTTCTGAGGGACCATGTTAGGTAGAGCGTAATTGGGGATCAAGAGAGGCCGAGATAAAGAGTGCGGCGTCGGATAGAAGGGGAGATTAGGGACAGGTCGTTGGAGAGGGTATGGCATGGAGTAGTTGATAGCCTGCGGGGGGAAAGCGGGGGGGTGTGGTGGGGGGTGAGGATAGGGGTGGGGGTGGTTCAGAAGTAGACGGTGAGGTTCATGTGGTCGTGCAGCGCGGGGTGGGTGGCGTCGTGCGGCGCGCTGCCCTGCAACACGCTCCTCTGTACCGACTGGACATATTCCACTCACAACTGTTACTTCATAAACCATCTCATATTTTTTAGGAAGCGACCAGATTTGTAATCAAATCCTATATATTTGTAACTAGCTTCCCGCTTGGAGCTTCGTTCCCGTGGGAATTTAGAGGACGACTTAAACACATAAACCTTCCTCTTGAATCACTCCGTAGGTGATCAGTATGAAAATTCGATCAGTGGTTTTTAAGTTTATCGCGTTCAGACACACAGACAGGGGTGGGGGGGGGGACTTTGTTAGTATAGTATGATAATCTAAGAAATAAGAATATTTCATAAAAAGAGCTGACATCAGGTCGCCTTATCCAAGTGGACACGAAAGATTAAAATAACATCAGGTGTTTAAAATTTGAAGTAAAATTTGTGAACCTTTGAATAGTAAGATTACATCCCTTACAATTTTTAAAAAATAATTTTTAATACTTGTAATTCAAATAGTTATTCAAGTCGAGTAAAATTGATCGAAAATTAATGTCAATGCTGCGCTAGTAAGGTTGTAACAATGAAGCTTCCTCTGTGATTTATCTAAGGCTTATATTATTATTATTATAAGATGGGTTAACTCTTGACCTCAATCATGACCACACGGTCAAAGATGAGGTCGATGATGGAGCGAGTTAACCCAGAAAACGCCTATAAAGGCACGGTACTCCTACGCACCGACGGAACACAGCAAGCTGTTTGGCGTCGGACTTCGGTAGGAGGGTGGTCGCAAACCAGACAGCCCTTTACAGAGCCTACCACACCGCATGAGACCATAGGACGACACCTCAGATTCAGAAAAAATGAAGTGTCGTTGCCTGGGATGGATTACTAGGAGGCAGGTCTCATTTGAGTTTCCTTAATCGCCTCTTACGACACCCCCGGAAAGAGATGGGGTGGTGTTATTCTCAACCGATCACCCACGGCTTTCTAAGTATTGTAGTTAGGATAAAAAACTAGAACAAAAATAATGTTAGTTTACATTCAGCCTATTAAAATTAAAACTGATATTGAAAAAACAATTCGAAGAATCGAGATTAACAAGAAAGTATTTCGATTCTGTAATTTACAGAAGCATTAAAAAGTTCAATTTTACGACCTTTTTAATTTCTCATAGGCCTATATTAGAAGCCTAAGAATTAGCTTTGCCTCGTTATGTAGGAGTGGCTCGTAAACAGCTGTGACTAAAATTCAGTGCACTTTAAGATTAATACTAGGTTTATATTTTCATTTTATTTTACACTGATCTAAGTTACATTTAGATTTAAGAGAACCTAGATATACCTAGATAATATTTGTTTGTGTGTGCAGTGGTATACCTTGTCGTGCTGCGTGTCCGCGTCGTCCCAGCTGAGTTTCTTGACCCTCGCGGGTATGGTCCCGGCGGGCCACGCCACCCCCGAGCGCCCCCCGCCCCGCCCGCGCAGGTGGTCCGACATCAGCGCGTCCCCCCCGCCCCCCGCGCCCGCCGCACCCCCCTCGTCCCGCGGGCTCACGGGTATGCCGAGAGTGGGGGGCGCGGGGGCTATTTTAGTCTTAGATGGCGCTCGTCCTGATTGCCGGGTCGGAGTAGTGCCTACCGAAGTGATCGTAGATAAGTTTATTGATGTTGAGGTAAGTTTAAGCAGATTGCTTAAATTGGTATTTAACAGTGAGTACTTTCATTTTTTTAACATTAAAATGTATCGCTGCTTACAATGTTTTTTTACATAAAATACGTTGTAATCTACATTATTAGATCGGTGGTATTCGACGACAACAGAATAATTTTATATATCTTGTATCCACAACGCCATCTATTGAGTTAAGGTGTTACCGTGGAATTCAAAGAATGTATAATTTAAAGATGTATGTAAAACAAACCATCTAGTTCACTCGAGTTTAAATAGATGCTGCTGTGTGTAATATCGTCATCAGTCCACCACATACACCCCACCGCGGGGCACAGGCCTCCGATACAATAATAATAGTAGATTAAGCAACAAGGGGATAAAACAGTGTATAATGTCACGGGCAGCATATTGAATTCTGAGCGAAATGAAGGATTCTGTAGTTAATTCCCGAACGTAGTGAGGGAATTAAGATGTTAATTCCCGAGCGAAACGAGGGAATTATGGTAAGAATCCTGAATGAAGCGAAGGATTCAAGTCTGCCCAAGACTAAGACACTTTTATCCCCGAGTAGCTTACTCTACTTTATACACCTACTGCGAGGTTAAATAAAAAAGAAATTATAAATTCATCCCGTCAATAATGTTTTGAGCCTGCGTTTCTATTGCAGAGTCGCTGGAATCACATACTGGACTTTTTTAAAAATTTATTTAAAAAACTTACCACAAAACAATTTAGTAATTCGCGATAAAAATCACAGATCCAAAATCACCTACGATGTTTTCTTATAATATTTAGTTCCGTAGGCAAAGGAAAGTCAATAGGTAAGACATAGAGCCAAGTTTTTATACTAAATATTTTTAATAAAAGTAAAATCTCTTTGATGTGTCAAATTTTATAGTTAAAATCTACTTGGACCAAGGAAATAACAGCCTTGTTTTTTTTTCGAAATTATTTTTGATAGAAGTTTTTGTTGAAATTTTGGCGTTCCATATTTAAATGTCATTAATGCCCAAGGGAAGTTCCATACAATTTTATTTCCCTTAAGCTTGGCTTACTTTCAAAAATAGAATACTTGACGTATAATACGTGCTCCAGATGCAGGTGGTGTATAAAGGGAATTTAGGTTACAGTCCACCGCGCCGCCAGCCTAAAAAAGCTGGTTACTTTGTGTATAACATAATATTATGGTAAGTATTTATTTTATAATTTACTAGCTGTCTACCCGCGACTTCGCTCCCGTGGGAAAATTATACCTGGTCGTGTCAGTAAGGAACACAACAAAAAAGAATCATCCAAATGGTCGAGCCGTTCTCAAGTTATAACGTGAGGAGAAATTGATAGGGGTTCATTTTACATATATATGTTACAGTTAAAACTAGTTAGTAGTTAGAACGCGTTTTTCCTAGTTAGAACTAGTTTTTACTTGGTGCCTTTGTTAAAACTAGAATTGACTAATGTCTGAATCAAATATCAGTTAAAACTAGTTTCTGCAAGACAAAACGCGTTTTCCCGAAGCGAGTCAGTTAAAACTGTTCCGACCGAGGTTAGAGTTCATCATACCTTATTCTGATTGGCTTGAGGTTATATTGTGGGTTATGTTGTTGTTGTGCTTACCGTTTAACGTGACCAAAGTCTTTTCTGGCACTTCGCCGGCCGCTGCCGCGGCACGCTCACTTCGCTCGCTCAGCTCGTGCGTTGGGGGTCGCAGTTCTAACCTTTTTTTTTTTACTTGGGGAAATGCCCACGCATACCCCCCATCGCAGGAGCGATAGAAGGGTTATGTCGGACTCGAACCGACTAAAACCCCAAGGTGTTCCTTCTCCCGCCTGGGGTGGGGTCACAGGTATCGCGTTAGCATTCGTCTGTGACCCCACCGGGCGCTGGACCGCTTATATCAGCGGACCCCTTCTCGCGGGGGGACCAGTGCCCCCCATGTAGCCTGCTGTTTCAAGGCGTGCATGGAACACGTTGCACGCCTTCCGTCTCAAGGCCTTTATTGGTGACGGTCGCCCCTGCGGCCGTCACCAGGCCTCTTCTATGGAGGCATCAGACGGGCCTCGGCTCGTCTTCTGCGTCCAGGCCTTCTGCGGCGGATAGCGGGAGCACTAGCGTCCGCCTCTCTTTCTCTCTCCGCCGCCTCCTTCTGTGAAATTATGTCTTCACAGAAGGAGAGGACACTGTTCCATGACGTCTCGTTCTCGACCATAGTTCGCACGACAGTCGCCAACGAGACGGCCGGGCCTGCTGTTCGCAGTTCTAACCTAACCTAACCTAACCAACCCTTAACGGATTGGTTAGGCTAGGCTACTAACAAACCTAACCTACAGTTTCTGCCCCGATATAATCTCCGCGGAGTTTTAACTATAGCTAGTTTTAACTATAGCTCGATGTGACAACTAGTTTTATCTGAAAATCAAATATGTCAGTGGTAAATTCTAGTTTTAACTGATTATTTCTAGTTTTAACAAAGGCACCAAGTAAAAACTAGTTCTAACTAGGAAAAACGCGTTCTAACTACTAACTAGTTTTAACTGTAACATATATATATACTCGTAGATTTGTATCGTTACCTTTCTATTGATGCTCTGTCCACACCGATCGAGTTTATATGCATTAGGGTATGTGTGTGTATACAGTAGACATACCATTCCCGTGGTGCGGCAGCGCGTCGGCCCGCAGGTCGAGGCTGGAGGTGGAGTTGGCGAGGATGGTGCTGGCGCCGGCGCTGACGCTCAGCAGCGAGCCCGAGCCCGTCAGCGCGCCGCCCCCCGCGCCCCCAGCCGCCGGCCCGGTGCCCCCGCCCGCGCCCGGCTTGTCTAGTGCGGGTAAAGCGGGCTTACCGGCGCTAGGGAGAGGGGACGACTTGGAGCGACGACGCTTGCTGGACGAATAAACAATATATATTTCTCAGAATACAAAAATAAATCTTTTCGTCTCAGATATGTATGTATGTAGTCAAGTTTATGAGAAGTAGGTTGGAGTATAGCTCATTGTATAGCTCATCGGGCTATACATAATGTAGGCCTTGACGTCATCCTTATCGTAGTGCAAACGGGTTACTGACGTGCTGTTTTCTGTACAATAATAGTAAATAAAAAAGGTATGCGAAACATCTAATCCATGTAAAAAAAACAGTTTCTCAACCAAATACTCCCTCTATGCAATATAATAATCTAACTTAGAAATAGAAACAACCTCTATGAATAGTAAGAAATACAACGAGAGTATTTCTTAAGTTCTACAGTACAATGTGCATTATATGTGTTAATAACGTGTAAAATACATACTTGCGGTAGATATACGTCAGTAGTCCACACACCAAGAGCGCCAGTAGAGCCAAAGCAGCCGCAAACACCCACACGACAGCCGCGCGGCCGACTGTACTACGAGCGGACACCAGCCGCGGGGGCACGTGCACTAGCACCGGCACTGACGTCTGTAACATACACATACACACTAACAAACAAACAAACAAACACCCACACAACTGTACGCGGCCGACTGTACTGCAAGCGGACACCAGCCGCGGGGGCACGTGCACTAGCACCGGCACTGACGTCTGTAACATACACATACACACTAACAAACAAACAAACAAACACCCACACAACTGTACGCGGCCGACTGTACTGCGAGCGGACACCAGCCGCGGGGGCACGTGCACTAGCACCGGCACTGACGTCTGTAACATACACATACACACTAACAAACAAACAAACAAACACCCACACAACTGTACGCGGCCGACTGTACTACGAGCGGACACCAGCCGCGGGGGCACGTGCACTAGCACCGGCACTGACGTCTGTAACATACACATACACACTAACAAACAAACAAACAAACACCCACACAACTGTACGCGGCCGACTGTACTGCGAGCGGACACCAGCCGCGGGGGCACGTGCACTAGCACCGGCACTGACGTCTGTAACATACACATACACACTAACAAACAAACAAACAAACACCCACACAACTGTACGCGGCCGACTGTACTACGAGCGGACACCAGCCGCGGGGGCACGTGCACTAGCACCGGCACTGACGTCTGTAACATCCACATACACACTAACAAACAAACAAACAAACACCCACACAACTGTACGCGGCCGACTGTACTACGAGCGGACACCAGCCGCGGGGGCACGTGCACTAGCACCGGCACTGACGTCTGTAACATACACATACACACTAACAAACAAACAAACACCCACACAACTGTACGCGGCCGACTGTACTGCGAGCGGACACCAGCCGCGGGGGCACGTGCACTAGCACCGGCACTGACGTCTGTAACATACACATACACACTAACAAACAAACAAACAAACACCCACACAACTGTACGCGGCCGACTGTACTACGAGCGGACACCAGCCGCGGGGGCACGTGCACTAGCACCGGCACTGACGTCTGTAACATACACATACACACTAACAAACAAACAAACAAACACCCACACAACTGTACGCGGCCGACTGTACTACGAGCGGACACCAGCCGCGGGGGCACGTGCACTAGCACCGGCACTGACGTCTGTAACATACACATACACACTAACAAACAAACAAACAAACACCCACACAACTGTACGCGGCCGACTGTACTGCGAGCGGACACCAGCCGCGGGGGCACGTGCACTAGCACCGGCACTGACGTCTGTAACATACACATACACACTAACAAACAAACAAACAAACACCCACACAACTGTACGCGGCCGACTGTACTACGAGCGGACACCAGCCGCGGGGGCACGTGCACTAGCACCGGCACTGACGTCTGTAACATACACATACACACTAACAAACAAACAAACAAACACCCACACAACTGTACGCGGCCGACTGTACTACGAGCGGACACCAGCCGCGGGGGCACGTGCACTAGCACCGGCACTGACGTCTGTAACATACACATACACACTAACAAACAAACAAACACCCACACAACTGTACGCGGCCGACTGTACTGCGAGCGGACACCAGCCGCGGGGGCACGTGCACTAGCACCGGCACTGACGTCTGTAACATACACATACACACTAACAAACAAACAAACAAACACCCACACAACTGTACGCGGCCGACTGTACTACGAGCGGACACCAGCCGCGGGGGCACGTGCACTAGCACCGGCACTGACGTCTGTAACATACACATACACACTAACAAACAAACAAACAAACACCCACACAACTGTACGCGGCCGACTGTACTGCGAGCGGACACCAGCCGCGAGGGCACGTGCACTAGCACCGGCACTGACGTCTGTAACATACACATACACACTAACAAACAAACAAACAAACACCCACACAACTGTACGCGGCCGACTGTACTGCGAGCGGACACCAGCCGCGGGGGCACGTGCACTAGCACCGGCACTGACGTCTGTAACATACACATACACACTAACAAACAAACAAACAAACACCCACACAACTGTACGCGGCCGACTGTACTGCGAGCGGACACC